>WBNH01010229.1:222385-307470 GCA_013401255.1 Urocolius indicus
CCCGCCCCGCCCCGCTCCGCCCCGCTCCGCTCCGTGCCGCCAGCCCGTCCGGCCGGAAGGATGTGCTCCCGGAAGATCCGGTGCTGCCGCTGTGTGGGATAAACAGTAATGGCGGAGGCGGTGGCTCTGGGAACAACGGCAGGCGCCGCGGCGGCCCTGGGGACATCCGCCGTCGCGGCGGCGGCCGCGGGAGCGACGGCCGCCGACTTCGACTTCGCGCTCGTGCCGCCGCCCGTCATGGGGCCGGGAGGAGGCGGCTGGACTAAGCAGGTCACTTGCAGGTACGCGTTGCCCGTGGTCGGGGCTGGGGAGGGGGGAGGANCTTGCCTAATGGAAGGGTGTTGCCTCTGTACATGGCGTGTGGTTATCGGCCCCTTGCCACGCCGGCGGGCTCGGAAGCGTTGCTTGGCTCCTTACGAGGAGCCGTGGGCCGGCGTTTATTGTGTAAAGTATCCCCGCAGCGATCGGTGGGAGGGAGACGGGAGCGCCGAAGTTCCCGTCACCGCGTTCCAGAAGGTGCTGCGGCAGCCGGAAGTGCAAAAGCGTTTTGTCCCTGGGAGTCAGAACTTCAACAATGGGAACGACTTTTTCGGTTGAATATATGCGATAATAATTAACTACTAAATCCGACGGTGGGAGTAAATCGCAACCGGCTGTAAAACATGGGGAGTGCAGCTGCTTGTGCTCCGCGGAGGTTCAGTGTGCTGCGTCACTTCCCATTCGTATGTTCCTTTAAACTATGCTTCTGATAAATCTCCTGTAAGAGATTGTGCAAGTCATTCCAGCCGTTGTGAAGCTTGCCGGATCGACTATTTTTAAACTCGCATTGCTGTTCTGGTTGCAGGCTGAAAAGAATATAAACCAGCTTTATGAATATAGAAATCTATTAGTAAGTTTCTATGAAAACAACGGGGAATCCAAGATTAACATCAAGGAATGTCTCCCCAGTGTTTTTATAAACGTTGTTTTATTAAAATAAAACTGAAGAATGCATTTACCCTGAACATGTTTCTGGTGAAATACATTGCGTGTCACTTGCAGGCAAAAAAGGAAAGTCCCTCCAGTAGAAAGGCCGTAGATCCTGATGTGAGAATCTGTATCTGAAGCTGGAACACGAAAAGTTCCATTTAAACGTAAGGAGAAAGTATTTCACTGTTCAGGTGAGGGAGCCCTGGCACAGGCTGCCCAGGGAGGGTGTGGAGTCTTCTTCTCTGGAGGTTTTCAAGGCGTTCACCTGAACAGTTTCCTGTATGACCTGATGTAGATGGACCTGCTTTAGCAGCAGGGATTGGACTAGATGATCTTTCCAGGTCCCTTCCAACCTCTACCATTCTGTGACTCTATGATCTTCTTCGGTATTTCTCCTTTTATGTCAGTTACAGATTGAAATAGCAGTGTTGAGAACTGTTGCTTGCATTTCACAGGGAGCTTGCTCTCTTCAGTCTCTCTCTTGGGCTGTTGAGTATGCCTCGAAGTATTAAAAGCATTCTTGTTAACTGTTGGTCACTGTTTATTTTGGTTAATGCACTGTTAACGAGCTGTTTCTCAGCTCTCTCTGAGTGCTTTTGCATACAAAGACTTTTGCCCATGAATAACCGGGTTAATATTTGATGCATGGCCCTTAAAGGGAGGCCAGTGATGAGGAAATGACTGGGAGTAATGCTGAGCTCAGCTTTTAAGTGGGCTGCCAGGGGATAGTTAGTGCTCCCTCTATTACAGATTGCCTCATAATTTCTGAGGATTGACAGGCACAATTAGGCAAAATGGATTGGTCAGATATATATATGTATGTGTTCTCGGGGAACAGGCAAAATAAATCAGTCTATTGAAGACAGTGACTGCGGTAGTACAGAAGCGGTCGAGTTCATTGGTGCCCTGTGGTGCAGTGAGTCTAATGGATGTGTCTGTCTGATAAATATATTTATTTACAAAGACTCAGGACTAGTGGGAAATTAAAGCTACACTTTCGTAATGGTTAATGTGCTTTAATGTGAGCTTAAACAACAATGCAATCTCAGCTTTGGGCCTAATGAACCCTTCCATTCTTTGTTCTTTTTGACTAATCCTCCTAGTTATTTCATTGCTTGCTTGCTTATTTTTACTGGGCCATTTTTGTTGTAGGCCATGTATCTTTCTGCAGATCTTAAAGCAGAATTAGCAACTCTGACTTGAGCTTCTGGGAATGTGTGATAAGAATCTAGGTTTCCTAAGTCTGGTTTCAATAAAATGTGTTCACGTTCAAGGAAACATATTTCACAGAATCACTGAATCATTTAGGAAGGAAGAGGTCTTTAAAGTACTTGAGGCCAGCTGCTGTCCTATCAATGCCACAACTACCACTAAACCATGTCCTTAAGCACCACATCTACACATGTTCTACTATTAATTCTTCTTTTGCCTTTGTAAATGAGCTTGAGAATGTAACCTGTGAAATGTAGGGGTTGAATTTTAAAAAAACCTGTTTAGTGTAGTAGGTAGAGCAGTTTCCATTTTGAGCAGTGCTGCACAATTCTGTTTATGGGCTTCATTTACTTGAATCACCATATGGGTAAATGCTGCCTGAGGAATTTCTGAGAGACAGTAGTCTCTTTGGTATAAGGATGTAGCGCTTCATGGCTGGTGGAGGGATACTGCTTTTTTGTCAGAACTGCAGCTTTTGGAATTGGCAGAATAAGTTCTTGCTGCCTCTCTGAATACCTGATATCATAAATGAGGCTAATGAGTTTATTATGCCAGTGTCATGTTCTTGGGATGGATAATTGACGTCTCAGAATGAATGACACAGTGACTAAGGTGAAAGACTTTGATTCCTTCTGGGCATTTAATTTTGCAGATGTTACTCTTCTGCTTCACTTTAGCAGTTTTGGGCTGAAAACCAGGAATTCATCGTGTTCCTTACGAGATGATGAAAAATAATTTTCTTTCTTTGCTTCTGTGGTTTAGCAGTTTTCAAGGCTTTTGTGGTATGTAATAATTTCTAATATTTTAATCTGGAATAAACCACAGGGAAATAAAACCGTAACTCATAACTAGCTTTAGTTTAATATTCTGATGGTTTTGTTATTTATATACTTGGAAGGGGGGAAAAATTAAAAAAGTAGCTATCCTTACCAAGTTTCTCTGTTCTTCCAGTTTCAGGTGACTACGTGGTTTTATTGAGCAGTGGTATAACCAACATATTTTTCCAAAGACTTGACACTGTTAGCTCCAGATATTTGTGTTTTCCAGATGTCATGGGATAACAGTTATGGGCATCAAGTGGATGTAAATAGATTACGTTTCACTGGTTTGTTTATAGCAACTAACTGCTGTGTTTTGAGAGTTGCTTACATGTTTATATCTTTGCTGTTCTTTCTGAAAACCTAGGTCAGGTATTTGTCTCTTCATGTGAAGACTCTGAATTGGTGTGTGTGTGTTGCTGGTAGCGCAGCGATATTGATAGGGTATGGAGCACAAACCTCTTCACTGACTGCTTGTATTGGCCCTTTCTTAACTGCTCTCTTCTTGCTGAAGGAGGTTATGGAGAGGAAGGGACAAGGAAATAAATGGTATTAAGTGTGAATTTGTCTTCTTGAGGTTACTAACTCATGTGGAATTTCATCAGCCACTAACGTGGCTGAATGCCCACATGCCATACCAGAACAGCATGCCTGGTGGTCTCTTCCCTGGGAATTCTCTGTCTCTGTGACACCTAAAGAAGATACTGACTGCAGTTGGCTGTTACCCTGACGTTCCCCATCTGCCAGTCATGGCACTGTCTCAAGTTTTTGAAGGAGATCTATTGTCAAGTGTGACATTCTAAATCAGTGTTACTAGTAGTTGAATAAACAAAATGGGGTTACCTGAAAGCAGAATTAAGTGGACCTTGAAATAAAGAACAGGCCACACCTGAATAAGCAAAGGCATCGCAAGCTTCAGAAGCTATGTAAAGAAGTACCGGCTATTGATTTCACTAATAGGATTACAGGGGTAAAGACAATACAGAGAAGGAGGCACCTGAAAGAAGCTAGTAAATGTTCAGGATTTTAGAATGCAGTTGTATGTGTTTAACAGGGCACTGTTTTTGATAAAGGCATGTCAAATTGTTTTTCTCTAGCTTGTGGCAAGTAATAAAAGTAATGTTATTCTAGCAGTGTAAAACAAAATCTTTGGTGGACTATTGCACTTCAAAGCATGCCATAAATCAAGGTCATCGAAACCTGGATAAACTTGAAAATTGCAAGTATTCTAATAAATTAATTTTGGCACTCCTAATATCTGACCTCCAGTGGCTGGAGTTCTAGGGAGTTGGAGACATGATTCATTTTATTGTCTTGGGTAAGTTTTTTCTCGCTTTCCAAAAATTGTCATTCAAAGCCTTATCTCTGTGACCTTTTTTTTTGAGTACGCTGTGAAAATCTGGATGTGCTACTTTGAGCAAGGCATCTATAACTAGACATGAGTTGACATGTTTTTCAGTGATAAAACACCAGTGCAGGCAATTGTTACTACTGTGGGATTGTTTGCTGTGTTACTGTCCCTCATGTTTTGTACAGTCCTGCCGTGAACCGAAATGGGGAGATGATCGGGGTTTGAGCCTCACAGAGTCAGACCTCACTGGGTCAGGTTCCCCTCATAGCCTTGCTAAATTGTGCCAGTTTATATCAGTAGGTAGGTGGAGAGGACTGCAGCAAGAAAAAGTGCTTTCTGGATTGCAGCATCATAGACACTCCAGAGAAAATCCAATTATATATATTTGTCTTGAATCCAGCTTTACTTTTTTCAGATGAAATGATGTGTAGTCTCTAGGTACTTGACAGAACACAAATTTCCTTCTATATGTTGCTGCGTGAGACGGGTCACTTACATATTTCTCAGTTTAAGGATTGTTTCTTCCTATAAGCAGAAACAAGAGGCTGGTATTGCTGTTGTGTAAAGTTACAGCTAAATTGAATACTCTGTGTGTGTAAAGATGCTTTCCAATGGAAGTTTTGTCGCGTTTCACAGAAAATAATGCACTCTGTTTATTTAAATTAACAAAGCATCTTTTAGCCAAACAACTGCAATTTCATATGTAAAATGTTAAATTCGTGGTGACCTTAAAATAAAAAAACCCCGAACTTACCACTTGTCAGGGGAGGAAGGGGTAGTTCTCGTTAGGGAAACGTATTTTTTCTCTCCTTCCACCCCAGCCTTCTTGTTCAAATGGTGCTGAGTTTGCTGTGTAGAATTTTCAGGCCTTTAAAAGTGACGTGAAATTGAGCTTGTGAGTGTTTCAAGTTTGAGCGAGATGTTTTTTCCCCTTCCTAGCCTACTGTTTTGATGTAAGGAATGGTGACTACTTTCAGAATGATACATTTGCAGAGGATTTTCTGATGTGAGCTGGGAAAGGAGGAGAGACTTGTAGCTCTGTTTCTTTTGTCTTAACAAATGGTGGGACAGCCTGATTCCTTTTCCTGATATGAGTCAGCAGGTGGCTTTGAAATTGCGTGCCCCAAAACATGGGGGTTGCCGTGTGGTGTGGAAATAAGCAAGGAGTGGAGAGAAGTTGTCAACAAGAACAAATGTTTAGCAATCTGATTTTTAATTTTTTTTTTTACCTTATTGACTCCCATTTCTTAAACACGTACCAGAAATACCAGTTATAATCTCGTTCCGTAAGGTTGTGGGTTCTTGAGGTTTTTTTTGTATTGGGGTGGGGTTTTTTTTGACTTTGAGATGGGTTGGTAGGTAGGTGGCTTGTGTTGGTGTATGAGTGGGAGGTGGATTTTTTTGGTGGGGGGATTTTTGCCTTTCTGTGTTCCCAGTTGATAGTACTGTTTGTGGACTGTGGTGGTTTTTCTGGTTTGTGGTTTTGGGGTGGTTTTTTTTGTCAGCGCTATTCCTGGTGTGTACTGGCATAGCTGTTTGTGCAGCCACCTGGCAAATCTGAATAGGGTAAAGAGAATATTTCTGAAGAGAATATTCTACAGAGCGTCATCTTGGTCTTACACCACTTATTTTTTGTAGAATCACATGTCTTGCTATGGGGCTGTGATGTACAGGGGACTGTTTTGAGTGGGAATCGCAGCCTGGTGGCAAGTGTTAGCTGCTGGTTTATAAAACCACTAAAGATTCTTTTCTTTTTTTTTTTATTGTTAGTGCCTTGAATACACCACTGGTTTTATACATGGAGGGTTTATCAGCTCTCTTAAGACTCACCTCAGGTTTTAATAGCTCTCTTAAAAATGTAGGTTTGCTTATGTCACTTGGTGAATTGTTCACTATCTCTGTTTTCTTAAAAATATCGCAGTCTAAGCACCCGTGCAGAAGTTTATGCAGTTCAACAACTTGTCACCTTTTGAGTGTTAGAATATCAACTTGAATGTGCTGTGTTGTGAAGAACTATCTTGATCTAGGATGGCTGTAACTATCTAACAGGACAAGGGCAGGAGTGCCCCTTCCAGCAGCAAGATCGGTTTAGAGGGGTAGAATCTGCTTCTGGGTCTTCACTGCATTGGTGTTTTATAGACAAGTGAAGAATTTGTGAGACCTAAACCCTAACAATTTTTCTTGATGACCAGGGCTTGATATTTCCAATGAGTTCAGAGTTTGCAGCTTATTTGGTGCCTGAGGCCCAGGCTTCTCTTTCTAAATGAAGTGTTGCTAAATAAGTTGATGTAAGAACTGAATCCAAAATTGTTGGATTTTTCTTGGTTTTAATTATTTTTTTTCTTCGCTAGTATTTCTATGCTTGTTGGAAAAGATGCACAAAAACTAGTATTTTCAGATGTGGTTTTGATGTGAGCTGATTGAGTCTGAATACTTACAGTGCTTTAAAGAAGCTTTTGTCTTCTAGGTTAAAATTTAAACAAAGTGGAAATTCACTGTTCAGTTTTCTGGAATAGCTGGGTTTGAGATGCTCAGTTAAACTTATGTCATTTGACATGCTAAAATGTAGTATACTGCCTTCAAAAGCTTTGAAGCTGCTCTGGTCTTTCAGGATAAACAGCACAGTATTCAAGCAGGGTGCTTCTGGTGATGATTTGACTCCTATGGAAAAAGTTAACGTGTATGTTTTTGTCAGTCACATATTTTGATGTCTTGGAGAGAAGATTACTTCTGATTGAATTATTTACAAATTCAAAAGATATTTAAGACCTCAAGAAGCTGATTTGGATTTTTAAATTCAATGATGGGCTTCTCTTAAGGTTTTTGTTGGTCTTGGAAGACAGAAGCTGCAACTAAAATTTTGTTCACATCTACTTTGCCTGAGATGCTTTTGTCTCAGGCAAAGCCCAGGATAAAATCTGCTTTTCAGGTTTTTTCAGGTGTTTCCGTTGACAGAACAAGGGTTATTGAAAAGAAACTGGAACACAAAAGGTTCCACTTAAAGGAAAAAAATTCCACTTAAGGAAAAAAATTTTACTGTGATGGTGAGGGAGCCCTGCTACAGGCTGCCCAGGGAACGTATGGAGTCTCTTTCTTTGGAGATCTTCAAAACCTGCCTGGATGCATTTCTTCGTGACTTGATCTAGGTGGACATGCTTTGGCAGGGGATTGGAGTAGATGATCTCTAAAGGTCCCTTCCAACCCTACCATTTTACAATTCTATGATGGGTCCTTACATGTGCCATGTAGTTCTCTGGAATAGCTAAAGCTTCACTTTTCTTGTTTGTATTTTTATATTGGGACGTGATCTCATGAGTCAGTAGTGGTGTTCTTAATTCAGCACAGCTTGATTTACAGAATACAACTTCAGTACTACTTCATTCACAGTAATCTACTCTCTTACAGATATTTCATGCACGGAGTCTGCAAGGAAGGAGACAACTGTCGCTACTCCCATGACCTCTCCACTGGTCAATCTGCCATGGTGTGCAGGTACTACCAGCGAGGATGCTGTGCTTATGGAGATCGTTGCAGGTACAGAAATGCTGTTGGCTGTCTCATAGGGGAGTAATTTCACTCTCAGTCCTTGAGTAAAGAGCTCACACAAAGGCAGTACACCTTCATGTGTTTTCACCTTTCATTGCAGCTGCAGAAATTTATAAAATTAACCTGTTTTCACAGACTACCTTCTCTTGCTTAATACTACAGTGTTTACTTTGCTGTGGAAATACAGCAAAGGCAAGGCAAGAGGAAAACTGGTTTTCATAGAAGTACTAATTGTCAAGGTATGGGGGCTTGTTTATTTATTCATGAGTATGTGAATTAATTGAAATCTGAGACTACATTCAAACTACCTGAACCGATGGGACTGAGTTACATTTGGTAAGTGATCATAAAAGCCTGAACAGGTAAGAACTCTTTTTTTCCAATGGTATGTGTCTCTCCAGGAGTTGCTACTCTGATGCTTAGAACTGCCATTTGGGAAGAGTAACTGGAGTGTGGACATGTAGGTTCTAAAATACTGCCTGTACAAAATGACCCTGTGTTATGAAAATATAGAATGACTGGAGGGGAAAAAGGGGTGTGGGGGGGAAAGTGTGAGGGGGGAAAAAAGAAAATGGATGCTTTCCTAGAGTGGCAAAGTTTCACAAAGGCTTAGGGATGTTTGCGTCATCTTAAGTTCACTGTATTAACATTTATCAGGAGTTTACATTCTGTCTTTTTGCAGCTCTTGTGGGTGATTAAATATTTGCATCAAGGCTTCACATTGTAGTTCATAGTCAGCTTTGTGTTTAGTATATGGTTAATATGTACAAGAAGGATAACAAGACTAAGCCTATCTGTAGCATTCTATCTGCCAGCATTGCTTGCTTGATCGTGTAGATCAGTGCTCTTCAAACATCTGATCACACTCCCTGTGGTGAAAAATTTGAGAACCCCCCAATATATTTCTTTATGGATTACGTATATACAACTGTACTCATATTTTATGTCCACTATAAAACATACACAAAAGTCAGAATTTTAAAAAGGCTGTAATTAAGATGAAGTAAACAGTATTTTATTATCCAAGCCAATTTTTACTCACTAAAAGCATTATTAGTAATAGTTTTTACTGACGATAATGTTGATAGAATATGCTTCATTATTTAGTTGAACATTTTCTAATACAGCAGTTTTGAAGGTCTCCTTCTAAATTTGGTTTATTTCAGTACTTGGCTTTAATGGCTGTCCTAGCAGAAAAAGATCTTCCATGTAGATCCAAAAAGAAGAATTTTTCTGTTGGCTCTGCTTACTAACGTGTGATACTCAGTTTTCAGTCCCATCCACCAATTATGCAAATATTTTTAAATGTATCTAGTACATTTCCATCTTCCCTGATGTCAATCAGCTGTTTTTGCAGACTAATTGGAAGTTGTTGCATTTTTCTGTTTTTAACAAATGGGTCCAAAACTCACCCAAAGTCACTGTTTAGAAGATTTTTAAACATATTAGAGAATTCTGTTTACGAGCTTTTTAAAGTATGTAAGTTTAGATTGTTTTATAGTTGTCACGTTTGCATTGTGTTTTTTGCAACAAAACACCATAATAGTGTGTTTCAGAACAGCTCTTTTCAAAATGTTGTCTCCAATACCACAAGTTTCTTCAAAAACCAATTACTTGGTTTTAAAATGTTTTTACCTTGAAGGGACAGAGCAGCTTTGGTGGTGTTTTTTTTCTTTTTTAAGGTATGTACTAGGTAGCCTACTGTTGACCTCTTGTGGAGTAGGTCAGCACATTTGTAACACTTGTCTGTGAAAGAAAAGTTTGTAACTCATCTTTGACAGATTTTAAGCACTTTACCGCTAGATAACTGGCAAAGCTCTATCTGGTACAGAAGACTCTCGGGGTCACTCTTCATCTCATAACAAAGTGTTATAAAGATTAGATTGGTTCAAGGTCTTGTTTTATAAAACTAACTATATTGGTGACAGCCCATAGTATTTCTTGTGCTTCTGGCTCCATCTTTGCTACAATGTCTCACCCATGAATGATGCAGAGAATTCTAGTGTGGTGCTATCTCTGTAACCTTACTCTGGAATCTTTTTTTCCTATTCTAGTCAGAGCAGTGGCTCCATCAGTGGTTACACTTGCATAGTTTTTCCATAAAATATTGTTTTTATTAAAGAAGTCTGTTGAGAATACATCTTCTTGGGTAGATCTTGTCCTTAAGTCATTTGTTGAGAATATCTTTTCTGGTACATCTTTTCTTTAGGAACTCACAAAAAAAATAGTTCTTGTGTATTTCATTATTGAAACAGAATCTAGCAAATATCATAAGTGGAGACAGGCTAGACACGTCTGTATTTTTCATGTAGCTTTAAAGCAACCTTCCCACACTGCAAAATTTGTCTGAATATTTGTCTCCTAAAATCTTTGACCGTTTTTCATGCATTTCCCAACAGTATTTGCTGACAAAAGACTTTGTTTTACTTTATCGCCATATTGTTTTCCATGTATTATTTCAGTCCTTATTACCACAGCGGGAAGAACAAGTGGTCTAGCGGTATGTGGCTTGTTGTCTTTCACTATTAGGTAAAAAGCCTCAAAAGAGGCTTTTTTTTGTGAAGTACTGGATTGAGTATTGCTGGACTTTGAAACATGTCTGAAAAAAGAGGAAATAGAAGTTTGTCTTCCTATTCTGGATAGTCCAATAGTCTTCTTGGTACTTTCAGTTTTTTTTCTTTTCCTCCGAGTTCATGTTACATGTGATTAGATTGGTATTGTCTTTATCTTGTGATGTGATTGATGAAGAGCTCATAGTGTTAGTGTTAGCTAACAGAGTGTTAGCTCTGACGTTTTCTTGTTTGCTTTTGCTCACAGTATCAGTATTATCTTCAGTCCACAGTTTATTTGAAGGAATCTTTTTAAACCACTTGTTCATTTTGTCAGGGTTAGTTTAGAGAAAATAAGATAATGTAATCTGTCAATCGATGTTATTTGGCACAAGCAAACTGCAAAGTGTTGCAGGGAGTTCAAAGTGAAGGAACAAGTGAGTGCTATTGTCACATTGTCAGGCCTGCTGCATGGTGGAACTCCTGCTCCTCCTTCAGGCCACCTCGTGCATACAGTATGTGAGACCCTCTGATGTATGGACACCTCTGTCAATCTATGTGTTAAATATTAGTAAAACTGAATTTATTTTTTTTTTAAGGACATTAAACACCTCCCTTCCTCCCCCCAACAAACCAACAAGAAGTTGTACCATTTTCTTCATGCACCCCGGTGAATTGCCTTGCACACCACTTTAAAGACAGCTAGTGTCGAAGTGTGAGGGCTCCACTTTTAAATTTGTGATTCTTAGCTTCCTTGGGATTCCAAAGCTGCCATTTGGTTGGGAGCATCTCTTTAATGTGCCAGAACTGTGACACTTTGTTGTTTTTCAATCTGACACAAGGTAAATGAATTACAGTTGTTTAAAAGTTTTATATGATCTCCAAAAATTCCCACCCTTTGTCCTTTCATTTAGTTGGCAAATATCTAAGACTTCAAAGGTACATCTGTAATTTATTTCCTCATGTAGTCTGCTAGTTGCTGGAGGACAGATTTTTGAGGGAAAAGTCACTTTCTTGTTGGTTGTGGGTGGTAGGGATCAAAGTGTTCTGAGCATCACTTTCCCCGGTAAGTTGAAAGAGGCGTTAGAAATAACTAGTAAAATTAAATTAAGTGTGAATGAGGCAAGATGCTCAGATTAAGAAAAAAAAAAATCATTTTTGTTGGTGAGCACTTCTGTAACTGTACTTGAAGAAAGAGCCAGCTTAGATCAGGTTGCCCAATGCATTGTCTAGTCAGTTTTTGGTATCTGTGAGGATTAAGGTTGTGCCGCTTCTCTGGACACCCATTTCAGTGTTTGACTACTCCTTACAGTGATGTGGTTAGTTTGGTTTTTTTTTTCTTTATCCAACTGTAACATCCCACTTTGGACTTCTGTCCAAACTGCCATCCTATTGCTGCACCTCTGAGAAGTGTCTTTCCTGTGGCTCCCCATGAGATAGTTGAAGACAGCAGTATCTGCCCTAATTCTTCTCTTTTTGAAGCTGAATCAAGTAATTTATCTCATTCAGTAATGCTGCACATGCATAATAATTACATGACTAGTTTTGGACATAACTAAAGTTCATTCAGTGTAAGTTAAGTAAGAATTGTACATGCTGCTCCACTTCCTCCAAAATCGTGGTTAACTTCTATTTCCCTGAGCAGTGCTGACGGATTATACAAGTGGAAGCAAGTCCCTATATAGTGTAACCAGTAACTTTCTCCTCCAAGCTGTTTCTAGGTCCTCCTTCAAAATGTTTACATATTAATCAATTAATTTCCAGTCCCTTGGGCTGCTTTATGGAGATATATTTTTGTGAAGAGTTGACACGCTATGTTTTAACTTTTCAGATATGAGCATACCAAGCCACTGAAAGAGGAGGAACTGACTGATCTGAATCCTGATATGAATCCAGATGAAAAAATGTATCCCTCAGTATCCTCAGACTTCATACCACTCCCTGAAACAGTTGAAGAAATTATTGCTGAGATTGAAGATGAAGATGCAGACTTGGCAGCTGCTGGAGTAGGTGATGAAGACTGGGTGAATGCTGTAGAGTTTGTCCCTGGGCAGCCTTACTGTGGACGTGGTAAGCTGATCATGTGGTGACAGTGAATTTCTGTCAATGCATGAACAATTCACATGTAGTGCATAATCACTTCAAGTGATCTGTCCTTAATTTACACTTGAATTTTTCAACGTGACTAGTCAGGCTGTTCATGTCAGTTACTGTGCTGTCCTGATGTTATGAAACCAGATGTACTTAAAGACAGTCTCTTGTAACTGGCCTTTGCCTCTTCTTGTTACAGCTCTGAATGACTTGGAGTCTCCTTCTTTGAAGTTTAGCTTGCATATGTGATGGGAGGAGAAATACTGGTGATGCAGTTAGTATCACTACTCTGGAAAGACAAACCACTGTCTTTGTTTTAGAGGTCTTTTGATTTGTTTGGGGATGGGTTTTTTGCAATCTTTTAAAGATTTTCCAAAGGACATACATACAAATTCTTGTAGAATGAATTGAACCCTAATGTTTGCTTTCAAGAATCCCATGGTGATTCACACCAGAGGCTGAAAATCACTTTATTCTAGTTACCTTTCTGACACTTGATTTTTCTACTATTGTGACAGCTCATGTTGAGAATGAGATTGAAAAAGCGTGTCATATGAGACCAGGCCATTTAAGTAGCGTCCTTGTCATCTGCTTTCCCTGCAGGAGGATAGCACAAAGACTTACAATTTAGGTGAAAAGTAGGCTGAATGTGTTCAGCGTAATATCTGATATTTGGCTCTCTAAACTGAAGGTTTATGGCCATGAGTACTCAAATAATTGTTTGAATCCAAGCCTTTTGTCCAGAAGAGTTGAAGTTGTCACACAGCAGTGACTGTACTTCTGTGTTTCCACAGCACTGCTCGGTTTCTCAGACCTAAAAAGAGGCTTAACTGTCTCAGTGTTACAGGTGCCACCAAAGCCTGCTCTGATCTGATTTGAGGAAGAGTGAAGAGGAAAGGAATGGTTGTGCAACACCAACATTTTGCTAGTGTTATTGAGAAGTTTGATTGTGAACTGTTTGATGTATCCGATTTGGGACTGATCCAAAGGAATGAAACACTGTTTTCTACCTGTTAATATGTCACCTACTATCATAAAAGACAACAGCTTCTATAGTCATTGAGACAAAGGATCCCATTCTTTCATGTTTTCATCAGAATAGAATGATCTAGATTAGAAGAGGCCTTTAGATTTCATCTAGTTCATTTCCTGCTTAGAGCAAGGTCAACTACATCAGGTTGCCCAGATGCTTTGTTTTAGTGAAATCTCTGTCCTCAGAAATGTTCAAAATGCTATAACCTCTGTTCAACCTTTACAGTGTTTGACTTCCTTCATAAGGAAGAAAATTTTCCTAGTGTGTAGTAGGATTTTTCCCTGCCTCAATTTGCCTTCTCTGCCTCTTGTCCTGTGCACATCTGAGAAGTCTGGCTCTGGTTAATTTCTTTTCTATACCTTTCCATTAGATAATTGAAGGTAGCGGTAAGATTGCCTCTTAAGCTGAACAAGTCCATTTGCTTCAGTCTCTTTTCATGGGTTTCACCCCCTTTTAGTGACTGAGTGGCCCTCCACTTGAATCCATTCTTGGCTAGTTTGAACAGACAGAGATCTTTTAAAGGAGAGCTTTAAAAGGAGAGCTGGTGCTTTCCTGAAGTGTAAGAACATTTCATTATACCTTTGTCACTTTTACAGAAGCAATTCCTTTTTCTAGGTGTCAGGCTCACTTTTCACAGAAACTTGTGGCTGCCACAGATTAAATAACATATCTTCTCTGAATTTTGTTCCAAATTTTCTGGTTTTTGTATCCTTTGAGATTTTCTATATTTTAATGTTCAGGCATACTTCTCTGTTCTGAACAGTACTACATGATGCTATGGTGACATGATGCTATGGATACGCATGGCGACTTCTTAAAAGCTGTGTTTTTATTATTTTTCTGAAGCCACAGTCTTCATTAAGATGTAAAAATAAAGAGCCTTGCAGTCGTGATCAGGAAGGGCGTGTGCAGTGTGTTCCACGGTATATACTTTAGAGTCTTACAGATTATTCTTGCCAAATGTGTGCAGAACCCTACAGGTACTTGGAAACTTTAAAATGAAACCTGTTTCTTAAGATTAGGTAGAAGCCTGTGTGTATTGAATTGTCTTACAAATGCTGAAGATTCAGGGCTAACGGTTTAATTCTGTGTAGCTTGGGGCTGTAATGTTCATCTCTTACTGTGAGACAAGACATTTTGGTAATGCAGATGATTCTCTGATTTGGTGCTAAACCTGGTGTCTTGAAGGTGATACTAGGGCCTTGCAAAGGAAATGGTGACAATTGTTCAGGTATTCACTTATTTGATGCACAAATGCACCAGTCTTCCATATGTATTTGTTCTGATGCTACTGCTGCTAGGTGTTCAGGAATAATTAAGGGAGAAGTAGAAAGGCAGAAGTACAAAAAACACTGAATTGTCTGTTTCCTGCTGCTATAAGGTGAACGTATTTGATGCTACAAAGAGCGAAAGCGGGTGGCAGGTAAATTGAAGGTAATGAACTAGTTTTTTTCCCTAGCGTGAATTTAACCCTATTGATGGTGGAATGGGCAGTGAGAAAGCAGAATGTATGTCCACCTGCTGGAGAGCTGGGGTTTGAAAACAGCTGAGTATTCCTCTGTGAGGTATGTTGGATTCGGAACTACTGAGGCAACAGAATCTTGTGAGTTTCTCTAATATTGCTTTCAAAGAGGAAAGAAAATTGTAGCAGGTACAAGACAGCAGCTCTTTAGAGAGAGACCTCACAGTTCTGGTTGATAATAAACTAACCATGAGCCAGCAATGTGCCCTAGTAGCAAAGAAGGTCAATGGCATCCTGGGATGTGTCAAGGAAGAGTGTGGCCAGCAGCTTGAGGGAGTTTCTGCTCCCCCTCTACTCTGCCCAAGAGGGACAGGGAACTTCTGGAGAGAGTCCAGCGCAGGGCCACCGAGATGATCAGGGGACTGGAACGTCTTTCAAACGAGGAAAGGCTGCAGGAACTGGGGCTGTTCAGCCTAGAGAAGAGGAGACTGAGAGGGAATCTTATTTACAAATATCTAAAGGGTGGATGTCAGGAGGATGGGGCATCCCTTTTTTCTANCTTACAACCCTACTAGTCTATGAATCTATGATAGTCAATATGTTTCTACATTAGTGTCAGGAGGATAAAGACTGCAAAGGCTTTCTGTTTGAAGAACCTGAAGTAATAAGTGGTTTCGTTTTTTTTCAGAAGTTTGTTTGTTTTTTTTTTTTTCTCTAATGAATAAATCCCTTACTGAATACAGGTTTGACAAAGATATCCTTGAGAGGAGTGCAGGTGGCTCTGGAAAATGTTTCAGTTAAAAGAAGCTTCAAATGTGCCTCTCTTTCAAAGTATGTATTTTCCAGAGTTATAGGATTGCCTTAAACAAAGGTCATCTTACCAGCTCTATTAAAAGAAGTACTGTGTCACTCCGTTCCTTTGGAAGTCTGCTGGTTTTGTCTAGCAAGATTCTGCCCATCCATGTCATAATCTACTAAACTCTCCTTACTCAGTAAGGATCAAACAAGGTGTATGAAGTCACATGAATCAACTGGGTAAAAAAGCTGTACCAACATGAACTAGAAAAAACAGTGGTAGAAGAGGCAGTTGAGGGAATAGAAACTGATGGGTAGTTGTGGTTTGTTTGTTTGGTTTTGTTCCTACTTTCAAAATGGAGACCATGGATTTCAAAGTTGGGGTGGGATATTTCAATTACTACATAAAAGTTTTCCTATTATGTTTAGCTACTCAGAGTAGGTAGAGCCTAGTGTGTGGCTACTTGTGTACGGCTTCTTGGTGACAACTGGAGCTCACGGTGAAGAAAGGTAATGAAGATCTCTTTGGTGGGAATCTCTTACTGAAAAACGATCAGGTTGACAGTTGACTTATTATTCTGTCACTAATAATTTCCTGTGCTGATCTTCAGTGTTTGCTTATGGTTATGTTGTCCCCCTGTACTAAGCACTGGTGATGCTGCACCTTGAGTACTGTGCTCAGTTCTGGGCCCCTAACTACGGAAACTCAATGCAAGAAAGTTACTGAGGTGCTGAAGTGTGTCCAGAGATGGGCAATGAAGCTGGTGAAGGATCTGGAGAATAAGTCTTAGGGGGAGTAGCTGAGGGAGCTGGGGATGTTTAGCCTAGAGAAGGGGAAACTGATGGGAGATGTGATCATTCTCTACAGCTACCTGAAGGGCAGTTGTAGTGAGATGGAGGTCAGTCTCTTCTCCCCAGTACTGAATGATGGAACACAAGGAAATGGGCTCAAGTTGTATGAGGGGAGGTTCAGATAGGACATTATGAAGAGCTTTTTCACCAAGAGGGTTATTCAGCATTGGAACGGGCTGCCCAGGGAGGTGGTGGAGACACCATCCCTGGAGATATTCAAGAGGCATGGATGAGATGCTGAGGGAAGTCGTTTAGTTAGTGATGGGCTTGGGGGTGTTGAGTTAGTGGTTGGACTCGATTTTAAAGGTATTTTTCAACTGCAGTGACTCTGTGGTTCTGTGATTCTTATGCCCCAAAACTGATAGCTCTCAGGGACGTGCTTTTTCTTTTTCTTTTATGCCCAAATGCTAACAGGCTGGTACATGCTTATGGTATCTCTTTGTTCCATGGCAATGAAAGCTTTGTGAGTGTGCTGCC
Source organism: Urocolius indicus (assembly GCA_013401255.1). Taxonomy (NCBI): domain Eukaryota; kingdom Metazoa; phylum Chordata; class Aves; order Coliiformes; family Coliidae; genus Urocolius; species Urocolius indicus. Next base: position 239,541 of record WBNH01010229.1, read on the forward strand.
TCTGCTTCTTTTTCAGGAGTCTGTCCTTTACTTCTACGTATTCCAGCATGCCTTGGGTAGTTTTCGCTTACTTCTCCACATCTAGTGCTGGAACAGCTTATAAAAGATACACTTTGTTGCAGCATAAATGACTTTTTACTTTTGTAACAGCTAGTGTTTATGTAAACGAAATCCATTTGTGCACTTCTTTTATTCCTAATATAGTAATGCTTTGCTGTCCTCCTGTGTTTATTATGTCTTCAGTTACAAACTGACCTTTTTTTAAGTCTTGTAACTTATGTAATGACATGGAAAGACTGTATGGTGTGTGGTGACACAAATAAGAGTGCAGGGAGAAGTGTGAAGCGGGAACTGTCTTAAGGGGGAAAAGAACTGATACACATTTCCACTCATTTGAATTAGGTAAGGGAATTTACTTAGTTGAGGTTTGCAAAACTGATGATTGGCTTAGAATGCAGTGAAAGTGCCCTGGATTTCAGTTTCTTAAAGCTAGAGGGAGGCAGTGTCTGACAGGCTGGATACAGATTTGGGATAAGGTTTTTGGCAAGTGTCTAGAACAAGAAATCTTATGCCTAGAGGCATGGATACAGCTGTTCTGTCATTCATAGAGATGCTTGGGAGTCCAGAACTGAAAGTCTGTTGTTCAGGCTGAGCAACACAAAATACCTGCTCATAAGGCACTGCTGATGTGGTATTTCTGTACTCGTGTTTTGTTATGCTGGATATGCCTTTATTTCTTCAGTGGTGTAATTTCTGGGGAAAAGCCTGTGAACATTGCTTGATATGCAATTGGTTCTCAAAGCAGTGAGGGATTTGTAACCTTATTTAGTTGTTGCTGAGCCAGAGTTTGTATAAAAATGTACTTAGGCTGCTGAGGACTTGTGAGACTTTTCCAGCATGGGCTTGGCCTGCAAATGGATCTGAATCTGACCGCTGAAACCTTTGATAGCATTAGTCTTGTCTGGGCTAAAGGATGAAGGAATTGGGTGTGCCTTCTCGAGTGTGAAAGTAAATGTTAGTTCAGGTTGAGAGGGTGTGAAACTTGGACTGAAGTGAAGCTTAGTTGTTTTTATTATCCTCTTTGGATAACTTCAGCAGGGTTTACCCAAAGATTACTTAGCATTGAAACAATATATTCTCACTCCTAGTGCTCTGAATGTGAATGTACTACTCACTGGCTGTAATTTTGTCCCCAGCTGCTCCTATCTGCGCTGAAGCACCCTTGCAGGAAATGGTGATCGAGGAAGAATATGAAAAAGAGGAAGAAGAAGTGGAGATGAAGAAGGAGTTGTGCCCCTACGCTGCAGTAGGAGAGTGTCGTTATGGAGAAAACTGTGTGTATATCCATGGGGATGTGTGTGATATGTGTGGACTGCAGGTCCTGCATCCAATTGATGCTGCACAGAGATCCCAGCACATAAAGGTAAGCAAGCAACTGCCTGGTGTTAAACAGCTTGAAGTTATTGCTTCCTAGCTCCCTGCAATTGCTTGTCACTAATTCCCTTTCATTTGCTGGTGCATGCAGGTCAGGCAGTGAAAGAAATTCCTGTTGTAAACTGGACTCTTTCCTGTCAGGGCCATATTCAAAAGCAGCTGAGTTTCCTTATCTCTGCTGGGAGAGAAGTCTGCTTAAAGATAATGGAGCTTTGTTCTTTGCCTTGTAAAAGTGAACGGTCATACAGATTGCCATTCTCATGTTTAAAAACAATGTCTGAAGGAAGGGATTAGAACTCTGAATTGATTGATCCTTGTTCTCTGAGCAAACTTTTCTAGGTTAAAGATCTTTCAGCTTTTTTTGTTACGCAAAACAGCAGAGTAAAACTGAGCTTAAAAAAGCGTGTTTAGAGTTCACCAGGTGACCAGTTGTCTCTGTAGCTGTTTTCTCTGTCTCTTCCTTCCAGTCTTGCATTGAAGCTCATGAGAAGGACATGGAGCTTTCCTTTGCCGTCCAGCGTAGCAAAGACATGGTGTGCGGGATCTGCATGGAGGTGGTGTATGAGAAAGCCAATCCCAGCGAGCGCCGCTTTGGGATCCTCTCCAACTGCAGCCACACTTATTGCCTCAAGTGCATCCGCAAGTGGAGAAGTGCTAAGCAATTTGAGAGCAAGATTATAAAGTGAGGCGCTTTCCCATTTCGCTTGTGCTTTGTTACTTGTCACAAGTTACTAAGTTCTTCCACAACTTGGAACAGACTTCCAGAAGCAGACCGCACAGAGACTGCATTTAATGCGTACTAACTTTGGTTTGGAAGAGAAATAATTGGTAGGGATGACATTTACACTCTGATTTGGTTAATATGGATTAAGTTTGTGAGACTCACTTAATGGTAGCGTATAGCTTTCATTTTTATAGTAGCACATTGTCCAGTGGTTACTGTTTACATCTTGGACACCCAGCCAGGAGTCTGAAATCAGATTAACCAGTTCAGAATGTATGCTTCTTAATCATTGCTGCCTTAGTTCATTAATCACTTGACAAAACATTTCTCCATTTAAAGGCTGTTCCAAAAAAAAAACCCCAAATTTCCAATCAAATAAATATAGAAATCAAACCAAAATAAATTTATTTAATTCTAAAGAACCAGGAGTCTGTGTGAAGTGTTTTTTCAAGCTTTTCTGAGGCAGGCAGGCTGACCAGCTGCTGTTGCCATTGAGTTCTTGAAGAAAAGAGTTTAAGTTATCTTCATATGTAACACAGAATCTAGATTGACAGCAAGCGTGCGGGTACAGCGTGCCCTTAAAGACGGATATATGCCGTGACTTGATAGACAGGAGAGAGCACGCCCTGTGATGTGGAGTTTTGCAGCACAGTCTGTTCGTTCCCCAGGTCCTGCCCAGAATGTCGGATCACATCTAACTTTGTCATTCCAAGTGAGTACTGGGTGGAGGAGAAGGAAGAGAAGCAGAAACTCATTCAGAAATACAAGGAGGCAATGAGGTAGGAGCACTGGAGCCTTTTTTCAGGTGGGGACTGTAGAGATAAAGGCAGACCTGGAGAAGAAGGGTGCTGATGTAACACCCTCTCACACCTCCTTTCCCCCTCTATGTGTGAAGCACGCCCTTGCCTGTCTGCCCACAGATGCGCCCAACCACACAGCTGCAAAGCTGGTCCTGTGTGCTTTGAGCCCAGTCTTTCCCTTCCACACACACAACGCCAGTGGTGTGGCCCTGAGTGCCCTCAGCGTCCCTAATCACACACCCACACACACACACCCCATGTAATACCTCGGTTGCGTGTAGGTGTATACTGACAAAATGCTTCCGGCTCCAAAAGGTACCTGAGATCCTTTGGGACTGTGGGTAAATACGGTTGTGAAGCCTAGTTGGAGTCTGCTGTGAGTAAGGGTTGCGATGTTTTCCTTTCCAGCAACAAGCCGTGCAGGTATTTCGATGAAGGCCGTGGGAGCTGTCCGTTCGGAGGGAACTGCTTTTACAAACACGCGTATCCTGATGGCCGCCGAGAGGAGCCGCAGAGACCTAAAGTAGGGACTTCAAGTAGATATCGGGTCAGTGTGTGCTGGGTGCTGGCCTTTCTATCCAGAGAGAATGCGAGGGGCACACGTTAGATGAGCTGCCTTGAGCACGAGGGAAACGTTGACTCTCTTTTTCTTTTTCAATTCTGATAGACCCCTAATGGTGAATTGGAAAGAGGCAGTGGTCTAAAGTTTGTGAATGCTGGAGGCCAAGAGGGGAAGAGTGAATTTAAAAATCTTCCCTAGTCCACCACCATACTGAAGTAGCAATGTTGGGTAGCATTAATAGGGGTGTGGAATGGTGAATTCTCCTGGAGGTCAGTATCTCCCCGAAAGAGAGACAGGGTTTCTTGCATGTCCGAATGTATGCTGGGGGTTGCACTTTGTCAGCCTCTGGGAAGGCTCTTAGCCCGCGCTGCTGGGGCAGCTGGGGCAATACTTGTGTTGCACTTGCAGGCCCAGCGAAGGAATCGGTTCTGGGAGTTCATCGAGGAGCGAGAGAACGGTGATCCGTTCGAGACCGACGAGGACGAGGTGGTGACCTTCGAGCTCGGTGAGATGTTGCTGATGCTGTTGGCAGCAGGAGGTGACGATGAGCTAACGGATTCCGAGGACGAGTGGGACTTGTTTCACGACGAGCTGGAAGATTATTACGACTTGGATCTATAGCACCTGTCAGTGGAGTATGGACTGTCGTCTTGGCTTCAGGCAGTAGCTATTACCTGTGGTGTTGTGGCAGTGCCTGTGTTTCTCCTAGGCAGGCCGATCAATTCCAGGTGCTGTTGTAATAACTTTTACCCAGGGTCTGTCTCTTCCCATCCCCTCCCACCCCAGGAGTGTTGTTTTTCCTCTGTTTAAACAAATAACAAGAAATAAATCTTTAAAATGTTAGTTTTTGTAAAAATAAATTTAACTGTCAAACAGTTAGCTTAGGTTCGTTGCTTCATCTGTGTACCCAACGGAGTTCACCCAGTTCCAGGGTTAAAAGTGTTTACAGAACTTCCACACTCATTTTGAAGAGCCCAGATACAAAAATGAGCAGTGGCCATGCAGTGGGGATGTAAATTGGCTGGTGGCCTCGTTTCTGTCTTTGTACCAAGATTTCTGACTTCAGGCCAGACGCAAGTACTCTCGTTCTGGCGTCGGGTCCGTTCCAGCCCCCTCATGTACACGTCTTCATTTGTGATTTTTGGTCTCTTGTTTACTTGCACATTACTATTACTACTGTGTAACCAGAACCCGGTGTGAACGTTCTGGGTTTTTACTGTGTTTAGCATGAAAGGAAAATGTCTTTGTGAAAGGAGAACTCTCTATGTGTATATACAGATAAATGTAGAGTTGGACCTCGAGGATGGGGAGACTCTGTGTAAGTTAAAAATAACAAAAACCATCTTTCATCCCCTCTTGGTGCATGAAGCCTAGCCTCCAATTGGACACGACACTGGTTCAGTGGTCTCAGCCCAGTCTGTGGCAATGATCTTAACTATCGCTTAAGTGGCTCGATGGCGCTCCCTAACACACCAGCTCTCCTTCACGTGTATGGTTCGGGTTGTCCAGGAGCAGGGATCCGGTTAGCCAAGGCGCAGTCAGAGGAAGACCAGAGAGAGGCCCCTTTAGCTTTACTGCTCTCCACATTTTAGAGCTCGGTGTAACGGCATAAGCCGGCAGCTTCACCAGGAAGCCGCTGTGCCTCTCGGCTGGCGGGCGGCACGCTGCCCGGTCAAGCTGCCCGCTTTATGCGAGTTATTGCTTACAAAGGCAGTCGTGCAGTTTCTGGCTGTAATTTGCATTGAGAAATTACTTTGCCACCAAAGCCCCGGCACAGGAATTTTAACCTTGCATTACATTATTGCTGTTTTTTATTGACTCGTGGATGCCCCGTGATCTGTTCTCCTGCTGCTCTTGTCCCCTAGACTGCCTCTCCTTTCACTTCTAAATGGAATGAGAAATTGTTCTGAGGTCTACAACGTATTGTTTTGCAGCTGCCTTTTGTAAGAAGCACTTTTCCCAAATAAAAAAAATCCGAAAAAATTAAACAAGAAGTCTGTCTGCTCCTTTCTGAAGCTTCTCCGGTTCAGCCTGGATTATTTGTGTGGGAGGCTTCTTGTAAGTGTGACGGCAATTAATGTCACTTTGACTCCTGCGGAACGCTTATCAGAATTTTAACTTGGTTGTAACCTTTCCAGCAAAGAGCCTGTTCTGGTTGGTTTGGGTGGTTTTTGTTTTTTTTCCAGGGGCAAGTAGCAGAGGGAGAAAAGGATTTGAATTTAGTTTGAGCAAATGACATTTAAAACTGATACAGGGGAGAAACAAAGCGCATGGAGGGCTTGGAAGTAAAACTGGCCTCTCCTTCTCCTACACAGCAAACAGAAGCTGTTAACATGCGAGTGGAAAGCTGCATCCAAACATAAGTTTCACAAAGATGGGTAATAAATTGACCCAGGTGGAGCGTGTGCTTTCCTTCATGAGGGGCTGGAAGCAGCATACTTTACTTTTTGAGGGGGTGTAGATGTGGCACAAGAGTGGATGCTGCTGCTGCTTCTAAACCTCCCTTCTGTGTGTGTTTACAGGGGGAGCTGAGAAGAGGCAAATGGGCGATTTGCATTGGTGGAGGCTGTTTTGGCTAGCTGCAAGGTAAGGGAGGTAGCCAAGTGCATCGTGACATGTAATTTCTCTTGGTCCCTTGCTTTGAAGTGTGCTGTGCTTCTTGTTCAGCAAGTTAAAGGACTGCAAGTGTTTGTCATCAGGTAGTGGTGCTGTGTGTCACTGCGCCTTGCAATCTTGCTGGTGGTGGAGTGCATTGTTTTTACGGTTGCTCTTGCACTGTGATTTCTGGTCCCCCTGAAGTGGAATGATTGAAAAGAGTAGGGCTTCGGAAACGAGTCAAGTACATTAGTAGGCTGCTATGTTTTCCCTCTGTAAGAACAGGAATTAATTTTACCTTCATTCTACTGAATTTATCTAAAATGATGGAGGGTGACTACTTAGATATTTGCGTAGAGAAAAAGTAGCACAGCCTAAGGTACAAGAACTGAAGAGGCCAAAGAGAGTAGCATCAAGATGAAAACTGTATAAAGACTTCATAAACTTCAGCCAGCAAAATCTTGGCTTCAAAAATCTGTAGAAAGGTGGATCCTGTCCCTTAAAGTGCTTTGACCTTACTCCCTACGTATAGTTTGATACAAGATTTTGTCTGCGGCCCCTTCTGTCTGATCTGAATGCCATCATACAACAGAGATGGAATTACTAACACTTCAGCAGCTTAAAATGAGGGAATCTCTTCGGTCTAAGATAGGATCCAGGACGGGGCTGTAGGGATCAATTGTTACAAAGTTCAGTCTCCCTTGGCAGGGCTGTGATACCAATGCCAAGTGACATGCCACAGCCAAGATTCAAATACTACTTCTTCCAAGTAGATAAAAATTTAACACAGCTCCTCTCTGAATTGAATGTGCAGCTCTTGAAGCTGTGGGGCAGAAGTGGTTTTTCGAACAGCATTGTAAACAACATTACAATAAGCTGCACTTTCTTCAAGTGCATTCAAGATGCTGTCAAGAAGCACATTGACTTTGCATATGACGCTGGAGAAACAAATGTGTTATATAGCAGCTAGTGCTACTTGCATCATCAGAGCCACCTCCTTCCATCTGCTGTGTGATGGGGAAAGGCACAACTGCAGGAGCAACACAGGGCTTGGTTTTCTATCTCAGGCTAGAACAATGTACTAGAATAACAAAGGGATTTGTTAAAAGTTTATAGCTTTCTTCCATGTTCTCTCACAACTAATACTGTCTGCTAATACTGTGAAGAATCTTTGTGTGAGCAGCTGCTGCAGCTCACTCTTTATTCACTTAAGGACAGCTTAAAAAACGACCCTCTGGAAACCATTCAGTGGAACTGCAAGGGCTGATGGAAGGTGCCAAATAGAACCAACCAAGGGAGGTCCCGCTGCTCTTAGCTGTGCAACAAGTATTTAAGACTAGTTTCTTGAAAGAGTAGTAAGGAGCCCGATCCAGCTGTCAGAGGAAAGGGAGCAGTGCCACTCAAAGTGCCATTCCATGCCCCTTCTCCCTGATCCTGCGTTGGACAGCTTTCTGCCAAGGACAGACTGGCTTTGCAAGCAGCTCTGTGCGTGGGAAGAGAACAGCAAGAGCCCTGTACCCTGGCAGTGCAGTTAGGACAACAGCAGCCTGCAGGAGTCTCCACGCTGAGGATAAGCAAAAGAACTTCATAATCTCTCATTAAATTGGCCATACAAAGGTTAACGCTCTGTTGATAAGATCCTTCCTCTAATTCTTGGCTAACAAAAGAGTGCAACTGTAGAATAAAATAGTTTCCTGTAAAGGTCTCCTGGAAGATCAGCATTTGCTGCAAAAACTGTTTGTGGTCTATCTGAGTAGAACAAAGCTTGCTAGCAGTTTTAAGTGTGGATGCTAAAAAAGTAAACACAAACTATTAAGTAGGAGCAGTTTGGATTTTAAATAGACAAGAACATTAAACTTACGTTTGGCTGCCTCCCAAGTGACAAGAGGTATAGAAACCAATTGTCTGGAAGCTAGATTGCTACTTGTTCATCTGCTTTGAGATGTTAGGGTGTTGCAAACTGAAATGCCACTACTAGGCTGGGACCAATTCAAGATGAAGCTAAGATTTAAAGAGTAAATATTGGAAAAGGGGTGCCTGAAGAAGCAGCAGCTTTCTCCACTGCAGGCTATAACAAAAGGCATAGAGGGAAGCACTGAAGTTTTCTCTCTTAGTTTACACATAGCTGAGTTAGCCCTTGTTGTTTGCATGTGCCAGCACAGAACCCAGCCAGAGGAAGCATTCATAATAGTAGAAATATTTGCAAGACTATCAATGATTTATTCTGCTTTATTTTTTTTTTTTGTGCTTCTCAGACAAGATTTTCCAGAAATATTTGCTTCATGTATTTCCCTGCTTTTCAAGAACATGTGAAACCTGGGTAGACTGCCACCTGGTCAGCTAGCAGCGTACCAGCCTTCCCAGGGCTGCTTCACACGTAACCCAGACTCCATTTTATCATTACAGAGTTTGAGTTACTGTTAGGCTATGAGCTGGAACTAAGTGATGCACATGGGTACATGTAGAGTGCAGTCAAAAAAAGGTCTCTGTGTCGTTTCTTTCCTCCCTCTCCTTCCCTACTATGGAAAAAGCAAACAAAACAACCAAACCCAAACAAAGCAACAAAACCAAAACACAGTACCAACTCTTCATTCAGATCTGGTACATAGAAATGAGCTCCCTGTGCACTTGGGAGGAACAACACACAGCCTTCTATTGCTACCACGATGTTGAGTGTCCATAGCAGTAGCGTATATACTTGCCTAGGGGTAGCTCTGTCGTCTGCTCTGTACCATTCCTGTACTGCTTGTTCTAAGATAACACTAAACCATCTTATCCCTTGCCAAATTTTACAGGAGTTTGAAACTCTTCTTCACACTCCCTTGAAAATCTACAGGTATACTCTCAAGCAGCCATTGGCCCATCACATCCACTACAGAAGGCTTTTGATTAAAATCAGCAAGACAAGGTTGGAGGGGGAGGAAACAGGAAAAAAAAAAATAGAAAAAGTCCTGTATCATATTCTGCCAGCTCTGAAACCCCAGGGGTGTCTCCAGGTTTGTCTGGTGAGGAAGTGGGTACAGATGTGAAGTGGTGCACACTTGCACAAATGTTACCAATTTCCTTAGGGTGGGTGGCTACGCACCTGACATCAGGACTGCCCTTCAGTGAAAGCTCAAGCATTAATGGGTTAGTGCTCTCCAAACATGTGTGAGACATCTAAAGTTACTGGCAAAGAGTAAAGTGCTTGTACTAGAACAAACAACGTAGCTTAGAAGGGTCAAAATCAATGCAGAGCTCTGGTGCAAATTCATTTTCTGACAAAGCCAGAAAAAAATCATTTAAGGATATAGTTTAAGGCACCAATGTTTACAGTTCTCTTTGGTTAAGGCAAGGGCTGGCAGCTTCCCGAGTCCTCTCAGACTGGAATGTTGTGTTAAAGTATCAGCTGCCATGTTGAAAGCAGCCTGTGCTACCAACAACAACAATCTCTGCAGATACTTACAAGCCAAACTGCAAGGTAGAGATATCAAGAGAGATGGCTTGAGGCCACATAGCACACAGTCATCACTTGACTAAAATGAATTCAAACAGCCTCAGAGGGATGACGACTTCCAAGTTCTTCCTGAAATCTCCCTTCAACATATGCACTGGGTCTTCTCCACACTTGGACTGGCAATCACTGGCCTGGAATCAAGATAGATGCTGTTTGGAGGGTTCTCTCCATGAAGCTGTAAGGTATTTCGGGCTATGAGCTCCTTAGCCATTAAGATGAACACCTCTTCTATGTTTTGAGCTTCTTTTGCTGATGTTTCTAGTACAGCTAAGAGCCCAAACTTCTCTGCCAGTGTGCAGGCGTCTTCAAACAGCACTTGGCGCTTATCCACCGAGTCAGATTTGTTTCCTTAAAAGAAGGCAAATAGATAATGAAGTAATTCAGTCTCAAAAAATAAGCTTTACATGCTATATGTTCATTAAATGTTGTTAAACAATATATTTACGTTAGGAATGTCTGCAGCAATTGCACAAAGCAATGTTGCATAAAGGTTTATTCCTCACTCGGCCTTCAGCGGAAGCCACATGTATCATGCTGTTGGTCAAGCTACCTTGGCACACCTCAAAAATGGAAGCTTGGCTCTGGAGATCTGGAATGTTGTTAGTTGAAAGCAGATCTCCTCCAAAAAAAAAACCCCACTGAAACCCAGGAAGAACCTGCTCAACTGTTAATCAGATTTTAACGTGCCTTATTTATACATGGCAGTCAAATAAGACAAGGATTTATACCAACTGCCTTAATGCTCAAAACATATACTAAAGAAGTTTCTGCACGTGTAGATTGAACTTTTACTTGAACCATTTTAAGTCAAAATCTGACAGAAGTCATGAAATGCCTCAGATAAATACACAAAGGTATTTTAAGTAGTTGCAGTACATGGGGAATTATCAGTTCTGGTACACGTAGTACCTGACTGAAGTCTACATTCATAGTTTCAAGATAACCCTTCGTCAAGTTCAGATCTTGACTGTAAAGTGTACGTAAGCCAACTCCCCTCCCATTAAGTCCCTTTAGGTTTTTCCCAAAAGGAAAAAAAACTACCTGAACCAACCCATCTCACAGAATAAAAACCACAACCCCCTCAAAAACGACCTTGCTTGAGGGTTTCTTGGTGTTCTTAAAAAGAGCCCCTCTCTGTCCTCCTTCAGTTCCAGCTGGAAAAGTTAAGACTTCTTAACCTTAACCTCATGCTAGAAAGGTATATAACATGACTATGTGTAACTAAATGTCCCAAGACTTCCTGCCAAAGCAAGTAAAGCAAACAGTACTGGCTTTGGAAGAAAGCACTGAACGGGATAATCGACAAAAGCTTTATTTTTACCAATTTCAGAACTTCTTGCTTAACAACAACCACCAGCAGCTCCCTCCCCCACCCTTGCCCTCCCTGACAGGTCTTGTTCTTTAATAAGAACAGTTAGAAAAGCCCTATCAAAGTTTAGTGACTTCATTTTTCCTCTCTTCCCTCCCCCCCTCCCCCACCCTCTGGCTTTACTCATTCCAAGCGCTGCGGCTACACGCAGGTCAGAATTTGTTGTTTGTTTCTTCAAGGGACGAACAGGAAGAACCACCCCAGCAGAAGTGAGTAAGTAATTTGCTAGGAGCACAAGCAGAAGCTTTAGGCCCCACGCCTGCTGGCTGCGGGGCTCCCTGGCCAGGCTGGGCTGTGGCAGTGCGCGTGTGTTGCTCTCGGCACACTGCCACAGTGCAACTGGCAGGAGCAGGGGAATGTAAATAAAGGCTCTGTCGCTTTGTTACACCAGTTCTCTCGTTTGCAGCTCCTTCCTTGCTAGAGGGAAAAGTAATAATAACCTGAAATGCAAAGAACCACGCTGCTTCCTGCCAGCTCCATTCTCAGCAACGCCTTTCCTCAAGAGGCAAAGTCTCCTGAATGCTAGTGGAATAAAAGAGGAGGAATGCAAGCAGTCTGCTTCATGCTCTGCAAAAGCCAGGTCCCCATCTACTGCCTTACCTGAGCAGAGTCCCATTACAGAGCAACGCGCACGCGTATCAAAGGAACAAGAGAGGAAAGAGGAGAATGAGGAGTTGTGTTGCTCTGTGCATTCCCCTTCCTCTTGAATTATTGAGCTGCTAAATTCCTGCACATTAGGGATACACTACAATTCTAACCTCCAGAAGGCCGTCCCTGCTTGTTAGACTAGAAGCAAGCTTGCTGAGTTACTCTGGCAGGAAAGGAACAAGTAAGATGTTTCCCTGTCTGCAGCAGGGACCAGGCTGTGACTTCCCTCATATTTTTTAAGCTTAGGCCAAATCAATACACTCTCCGAGCTCTTAATTAAAACCGTGTCCTTTAAGGCATAGCTTATAGATGCCTTAAGTAGCGGGAGGGAAGTGGGGAACAAAAAAAAGAAGCTACATAATATTTTATATTAGATTCCTACCAATCAACATCATGACCAAGTTTGCAGCACCATACTTTTCAATTTCATGAATCCAATGAGGAATGGATTCAAATGTGGACCTCCTGGTAAGGTCGTAGGCAAGGATGGCCCCATGGGCACTCCTGTAGTAAGACTGGGTTATTGTCCGGAAACGTTCTTGACCAGCTGTGTCCCACACCTGGATCTGTAAAAGAAAGACACAGAAGTTGTGAGGAACAACAAATGCCTCTTCCTGGCTGTTTGCCATCAGCATCTGTGCTTCTGAAACCCCTTGTCTAGATGGCAGCCTGACCTGTCCCAGCTCACTCTTCAACACCAGCGTGGCTTTGCCCTCTCAAGATCTGAAGGGACATTTACATGCCCGTAAAGACAGTCTAGACACAGACCAAAGGCGGAGGCGGCTGCAAGGGCAAACCTCTCAGCTTTACAGAGAGGCCAAGAAACCCATTTTCAGTTTCATAGAATCACAGAATGGTAGGGGTTGGAAGGGATCTCTACATCCAGTCCAACCTCCTGCTAAAGCAGGTCCACCTCAGTCAGGCCACATGAGAAAAAAAAGAGGGTTTTGAAAACCTTCAGAGAAGGAGACTCTGAACCCTCCCTGGGCAGCCTGTGTCAGGGCTCCCTCACCCTCACAGGAAAGGAGTTTATCCTCGTGTTTACGTGGAACTTTTCATGTTCCAGCTACCTGTAGTCCTTGTTNTTCATAGAATCAAAGAATGGTAGGGGTTGGAAGGGATCTCTACATCCAGTCCAACCTCCTGCTAAAGCAGGTCCACCTCAGTCAGGCCACATGAGAAAAAAAAAGAGGGTTTTGAAAACCTTCAGAGAAGGAGACTCTGAACCCTCCCTGGGCAGCCTGTGTCAGGGCTCCCTCACCCTCACAGGAAAGGAGTTTATCCTCGTGTTTACGTGGAACTTTTCATGTTCCAGCTACCTGTAGTCCTTGTTACTAGACACTAGAGAAAAAAAGTGTCATCTCCATCCTCCTGAAATCCACCCTTTAGATAATTAGAAGTGTTAATGGAGTCGTCCCCCCCCCTTCAGTCTGCTCTTCTCCAGTCTGAAAAGCCCCAAGTCTTGCAGCTTTTCTTTGTAAGAAATGTTTCGGTGCCCTGAGCATCTTGGTAGCCCTAACTGTACTAAAAGACGTAGGAAAAAGAGCCAAGAAGCTCCCACGCAGGGCTGGGCAGAGACGTGTAAAACACGAGCATCTGAACTTTCATTTGCACAAAGAGGTCAGTTCTAACTAACCATTTCTTCTGGCATTCGTCTTACAGCTCTTCACCGTCTCTCGCGTCCCAGCGCTCGCCTGGCGTCTGCACGGGAAGGCAAACACTCGGGACCCTCTCCCCGCCCCCCCGGCCACCGACCTTCACTTTCTTGCCGTCGATGTCCACGGAGCGCACCGTGAAGTCGACGCCGATGGTGTTCTGCTGCTTCTCGTTGTACTGCCCCGTCTTGAAGCGGTGCACCACACAGGTCTTGCCCACGTTGGAGTCCCCGAGCAGGATGATCTTGAAGAGGTAGTCGAAGGCGTCGTCCGCGCCGGCGCCGGAGAAAGGCATGGCGGCTGCCGGGAGGAAAAGAAGGGAGGAGCGGCCGCGGCACAGGCGCGGGCAGCCCGGGGAAGGAACCCCCGCTGCGGTCGCTTCACCTGCCGGCGCTCACCTGGCGGGGCGGGCAGCGCCCGCTTTGTACCCGCCCCGGCACGGCACGGCACGGCACGGCACGGCACGGCGGGAAATGTAGTCCTAAGCCTCCGCCCAGCCCTGCCCGCGGGCTCAGCCGGGGCAGCGCCAGCGGCGCCGCTCGCTCCCTCCCCGCCCTCTATGAGAGGGGCGGCGGGCGCGCAGGGCTCCTTGCCCCCCTCCCCTCCCCTCCCCGGTGTCGGCAGCCCGCTCGGACTACAGGTCCCGCCGTGCCGCGGGTGCCGCCCNTGCGGGGCAGCCGTGCCCGCCGGCGGGAGCACAGCCTGTGCGCCGGGCCGGGCCGGGCCGGGTCTGGGCTGGCCGCTTGTGCCAAGTCTCCTCGAGCAGGGCAGCGTGCCAAGGGCACCGGGCTGGGCTCGGGGCTCGGCGGAGTGGCCGCGGCTCCGCGGTGCCGCGCGTCCGCGGGCGGTGGCTGCGCGCGCCTTTGTGCCGCTCTTCTTGCCGCTGCTTGGAAGTGATGCCGTAAGACAGCGCGCGCGGGTTCGGGCGATGCTTTTGAGGAGGTGTCGTTTGTGTTTGTGGGGTTTTTTTTGTTTGTTTGTTTTGGTTTTTTGTTTTGTTTTGTTTTGGGTTTTTTTTTTTGTTTGTTTTTTGAGGGTTTTGTTTTGTTTTCCTTTGTTTGTTTTGCCCTTTGGAAGTCCCAGGAATGTTTAACTCCGGCCTTTCCTGACGGCCGGCTTTGGAAGGCGGCAGGGCGGTATTAGGGAAGTTTACTTTGAACTTAACAGGCCTTGTTTTGACCTTAAGCGAAGGGATGAGGGAGAATGCGGAAAGCTTAACGAAAACTTTTTCAACGTATGGGTTAGCTGAAGGTAAACAGTGCTAAACAAGCAGGCAAAGCTGGCCAGCGCCTTGAAAGCAGCCCTCTTCCTTTCTTAAAGGCTCGTGCTTTACTGCCTGGAGTTCTGTGGTTTGCCCCCTGCCTCTTGGCTTTTTGCTCCCCCTCCACTGCAAATTTAAATTTATTTATTCTCACAATAGTTAGAAGATTAATTTGTAAGGGTAAACTCCTAGCTGGGTGCTCTTCTAGCCTAGAGACGATGCTGATCTTGAATATAAAAATGACAGGGGGAAGACAGGGAAAACAAAAAAAAAAAAGGAAACCCAAAATCGTTCATAACAATCTCTACCCTGTAAATAAGTGAAAAGTGTCCTCCTGAGCCAGAAGGTTTTCTTCTAGAAAGCTTAGCTGAGGCCGCAAAGCTCTGAGGAACAGACAATTTCAATACGAAATGCTGTTAAAGAAATAGGTAACTTTTATGGTCAAAACCAGGTCTTAGCTTTAAAATGCCTCGTTATCTTGAACAAATGAGATCTCCATTTGCGTATGTTGACACGAAGCAGGTAGCAAATCTCATGCTTTGGGCTGCGAACTGATGACCCAAGGAAGGAACTTTTTCCCCGCAGCGTTGCACAACTGGCAGTGTTTTGCTTTCCTGGGGAGAGGTCTGTTACCTGTGGTTGCCTGGTGGCAGGAAAGAGAGAGGCAGGGAAGGAGAATGAGCACTTATATGTGACCAACAGACCAGCGTGGTTCACAGGCCACGAGGACTGTGGTGCTGGGAAATTGGAGAGCCTTAGATTCCGTTCTCCTCTTCTTTATACAGTTTGTGTGAAGGAGAGCCCTGAGAGGTTTTACTGCTGCCTGAAGGGGAGTAGCACTATGTGATACTTGTGTGTGTGCTGAGTTTTCGTTCACTGATACTGAGGACTGATCTGGGACCTTGGATGGATGTAGTTTCAAGACAGTTTCTGAAAATGCCTCTTCCGATCTTAGCGATGTAGGTGATTTTTCCCTTTCCCCTCTGCATGAACCCAAGCAGCCTAGAAACATATCCCTGCTAGAAGGTGCCAGACCTGGATTGACTCTCCTAGCTGGAGGAGTGGGACTGTGGCTCGCCTGCACCTGGGCTGCAGAGATGCAAACAGTCTCAGATCTTGTATAGTCTCACTATGTTTACCCTGGAAGTGAATGCTCAAGTGGGGTGTAGGATAAACGTAACTCCAGTGGCTCAAAGGTATCATTCTGGGATCCATATTACTCGGAGGATCTCCTCTGTTGTGGAGGTTAGATGTGGCCTCAGTTTCCCTGATGGTCAACGTATCCCCTGGCAGCTGGTATCTGTCCCTCAGTCAGACAAGCGTCATCATCAAGAGAACGGGAAAGGAAGACCTCTTCCAGTGAAAGCTGCCTTGATGAAACCTTTAAAAGTTGTTGTAAGGAAGAGTGGAAGGTCCCTGTGAAATAACAAGAGTTTTCACCAGCAGAAATTTGGATAAGAAAGAGTCTTGGCAATGACTTGTAACTTCTCCAAATTATGTTATGAGGCTGAACTTGAGAAGCCTTGTGTCAGATTTAGGAGTCATTACAGAAGGCAGCTGCGGATATAAAAGAACACAAAGGCATTATGTTCCTTGTTATTTATAGCTCTTGATTCTTTAGGAGAACAAGGAGTAGTGCATTATTTTACTTGTTCTCAGCATTCAGAAGATGTGTGTTGTTTTGCATGTCTTCTGTAAGTGCAGCTCCCACCAGCCGATTCGTCTGGCTGTCTTCAGCCAGCTGGCACAAGCTGCATCGGGTTCCACCTTCGGCAGCGCCGGCGGCGTATGGTGTGTCTTTCTCTGCCCTGCTATCTCTCTTGTGTGGCCACAAGCATTTGTGCAGCTGTTGTGTGGGCTGTGGCAGGGAAGTGTGTCTGGAAAGGTCTCTGCCAAGAAAACAGAAGGGAGATGTGGAGAGAGGTTCAGCGCCTCACTGCCCGGCAGGGTTGTCTCCCAGAGTCGGTTTGTAGAAACGGCCCCTCAGCCACACCAGCACAGCTGAGGGAGTGGAGTCTGCTAAGAAAATGTGTGTCTGTTGTAGCCTTTCCTCAGAATTGATGATCTCTGATATCCAGAAGTTTAGGCAGATGTCACCCATGCCCTACAGGTAGGGACATGAAAGTGTGACTCGCCACATGCTGTACTCGTGAGTTAGTGACAGATGGAGCTATAATGTAGAGTTTGGGAATGAGTAGGCAGGGAGCTTGGTCTGTTAGATTTCAGCACTGTAATGAGTAGGCAGGGAGCTAGGTCTGGTGGATTTCAGCACTGTACTCACAGTTACTTACTTTTTTTCCAGCTGTGCAACTCCACTCTGGCATATATCCTTTGTACAACATCTTAAAGAGACAGTTAGATCCAAACCCATTCCCCACCAGTAACCAAATGCTGCTCGCTTGACTTTTTCACCAGTCTGTGGCCAGCCAGGTGGCAGTGGCAAGTCAGTTTACTTATGACCACTCTTCAGTGCTCTGCGTACGTAAATGGTGGAGAGTAATCTTTAACATGGAAACACTAGAAGTTGATAAAGAACTCCTTTGGTGACGTGTGCCGAATCTGCTAGGGTGGGAACAAAAAAGAAGTGGGTTGGAAGACAGCCATGAGGGTACTGGGAGATTTGGGAGTAAAAAGACACTCCTGGGCATAGAAGGTGTCAAGGAATGTGTACTGGTGATGAGATTAGTAGGAATGGTATAGAGTTATTCCTGCTGAATTCCGGCTGCTTGGCGAATGCAGCTGTATTTTATACATGCTGTTTAATTCAAATATGTTTTCTCCTCTCTTTCTACCTTCTTCTGTTTAAGTGAGAAGAAAAAATGACCTAAGTACCATCTAGCCTTTTTGGCCAAGGGCAGGAGCAGGGGTAGGGCTGCCTGGAGGATGGCTTTGCCTGGAAGCTTGCGGAGGCAGCCTGCAAACAGAGGCCTTGTGTCCCGTTTCACCCACCATCATGTCGTTGTGTTCCTGCTGACTTTCTTCAGGTAGGTTGAGTGTATCTCTGCAGAGAGGTGTTAATCTCACTGAGTTTGGAGGGGTGAGAGCATGTCTGAAGAAGGCAGGGAAAGATTCTTAACCTTTGGCTGTGAGCCTGAAAAGCAAACTTAAACAAGGGAGGAAGCAAACCCCGATGCTGAGCGCTCACATAATGTCTGTTCCAACTGGTGGAGCTTGCTGTCACTGCTTTTGGGATCCTGTTTTCTGAAAGTAAAAGAGGAGCTCCACTCCAGACAAGGCCCTGTTTCACAGCTCCCCACAAAAGTCAGTGTGTCTACCCATAGTGTGGGGGTTTCTGGTGCTGGCTGCTATCTCCAAAGCTCCCCACTGTGCTCCCTGCTTACACAGCATCTGTCTGTATTTTGAGTCTCACCTTTTCCCACTTGACCTCCAGAGAAGATCTGACCAAAGTGTTCTTGTGTGTTTTCTGGCAGTTACTCCCTGCTCCACGCTTCCAGAAAGACGTTCAGTAATGTCAAAGTCAGCATCTCCAGCCAATGGACTCCCTCCTGCCTTAACAGCACGGCCCCTGAGCTCCGGCCTTATGAGGTAAGAACACAAGAGACAGCCAAGTGCAAAGAAAGGTGCATAACTTCCAGTATGCTGAGCTTGTGGTGCTGAAGAGGCCTCTTTAATTGTCCATCTGATCTGGGACCCTTCTCAGAATGTGAGTGGTATTTCCAGGTGTCTGAATTGTTAGTTTTCTGGACCATCGGGTGATGGTGAAATCTTTTCTAGCGCTCGGAGAGAAGCATCTCAAGAAGGTAGTGTTGCAATGGAAATGGAGCCCCAGAAAAGTCTCTGTGATAAGCCAGGAACACAGAGGTGAGGGAGGAGGAAGAAAGAGTCTCCCTACCTCTGAAGTGTCAGAGTTGATAAAGGAGAACACTCAGTGGGATTACAAAGATCTCTCTAAAACCTTGTCTGGGGCTTTAACAGGCACATATTTATGCTGTTAAAAGGATAGTCAAAGTGGGAGAGAAAAAAAGCTATCTAAAACTGCTAGCTCCATACCTTAAATGGGTACTGAAGAATGATGTTTTGTCTTGCATCTAGAAGGTTTGATTTTCAAGAGTGCTGAACATCAGTACACGTTGTCTTGTGAAATCCTAGCTTCAGTGAAAGCAGTGGGAGTTCTGGCAGTATTTGCTTGCAGAAAAAGAACTCATACACTGCTTGCACGTCACAAAAGGGAATGCTAGAACTACCTCCTGGCTCCTACTCGTCCTTTCAGAGGCATTCTTGTTTTTAGCAATGGCTTGTCCTGATGAGAAATAGGAGAAGTAGGAGAAATCTCTCATTAACAGCTTGATTGCAGGCTGTGAGATTTATTAGAGCAAGGAGTTCCAAGTCAGTTGCTTGGGTGTTGCGGGCTGCTCAGAGGGGTTGTGGAGTCTCCTTCTCTGGAGACATTTAAAACCTACCTGGATGAGTTCCTGTGTGATCTATTCTAGATGGCCCTGCTTTGGCAGAGGGGTTGGACTAGGTATCTTTTGAGGTTCCTCCCAACCCCTAAAGATTCTGTGATTTGAATATGTGACTGAGGGATAATAAATGCTGACCGTTGTGTGATAGTTGAAAGCAGTAAATCCAAGCCTGTGATTTGTTCAGGATTTCGTAATATGGCAAAAAGAGGTGAGCATCTCAGGGATGCTAAAATAAACTACAAGGTGTTTGAATGACAGATAAGAAACTAAATGTAAGCAACTAGAGTATTTTGGAAGCTATTTAGATTATTTTTTTCGTATATAGATTATTTGGTGTTTGCTGGATGTTGACGTGTTTGTGTCTGATCAAGAAAAAATGGTCAAAGCGGTCCATTTGTTAACAATTTAGTCAGTTAACAGTAAAATATGTTCTGGGAAACTGACAGAACAACAGATTAAGGACAGAAACAGAGAAATCATGTGCTATCAGTTTTGAACTTGAGTATATCTTTTTTAACTACAGTTATTCTTTATTCTTATACTTCAAAATACGTTTTTAAAGTGTAGTGGAATGTTTTGCAATTGTTTGTGAGTAGGCCTTAGTAAAATTTTATTAGAAGGACAACTTTAGGTGTGTACTTCTCAGCCTTTAAAGATTTGTGAGTTCTGCAGAGGTTATTTAATGGATTTAAGGGGAAAGACCTTTGATTTGATTCTCTTATAAGGTTCTTAGTAGCTTGTGGACCTCCAAGGATCTCTGGTTCAAAGTTGAAAGCTGATGGTGTAAGTAGATATTGGTAGCCTCAAGTGCCAGAAGGTAGTTTTGGAGGGATTTATTAGGTTTCTTGGACACGAGTGGAAGCTGCGTTAATAGACTTTACCATCTTTTAAACCAAGTGGATGTGTAATTAGTGTTGTGTGTACAGGATGCTCTCCTGGAGAGGCAGAATCAAACTAAAAGTGATGCTATTTGAGTTGGGCGCATCCGTAGGTCAAGTTTGGGTGGGGTTTATTTGTTTTCCTTCGGGATTGTGGCAGGGAGAGAAGAAAACTTTTTTTCCTGATTAACTTTTATTCATTCTTCAAGTCGTCTTCAAAGTTTGCTATTTTCAGCTCATGTCACTAATCTTAAGTTTGAGGACAACTGAGTGTTTTTCCCTTTTTGTTTGTAATCGTATTGAAGGTAAGATGAAACCCAGAGTAAGCATGAGAAATAACTACATTAGTGACTGAAGTTCATTGTTTCCAGCCCGTCTGTTTCTTTCCCGTGTTCCTTTTGTGTTCTTTCTTTTCTATTTGTGGTGTGTCATTTCTTATTATGGTTGCTGTCACAAATACTTCAAGGGAATTATTCATTTAGTGAAGACAGAAAGATAGGTACAGACGAGACACTGCACATAAAACAGAATATACCTTTATTGTATTATTCATTAAGATGCTCATCAGTGTTTCTGTGTAAGTAGGTTGTGTTTTGCCAGTCATTTGTCTTGATCCAGGTGGAACGAGTATTTCTCATTTCTGGTTTGCTGGCTTGCCCTTTAGAAGTGAAATGAAGCAGCAGTGGACGTTTTCTGTTGTAGATAATGCCAGAATTGTCCTTTATTTGATAATTAAGATGTTGGAGGAATGAGAGGTTTATGGGAACAGAATCACAGAATGGAAGGGACCTCTAAAGATCATCTAGTCCAATCCCCCTGCAGAAGCAGGTCCGCCTAGATCAGGTCGCACAGGAACGCGTCCAGGCAGGTTTTGAAGACCTCCAGAGAAGGAGACTCCACACCCTCCCTGGGCAGCCTGTGCCAGGGCTCCCTCACCTAAACAGTGAAATAGTTTTTTTTTTCTTATATTGAAGTGTAACTTTTTGTGTTGCAGCTTCATCCCATTACCCCTTGTCCTGTTGCTAGCTACTATAGAAAAAAGGGGATGCCCCAACCTCCTGACACCCACCCTTTAGATATTTGTAAATATTAATAAGATCCCTCCTCAGTCTCCTCTTCCCCAGACTAAACAGCCCCAGTTCCTGCAGCCTTTCCTCATAAGGAAGATGCTCCAGTCCCCTGATATCTTGGTAGCCCTGTCCTGGACTCTCTCCAGAAGTTCCCTGTCCCTCTTGAGCAGATTCTGTTGTGCTTTGGAGTTGGGGTATCCACTGAAAAATAGTAGAATGAGCTGTGCCTCTCCATGTTTACCTGTTAAAATTTTCTCTCTGTAGCTCTGGAACAGCAGCCATTTATTTCCAAATGCAGAGGAAGCAACTCTCTTCTTGGGAACGCTGGACACCATCTTTTTGTTTTCCTATGCTATGGTGAGTAAAACTAACCCAAAGCTGCTGAGCTTTGGTTGAATCTTATTGAATCATAGAATCATTGTGGTTGGGAAAGACCTTTAAGGTCATCAAGCCCAACCACTAACCTCACACTGCCAAAACCCATCACTAAACCATGTCCCTCAGCACCTCATCTCTGTGTCTTTTGAGTATGTCCAGGATGGTGACTCCACCACCTCCCTGGGCAGCCCGTTCCAGTGTTTAATAACCCTCTTGGTAAAAAAGTTCTTCCTAATGTCCATTCTAAATGTCCCCCGGTGCAATTTGAATCTGTTTGATCCCATATTGTAATGATCACCCCCGCATTTGTAGGGCGTGAGCAGGATTTTCTTCTTGGGCATGCCTAGCACCAGTGCATTTAAAAAGCTTAGTTCGGGAGCAGATTTTTTTCTTTTAAGTTCTGTTAGTTCTGCCTGTGCCTGTCACCCGTGTGAAGATGCTTGTTAACGAATGTAGCAGAAATACTTTTGCTTCAGATTTTCTCACTCCCCTGTCACCAGTGGGTGGGAGGACTGCTTCTATCTCTCCAAGAGTTCTGAATTTTTTTTAAAATAAGAAATTTAACGAGCAACTCTGAGCAGGGTTTCTTTGGTGACAGAAGTAGTGGTTAGAATCAAACTGTAAGTTGGTATAAATGACGCTGTTTAGTCTAGAGGAGAGGAGACTGAGGGGGGGATCTCATTAATATTCACAAATATCTAAAAGGTGGGTGTCAGGAGGTTGGGGCATCCCTTTTTTTCTACTGTATCTAGCAACAGGACAAGGGGTAATGGGATGAAGCTGCAACACAAGAAGTTCCATTTAAATATAAGAAAAAACTAAACTGTTCAGGTGAGGGAGCAGTGGCACAGGCTGCCCAGGGAGGGTGTGGAGTCTCCTCCTTGGAGGTCTTCAAAACCCACCTGGACACGTTCCTATGTGACCTGATCTAGGTGGACCTGTTTCTGCAGGGGGTTGGACTAGATAATCTCTAAAGGTCCCTTCCAACCCTACCGTTCTATGATTAGATGTTTGAATCAGCTTGACTATTCTATGTCATTTAAATTCTTGCAGGTAAGAGATGCAAACCTTGTGGCTTTATTTAATGCTCTGTTTTGTTCTTAGGGTCTCTTTGTCAGTGGCATAGTTGGGGACCGCCTGAACTTACGCTGGGTTTTGTCTTTTGGCATGTGTTCCTCTGCTCTGGTGGTAAGTTGGGACGTGCTAGTGTGATTTAGAAATCCCTCTTAGGGTTTCTGGATAGGATTTTACTTCAGGGGAGAAGGAGAAGTTTCTGTGTGAATCTGCCCGTGAGCTGTAGCTGTACCTCACCGCTCTCAAGAGCCTGCGTGTACAACTTTGTTCTGGATGTACTTATTGCATTGTCTCAAGCGTAGAGCTACGTTCGATGACTCACCTCTTCCTGAAATCTATTTATGGAGACTTTGTCAGAAGGAAATTCCTAAGTTTGAGGCACTGTCTAGCGGCTTGATGAACAGCTTTTGTACAAGGTTTGGACTTCCTGGCACTGTTTTGTGTTGTAACTGTTCTCCCAGCCCACGTATCGTGTCACCCAACGTATCTTGCTTCCTAACTCAGTCTTTGCTCCCTCCTTTAAATGACATGTTTACAATACTAAAGCATTCGTTGACTTATTTTGTAGTTCCTGGGAGGGCGTGTGCCAAAAAAGCATGTCTGATTAAAACAAAAGGGTTCTTCAAAGTTCAAGCCACTGCAGACAACTGTGAATCGGTTTTATCTCATTGGGGTTTCCCGCTTATTAAAGCAGTGGTAAGATGTGTGGAGTGCTTCTGATTTACCCAGCGGCTACAAACACCACTGCAGCCTGTTGCACTCTGCAAACAGATGACCACAAACATGCATCAAGCGCAGGGTGCCACAAAGTGTGTTTATTTTGGCTAGTTTGGGTTAGAGCTCTTGGTAATTTGAGACCTGACTGTAGTATTTATGTTAAATTTTGCCAAGATAAATGGCTGCTGAGGGTTTTGTGTTTTCAGAGAGCCTTGTGCATTCAGATGTTGGTATGAGAGCAGATCAAGACCTTACTGTAGTTTTAGTGGTGTTACTGAAAGCGTTTGTCTTTTTCCCTCCTCTCCTGTCATAGCTCTGCTGTTTGTGTAGATAAAAGTCTTTTAGAGTGGAAGTGCCGTGACAGCACATTTGTCTCTGGAGTTGTTTGGGCTCTGGGGTCAGTGCTGTGCTGGCTCAGCAGAGGGTGCTACTAGCCCTGAGCTCACTCTCAAACAATGCCAGGCTTGCCTCTGGCCTGGCCACTGTGAGGGGCCTTCTCCCCAAAATGTGCGTTCAGCTTCTGCTTTGTTTTCAGCAGCGTTTCTTCTCTGGTTTTGTTCCCCCTTGCCAGGTATTCTTCTTTGGCACACTCACAGAATGGTTGCATTTCTACAACAAATGGTTCTACTGCTGTCTCTGGGTTGTGAATGGTTTGCTGCAGTCCACTGGTTGGCCCTGTGTGGTTGCTGTCATGGGCAATTGGTTTGGAAAAGCTGGGTAAGTTGAGTTTTCTTCAGCGAGCCACTCACTGACCTGCTGAGTAATAGAACTGAAATTCAGCCTCAAACCAGAAAGACCAACGATTAGGTCAGAATTAAAGTTCCGTGGGATGAAATATGCCTTGCTTGTTTTAACTACAAGAGGGGTTTTTTGAGCCATGAACAGTTTGGTGTGAATACAGTTGTGTGTGTTAAGGCACAGATTCAAACTTCCAAAGTCCTGTAGCACAGAGTAGCAGAATTTGAATTTCATGCCACCAGAAAACCTGCCTCTGCCTGCTTACCACTGGAGAGACTGAATGGAAACTGACTTTAGGTTCAACTCTGTCACTTTGGGGTGCTGCAGATGAGCTCCAGCCATAGTTTGTAACATTCAGCTCATCTCTGCTGCAACACAGGTGTTTCAGGATACAACATTCCTCATTTATCTATATGGTACCTCCAAGTTGTTCCGTGTTTTAGATAACCTTTGGAAGCGGAGAATTCTGTAGCTTTAAGGTTAAGTTCACTTGAATGTTACATCTTTGTCTTGCTCCTGATGTCACCTCCCACCCATCACCTTTGTCATTTTTTTCCCCCCTTCTACAGGAGAGGGTTTGTGTTTGGCCTCTGGAGTGCCTGTGCATCTGTGGGAAATATCCTTGGGGCGTTCCTTGCCTCCTGCGTTCTCAAATACGGCTATGAGGTAGGTGTTGCTGTCTGGCTTCTGGCTAGGACTGCATGTCTGGATTATGAAAGACTAGTTTCTTATCCTGCCTCTGAGAGATAACAGGCTCAGAGTGTCTAGTTTCGTCTTCCTGAACTCTGTGGTAGAAAGCAGTAGGTAAAATAAAGTGAAGTTTCTTTCCCGACTGTCCCAAGTTGGGAGAAACAGACCTGAGACTTCTCTGTAAACGGGACTGAGTTAGTGAGGAGCTCTAATGTCACAGTATACCCTCTTCTGATTTGGGTGGCTGAAGTGCTCTTCAGAGTCATCCATCACGGGTTCTCACCTAACTGAAATCACTGTGTAGTAGTGAGGTCGTGACAGACAAGGAACTGTAGCTCCTCTTAACTGGGGAGAGGCCAGAAACACTGTAACGCGGCAGGTAGGAAGGCAACTGAGTACAGGGAATGTTGGGAGGCAGCACATCTTGCAGCATATGACCTGTGAGGACAGGTTAACAAAGCTGAGCTTGTCACCCTGGAGATGAGGAGGCTTAGGGTACCAAACAGCAGCCTTCCAAAGCCTGTGAGAAGACTGATGAGAAGTCAGAGCCAGATATTTCAGGGGTAAACAGCAGTGGGTATAAAACGGAGCAGCAATGGTTCCATCTGGATATTTAGAAAATTGTTTCACTATGAAGTGAGTTAAGCATGGGAACAAAGGGCAGATCATAGAAGATCTGTCTTTAGAGGATTTCCAGACTGGTTCAACAAAGCCACGAGCAACCTGGTCTGAATTTGATGTTTGACCCTTCTTGGAGGAGTCCCTTCAAATACATCTGAACCTGTGGTTGTGTTGGGGGGAGCTCCCTCACTGCCATCACCTTGGGGCACTGAAGCAGCTGCTCCAGTGCAGTCATTCAGCCTTGCTAGAACCAAGTCTGTTCAGGAGATGCGGGGATCCCTTGTTTCCAAGTTTCATGGATGTGGTCTGGGCTGTTTGTAGCTATGTTTTACTCTCTGATAAGGTTGGAATGTAAAGAGAGCCTCGTTAGTCAGGGAAACCTATGTAACTGAAAGGGTTTTTAAAAAAATAATCTTTTCTGTCTTTCCTTTCAGTATGCTTTCTTGGTGACTGCCTCAGTACAGTTTGCTGGAGGAGTCATTGTCTTCTTCGGGCTCCTGACGTCACCAAAGGAAGTGGGTAAGTAAAGAGGGCTGTAGCATTTCAGTCCCTTCATGGCAAGCAGATCCTGCAGCTTTCCATGTAGTGCTACAGGTGCCTCTCGTTCTGACAGCACTTGCCCTCGGGGCTCTTACGAAATGGGGTTGCTCTTCAGTGCATCTAATGGAGCAAACGCTTTGCTCGCTGAGATCACACTAAATGCCACCATGCATCATGGGTATAGGGTCTGCATATTTCAAAAAGTAAAATAGAACAGCCTGGCATCTACCATCGCCATTAGGATGCACCCAGTGATTTGGTTTTTCTTCACCTGGAAAATCAGTATTCTTTTTAAAGCAGCAGTAGGCAAAGTGGTAACTGGCTAGTGTAGGGGAAAACTGTGGCAAGCCTCATCCGTGCTGTGTGTGGGAAGAGAAAGCACTTTTTGCCTGCAAGTCTCTTGCAGCTGGTTAAATAGCTGTCAGCTTGGAAATGGTCCTCCTCTGAGAAGATGCTAGGCAAGCCAACAAAAGAACTCTTGGGCTTTGACAGGTCCATGGAGAAGTTTTCCCAGGTGCCTCCAAAGGCTGTACGTTTGGTAGCACTAAAGCTGCCATAAAGAGTGCTTGTAAGAGCACTCAGCAGCCCAGAAAGCGCAGTGCAATTCCTATGGCCGTCTGAGTGACGGCTGGTAGTGAGGGAAGCAGTAACCCAGAGCCAGGTCTGAGGATCCCAGCCACTAAATAAGGGGGGAAATGCACTAATTTGTTGTGTCTTCCAACTAATGGCCAGACACTCAGAAACAGACAAAGCCGACGCCAGGATCAGACAGAATACTTTCAAGAGCGCTAGAAGACAAAGGGTAGAAACTGGCGACACTGCAGAACACCATCTAGAAGAGTTTCTAAGCCAAAGGAGGATGGAGGTATGGGAGAGCAAGGGAATTACCACAAGGGAGAATTGCTTAAAAGAAGTGAGCGTAGCTTTAGAGTGGGGAGAGGGTGAGCAGGCTGTGGTCCGTGTTTCCTGTTGCATATCCCTTGTACCACTCAGGCCTCCCCGAGCTTGGAGCGGATGAGGACGGCAGCGCTGAGGAAGATGCCAACAGGCCTTTAATGGGCGACGATGACGCAGATGACGACGACAACCGAAATTACTCCATTCAAGCAACTGACACTGACAGCCAGCCAAAGGCCATTGGCTTTTTCCAGGCTTGTTGCCTTCCGGGTGTAGTACTGGTGAGGACACGGGTTCTTGAGTGACATCTGACTTGTGTTGCTGAACGTAAAGCTGACTTTTTGTGTTAACAGCATTTCACAGAATCACAGATTGTTAAGAGTTGAGAGGGACCTCGAGAGATCATCTAGTCCAACCCCCCCTGCCAGAGCAGACCCTAGAGTAGGTCACACAGGAACTTGTCTAGGTGGGTTTTGAATGTCCTCAGAGAGGGAGACTCAACAACCCCTCTGGGCAGCCTGTGCCAGCGCTCCCTCACAGTGAAGAAATTCTTCCTTGTATTTCTTTGGAACCTCTCGTGTTCCAGCTTGTACCCATTGCCCCTTGTCCTATCACTGGCCATCACTGAGTTTTGTTGATATCATTGTTAATATGTTGGCTGTGTATTGTAGTTGTTGAGATTTGACTTTTCACGCTGTTAAAACCTTGGATTTGGGACGGTTATCCTTGTGCACATGGATTACAGTACTGTCTGGGTATGTGGTTGGATGTTGCTCTTCCCATTGAACTGCTGCTTCTTTTTAATTTTTTTTTTTTATTTTTAGAATGGTAGGGCTGGAAGGGACCTTTAGAGATCATCTAGTCCAACCTTCCTTCAGAAGCAGGTCCAGCTAGATCAGGTGGCATAGGAACATGTCCAGACAGGTTTTGAAGACCTTCAAGGAAGGAGACTTTACACCTTCCCTGGGCAGCCTGTGCCAGGGCTCCCTCACCTGAACAGTGACATAGTTTTTTCATATGTTTAAATGGAACTTCTTGTGTTCCAACTTCATCCCATTACCCCTTGTCCTGCTGCTAGATACAACAGAAAAAAGGGATGCCCCAACCTCCTGACACCCACCATTTAGTGCATGTAAACAGTCAGCCAAGGCAAACAGAGATCCTGTCCTTTGCTGCTGAATTTGGGAGGGAGGCTATGAGCAAAAGTGGCTGTAGGAAGCTTTCTTGGTAAGGGAGCTACACTACTCTGAGGAAGGTGATTCTGCCTTCTAGCTGAGCTTCACACAAAGCTTTGTGGCACTGATTATGGGGTTTGTTTTTTTTTTACTTGCCTTAAAGCAGAAAGCTGGCCTGAAAAGCTTTAATCGGTGTGATAGTATGTGCAGCAAAGTAGGCGTTTTTTGTAATAAACAACTGGAAACAAGGCCCAGTGATGCAGTTTCCACATATCCTCATCCTGTCCCTTGGGTGACAGCTTGTACTTCTGCATCAACAGTATTGCCCAATTCCTGGATTTGTTTCAGCTAAAAAATTAACCTGCCATTAAAAAACAATGTTAACTTCCTGTGTGAGCGGGCTGCGTGCCTCCTGAATGCTAGAATCAGCCCAAGAAAGAGAGCAGGTTGGCTGACTCGGCATACACTGTCTGGATTTGATCATGAAGCAGAACTACAGAACAAACAGTGTTGGCAGATACCTTTTATGAGCAAAGCGGTTGGTGCTTGTGATTAAGGCAACACAGAATCTCAGAATGGTGGGGTTTGGAAGGGACTTCTAGAGGGATCATCTAGTCCGATACCTCTGCTAAACCTATATCAGGTCACTCAAGAACGCATCCAGATGGGTTTGAAAACCTCCAGAGAAGGAGACTCCGCACCCTCCCTGGGCAGCCTGTGCCAGTGCTCCCTCACCTGAACAACAAAGAAGTTTTTCCTTGTGTTTAAGTGGAACTTTGTGTTCCAGCTTTTGCTCCTTACCCCTTGTCCTGTCCTTGAACACTATGGAAAAAAGTGTTGCCCCTTAAAATCTAAAAGGGCTGGGTGGATTGTCAGTGTGGAGTAGCCACATGTAAGTGCTGGATAGCCACAATTGTGTGGTGGTAAGACTTTGCTTGAGAAATGGCAAAAGAAAGTGATACCCATCTGGAGTTATTCCTTAATATGGATAAATGCCATATAAACTATGGCTTGGGTTTCGTGGTGCTAAGAATGGGCTGATGTACAAAGAACCTTTAGGCAAAATTTCTTAGTGGTGAGGCTGCCTCAGTTGATGTCTGACTTTTTTCATTGGCCAGAAAAATAAGTACGTACTGTACTACTGCTGTTGCTGTTTCTGTACTTGGGATTTTTGAGGACATGTTCTGTGGATTCACGCAGCAACATGAACACCTCTGAGTCTGTGAATTTTATCTGATCTCAGATCAGTGCACAACCAAACCAGGACACTATGTCACATCAGTGAGAGAACAAATACCAAGAGAACCTCCAAAGCCTTGTTGAAATTCTACAAAGGTTTCATTTGACGTGCTTTCCCTGTAGTTCCTCTTTTCTCCTGCTGAGTGATATGCTGGAAGAGTTTTAGTACAGACAGCTTTCCCCTGAGCCTCTAGAAATTCCATGTTTAATCACTCAGACAATCTGTTAGACAGTTCCTAAGCATGTTGCAATAGATATTTTGTTGTACAGTGCACTGCACTTTTCACACCCAGAGGCAGGTGTGGCAGAGATTAGTTTGCATCCTGGAAGAGGGAAAAAGCATTAAACACAGCTAAAAAGGATGTTATCTGTTGAAATAATACAAATACAAAAGAGGTGATTTTTTTTGTGGAGTTTCACGTATAAAAATATCTACTTTTTGAAATGCACAGACAAGTGTGTTCATACGTGTATACACACAGTCTCAAAAGCTGTGATTGGTTTTTTTTTCTGGCTTCAGCCTTGTAACCGTATCCTTCACACCTCTTCAAATATGGGTTCCTTGAGCTGCCAGGTCAGTGTTTGTCAGGAGGCCTTACTGAAAGAGTGTGCATGGTGGGCCAGCAATCTCAGGGAGCGAATCTTTGCCACATATGTGAGGGCTCTGAAGAGATCTCCAGCTAGCTACTTGAGAACTTGAGTCTAAAAGCAGGAGGTTGTCTCAGCTGTTGGGTCTAGAGCATGTGCTTAGCTTTGGTCAAACGTTTCCTCTTGTGTCCTGGAATACCTGCCTGGGGATTCTGAAGGAAGCTTTCTCTCTGGTGCTCTATGCAAATGAGCCTTCCAAGCTGCAAAAAGTAGCAGAGGGAAACTACTTCACATAAGTTTCTCAGCATGATGCGCAGATGACTAAATCTCAAGCTTGTTTCGTGTCACGTGGTTGTCTCCGTTCTCTTCAGAAGGTGAATTAGATTTCCTCCATTTTTTTGTAGCCTGGTGTCTTTTCCTCTCAAGATTACACCAAAAGTGTTTTAACCTATTGCATTCAGTGGAAAGGGGGGAAAAAAGCCCTTCTTGACAGTCATTTTTGTATTCCTGGGTTTCCTTTGATGTTCAGGGTTAAGCTTTTATAATGCTGCCTTAGGTGAAATGCAGAAGCACTGCCACCTGAAAGCTTTAGCTAGATACTAGGCTTTATGGGAAGAAGTAGACACACAGTTTCCATTTCTCAAGTGCTAAGGCTTGCTGGCTCTCTCTTTGTTTCAGTACTCTTTGGCCTATGCCTGCTTGAAACTGGTGAATTACTCCTTCTTCTTCTGGCTGCCCTTCTACCTCAGCAACAACTTTGGATGGAAAGAAGCAGAAGCTGACCAGCTCTCCATCTGGTATGATGTGGGAGGAATCATAGGTGAGTGAGCAGGTGAATGCCATCTTCTTGCAGTTGCCTTGCTTGCATTTGAAGGCAAAGACAGCGAATGTATTTCAGAGCAGTCATGGTCAGTGTAGTCTCGCTGTTTCCCAAATACATGAAAAGTCTAGTTATCTATGTAGCTGCTTAGATGTCTTTTTTTCCACAAACATGGGATATGTGGGCCCCCTAAAGAGTTTACATATCATTTAAAGGGCACTATTGTACTATTGGAGGGTTATCCCCAGCAGTCATTTTTCTTTAGTCACTAGGACTATCTTGAGAAGTGCTGTGTACAAAATGGTATCCCTGCTGCTTGCCGCTTCCTTTCTGACAGGTAGCCTTAAGGGAGAGTTTAGATCTGGGCTTACTGGGTTCTGTACTGTATTTGTAAGAACAGACTCAGTGCAGATCTCAGCAGAGCAGGCACAACTGGGTTATGTTCAGAAATAAAATGTAATTGCACTTGTTTCTACTGGCTGCAAAGTCTGACCTTGTTCCTCCAGAATAAAGAACATATTGTATACGTGTTTAGACTCTTCTGTGCTCAGTTTCTTGCTTTATTACCTTGTTCAGTTAGTTTTCCTAGAATAGACATCCTTGTTTTGCTGTGTTCAGGGTCAGCTTTTTTTTTTTTCCTCTGTGGCCTTTTCTATGTCAGGCTTTCTGAACATTCTAGTTTTTACCAGCAGAGCAGTTCTTACAGAGGTAGCAGTGACACATAAGGTGATTTTTATCAGCTATTGGCATTAGTTGCAATTAGCTGCACCCCCTCTAAGTAGGTGGGACAGCAAGGAATGTGAGACCCCTGTGTGCTAATGCTTTCCCTGTGAAAAACAACTGCCTTTTCCTGCACTTTGTGTTACAGAACCAGCCACAGTGTTTAAGATTGCTTACATCCAGAGTGGTGGTGACCCTAGATTGGACAGGAGAAGGAAAAGTAAAGCAGGAGTATTCACTAGTTGTGTGCCAGGAAAAAGAAAAAGGGCAATAAATTCCTGGGAAAGCAGGATGAGGAGTTTACTCTGCTCTGTCTGAGCCACTCAAGTTTACTGTTGTCGCTGTGTCTGGGGCAGTAAGGGCCAGAGACTTAGTTTTCAGGATTTTAGAGAGAATGCCTGTTGATGAAAGGGCAAGAGGCCACTGCCCTCAGACAAATGAGTTTTGTTTGAGCTGTCAGCATGCCAAGCCTGATGGTGATGTATTTTTTTGCAGGTGGGACTATCCAGGGGTTGATTTCTGATGTGCTACAGAAGAGAGCTCCAGTGCTAGCCATTAGCCTGCTCTTTGCTGTAGGCTCCCTTTTTGGATACAGCCGTGAGTATGCTTTTGCTGTACAGTGCCAGCAGGTTCATGTGGGACTTCTTAGAACCAGGGGACAACCTGTTCCGATTCTGTTCTCTGCTCTTGAAACTGCTTCTGAATCGTGATGGTGCCCTTCAGTCTATTTTGCCTGAAGTGTGGCACTGCACAGAAAGAAATGTTCTCTGCTTAGTGAGGTGGAAGGGAAGTAGCTGAGTGGTTGGATTTCCCTGTACTGTTGAGTTACAATACTGATCCTTCTCCAGTGTCAGTGAGATTTTTGGCATTGTCATTGTACCAACACCACAGCTGGCAGAGCAGGAAGTCTCAGGTGAATCCCTATAGCAAGAGGAGAAACAGATTTGTGCTGGAGTGTATATACACTATAAAGAGGCAGAAGCTCTTTGACTTCACCACTTACTGTTCTGTAAGGGGTGAAATTGAAGAGTTTCTGCCTCTTTTATAATCTAGTTCTCGGTGATTGGTTGTTGAAAAGAGCCTGTCAGGAAAACCAAGTAGAAGGAGACAAGCAGATCTCATTTCTGTGAAACGTCTATGAAGCTCATCCACAGGTTACAGTTTGGTGTCTTCAGAGACAGTACCACAGAGTGCTTTAACTCACCGGGGTGTCATTTCACTCCTCCGTGTCTTCCTCCAAAATGAGGCAGCGATACACACCGGCTTTTATAGAGCGCTTGGAGATCTGCGGACAGAAACTGCTGCCAGAGCTGGACACAAACGGTGAACTCCACCTTTCAGGAGCGTGCTGGCTTGCTCAGACAATCTCAAAGTATGGTCATTAAGGTTATCATCACGAAATAGCAAGGATTGGGTTTGGTGGAGTTGTGCAGGCTCTAGTGCTAACTTAGCACTTTCAGAAGTGAATTGGAAGCAAATATTAAAATCATTGCTGGTGGAATTTGAAGTGAGTCTGAGACAGCAGAGCAGCCAGAAGTCCCAGTGTCATGCTTAGCTCTTTCCAGACAGGTGATACAAAGTTACTGCAGTGCGGTAGTTAGATTTCCATCAGCCAAGCCAGGAAACCTTTTCATGCTCATAGTGTGTTGCACCTAAGAGTAATAATGGCGCAAGACTATGTGAAGAGGGCTGTGGCTTGCCTTGTGCCTGGTAACTGACTATGTGTGGGCCCGGAGTTGAAACAGTGGGTAAGGAATCTGGGTGATGCCTGGAAGCGAAGTGTCAGGCAAAACAGGATCTGAAGAGCACTGGAGGTCTGTAGTGGAAATCTATCTGCATGTCCACGGTTGTGGTGCCGTTCCTGGAAAGGCAGGCAGAGGCTGTAGGTAGCCAAGCATGGCCACGTGAGGAGGAGCGAGGGTATGAGGGTTGGCGTTGCATGTGGTATTGTGCTGCGTGGCTCAGGCAGTTGCTGGGTGGCTACTTCCAGACCTAAGCTCGGTGATTTGAAACAGATTTGGGATAATTCAGAACGAGTGGAAGGGTGATTCAAGTGCTGAATACTTTATGGTGGGAGACACTGAGTCCGATTTCCTCAGAGAGACAGAGCAGAGGATGCTCTTAATGTTCAAACGGATTGAGGAGGAGGGTAAATGCAAACTCTGTCTCACAGACAGAAGCACAACCTAGAGCCAGGCAAATCTGATGGTGAAATAGTGCAGAAAATTTTAATGGCAGAGATGACTTTTTCTACTCTAAAGTGCTCTTGGGAAACTTCTGAGTCTTTAGTCTCTAAATGCCTTTGCAGTAAGGCTGATGTCTTCAGAAGTCTCTTAATCAAATAGAAGTTACTGTTGTCTCAGTGTACGTAATTGAACAGGTAGTTCAGCCTGGAGCTTGCATGTTTCTTTCTGATTCTAAATCATTGACTTTCTCAAGTTCATTTGTTTTCTTTACACTCATCTGGTCTTTCTCTTGCAGGTTCTCCAAACAGCAAACCTATCAATGCTGTGATCATGGCAATAACAGGTATCTTGTCAAATGCCACTGTTACGCTAACAGACATATTGTGCATTGCAGAAAAATCGGTAACACCAGCCTCAAGTGGTGGTAATGCACTTGTGTGTGCTGCCATTTCTGCTATTTTTGCAAAAACACTAAAAGTTGGGGCCCAAGTTCTGATACCTTTGGAAGACAGCTGTAGGAAAACTGCCTTACAGATGGAGGTGTAGATTATAGGCTGTAGAGAATAATGGCTCGGAACTGAAAAGGAGTCTGCCTTGGCTCAGTATGATCAGGATGGATTTATGCCAAAATACCTAGCTGTGATCTGGCATCTGAGGAAGTGTATAGATGGCTAAGTCATGAGCTGCAGCTCAAATTTGAGGGTGTTTGTCTGCCAGAACCTCAAATGCCTTGTGTACTGCTAGAGATCGCAAGCTTTGTGTGCTACCAGACATACTATTCTGTGTTATGGAATTAAGATTAACCTGCATGAATAGAGCCTTTCTTTTCAAACACTCCTACTTCAGAACTCTCTGTCCTCTTGAGTTTTTTCCCCTTCCATCTCCTTCACCAGTCCCTGCAGACTGAGGCAGTAGTATTGGGGGTATACTGCTCCAAAGTAGAAATGTGTCTCAGTCTGCTTCCTTTTGAGGGTTTGTGTGTGCATGCCCTTCAAAAGTAGCTTTTTGGGTGCAGTCTGGTGTGTCCTGACTTCTTGCAGAATGTGCCACAGCTAATCACCTCGGGTGTGCTGTTGCATGAATGTGTGCTTGTTGGGAGTTCCTGAGTGCTTACTGCAGGCACACAAGGTTTGCCACGGTCGTGTGCTTCAGCTGTGGAGGGTGCACTTCAACCTACAATTAACCCATGCTCGCCGTCTCTAGAACTTCATCCCTTTCCTGAGCTTTACATGGTAGAAATTCTGTGTTATGAAGATGTTCTGCTGAGAATCTGCCCTCACGTGTGTGTTTTGCACCAAGGCTGTGTGTTCTTGGCACTTGCAGGGTTTTTCATCGGAGGCCCTTCTAACATGATCAGTTCTGCCATTTCTGCTGATCTGGGGCGCCAGGATCTGGTGAGAGGCAGCAGCGAGGCTCTGGCAACAGTCACTGGAATCGTGGATGGAACTGGCAGTATCGGTGCTGCAGTGGGCCAGGTGAGGCTGCCAAAGGCAAACAGGGGTCTGGGGAAGGAGGTGCGTGGACGGAGAGAGAGAGAGAGAGCGAGAAAAGAAAAATTGGTGTGTTTTTTAAAGTTACTTATTTAAGAAGCAGCCAAGGGAATGTGTGAAGCTTCTAGTGCAAGCAATTTAATTAAGAACTAAACCAAATATTCCTCATGCTAGTTCTGACACTCTCATCATTCACATGAATTTTAGATACTTTCATCTCCCAAATTAAAAAAAAAAAAAACAACCCAAGTAAAGGTCAGCGTCACAAAGAGTGAAAATAAAAGATTTTTTTGTTTATTTGGGATTTCTTTGTGATTCAAGGTAATAGCAGTCCTTTGCATATGGGGAGTAAAATGAGAAAAGCTCTCACAAATCAGGTGATCTCATTCATGTTTACAAATATGTAACGGGCAGGTGTTAGGAGGATGGAGCCAGGCTCTTCTCTGGGATGTCCAATGATAGGACAAGGGACAGTGGGTGCAAACTGGAACACAAGAGATTCCAAAGAACCATAAGGAAAAAAAAGTAAGGAAAAACTTCTGCACCGTGAGGGTTATAGAGCAGTGGCACAGGCTGCCCAGATGGGTTGTGGAGTCTCCTCTGGGGACTTTTGAAACCCACCTGGACAAGTTCCTGTGTGACCTACTCTAGGACATCTTGCTCTGGCAGGGGGGTTGGACTAGATGGTCTTTCAAGGTCCCTCTCAACCCTTAACAACACTTAAGAGTCTGTGATTCTGTTAATGTTACAGTGTTTATAAAGCAATGCACAATGTGCTCTTACTTGTGGTTCCCCCTTTTACCTCCGGATGTCTTTTGCACCTTGTAAATCCAGCACCGCTTGGTTTGATAGTCCTTACAGAACACTGCCAGAGATCTGAAGACTAGACTGTTGCAGAAGGGAAGCTGACAGTGTGCTCCCCACTGGGGACATGCTTTCTTCTCAGATACAAACGTTAGCTATGTGGAAGAACACCAGTGGTGCTTTGGGGAGGGGAGGATTTAGTAGATAAATCAGAGCCAGTTCTATTGCAGGCATCCTCTAGTGCCGACTGGTAAAATACCAAGGTGGCAGGCATGGCATACAAGTTTGTGTTCTGGAAAGGGATTTGGCTTTGTACTTGCCGCTGATGGCCTGATAGATGTAATCATCTGGTCTCTGTTTTGTAGGGAAGATGCTGCTTAGCTCCATTAAGCAGAGCTGCAAGTGCTTTGTGGGCATCTGGAAGCCCACTGTTACACTCGGCCTCCTTCTTGCATTGTCTCTGGTGTTTCTGTCTTCCCCCACATGTACCATTCAAAGTGGGGTTCAGAAAAATTGCGTCTTTAGTTCTGAAAAACTCCACCTGCCTCCCATTCTGGCCTTGTGTTTATTTCAGCAGAGACAGCCATGATGTCGTTTTTGGGGTGGGGGTGGGAACAAGAGCAAACGCACCATGAACATGATAGAAATTCAGATCCTGTTTTGTGCAAAATACACCCAGAGCAGTGAAGAAGGGAGGCCCTTGTACAGCATCTGAATATAAATTTGCTAATGGGGAATGCGTTTTCTTTTGTAGTCTGTGTAGTCCTGCTGGACTGAGGCTGAGACTGTGGTTCAGAAGAGACTGTAGTCTCGAGTGTCTTGCCTACGAGGAAGGGTTAAGCAGTTAGTGGTGGCACGGCTCTTGAAAACGCATCCTGTGTAATTTATAAGCTATTCTAGAGCTTTTAGTTCTTCTGAGAGTACTTACATCCACTTATGTCCCAGCTTTCTCTGCAAAAACCTTGCATTCAGCGGAGTCAATTTGTCACCCTTTGAAACTGTAGTTCAGTTCTGTCTTCATGCTGCTATGAGTTACTGTAAAGCTTCAGGATGGCGTCTCTGCTTTGCTGAGACCGTGGGTTTTGTACAGAAGGGCTGCTGTCCTGAGTCATCTCTTCTGACACGAAAAGATCAGCTGGAAGGTTTTGTGATCAGCTCTGTGTGGAGTGGTAACAACCCACAAATTCTACAAAACGAAAGAATGATGCCTGAGAGTGATGCTTATCTTCCCAGTACGAATCATTTTCTCTTCCTCTTTCTTTTTAGTATCTAGTGTCTTTGATCCAGGACAACCTGGGATGGATGTGGGTTTTCTATTTCTTTATTCTAATGGTAAGAAATCCTTTTTTTAAAAAAATCCTTTGTCAAAGTTCAATTTGCAGTAGAAAAAGTTTCTGAGAACCCAAAAGTCGTGGCTTAGACATGCAGCCAGTTTCTGCATCAGCTGTGAATGCTGAGGCCATTCTCCAAGTGTGCCTGTGGTCTGCCTTCACCTCGGGGTATCAAAAGCAACTGAGTTCTTTTTAGACCCTTTAAAGTCAACATTGGCCTACAGGAACAGAGATTGTGGCAGAGGGCACAAAAATACATGCCTTAAAATACCCGTGTGCTTTTCCTAAAGCTCACACTGCCTGCCTGGCTTCCAAGGCAAGACTTTTTCCCTCCTTCCTCTCCGTGATACATAGTTCATAACGCTTTCAGGGAGCTGAAGTTAAGCTGCTTGTTTGTTAGCCCTTGACGGTGAGTGGAAGGAGTGAAAGGATCTTGAAACTAAAATGGAAATGCCTCGCCCTGGTGTATACCACTGCGGATGACGAGTGCTCAGGCCCCAATCTCCTCAGCGCTGCCACAGTGGTGGATGCTGAACAGTTCACTTGTTGAAAGTGCTGAGGATTGTCTTTGCATCTGTGCTGACAAGGCAAAGGCCACCTTCATGAGCAGCAGAGGTGGCCAGGGGGAATGCTGTCACGGAGGCAAAGAGCTCATCTTCTTTATGAAGAGGAGACCATGACAGCTGAAGTTGTACGAGCTTTCCATCGAGCTCGGGCCTTCCCCCTGCTGTGTGGCCCTTTGTCGTGGCTTCTCCCAGCCCGTGTCCTTCTGGGGAGGCCGTGAAGGCAGAGTGGGGCACAGGGTGGCTGCCCTGTGCTGATTGTCCAACGTGTGCTGCTTTTCACAGACGAGTTC
Organism: Urocolius indicus; assembly: GCA_013401255.1. Lineage (NCBI taxonomy): Eukaryota > Metazoa > Chordata > Aves > Coliiformes > Coliidae > Urocolius > Urocolius indicus. Next base: position 277,321 of record WBNH01010229.1, read on the forward strand.
GACGATCCTCTTCATTTCACCGTTGATAGCAAGGGAGGTCAGATTGCTGCTGCACGAGCGGCGTCTGCGAGTGCTGGCCCAGTGACTCCTGCTTGCCTCTGGAAGGACTTGACTTCACAGATCCGACGGCTGGGACACTAATCAGAGCTCTTCCAGACTTGTCTTTTACGTCCTCCAGGTTTGGATTAACTCAAGATGGCTCTGCATGAACTGATTGAGCTGCCTTTGGTCAGCTCAGTAGTAAAGCACCAAATACCCATCCTGAGACCAGTCGCGTCGTGGAGCTGCTTGACCTGAGCTTGACAATCCCCAGGGCTGGCGGGTCGTCCCTCCCTACCAGCCTCCCCCATGGCAGCAGTTTGCTCTGGGGGCTGCTCTTCGGCGGCCTCACTGCTGCACCCTTTCTTATTTATTTCTGGATGTCCTGACCAAAGGTCGACTGTTTCAAACTGACAGTGGAGAGGCTGTCTTGCAAGGGATTTCCATGCTGGTGAAGTCATCCGGTGCATTTCATGGCTAGTCCGAGTTTACTGTCGCTTTAGCTTTTAAAAGGGGGGGTTGGACTAGACGATCTCTAAAGGTCCTTTCCGACCCTACCATTCTACGATTCTATGAAAAATGATTATTTGGGATTTGTTATGTCTGGCTGTTTAAAAAAGGAAGCCGTTGCTAAATCTCTGCACAGACAGACCTCTGCCATCCCCACCTATTAACTGTCAACACGTTCCACTAGAGTCACATGGAGAAGTTACCTCCACACTTGTTTTTAGCATTTTGTAATAATAATCTTACTAATCTCTGGGAAATGAGATTTTGGGTTTGTTTTTAACTATTGAAGCAGACAAATAGCGTGTACTACTTCACTGTAATCTCTGAGAATAAGCCTTCATAGGTCCTTCATGTCTAAAGGCTCCTTGAACGGCTTTTGGGATCGCTAATGGGACACAAATGCTTTCACTACTGCTTTGTTATTTGATCGATACTGACCAAAATGGGGCTGCTGGGTGAAGGAAGCTGCTGTCACTGATTTCATAATTGTTCATCTCCAGCAACGGAGAATGGAATTAAAGGAACTGGAAGGGGCCTGGCTGCTCTCAGTCGTGGGCTTCCAAGCAAGGGCTGAGGTGTACTCGTGGGATGGCATCAGGGAGCAAGTGCTGCTGTCTTCTCCTGTGCTCCTCTGCCTGTGGCTGTACACAGGGACCTTGGGCTCCAGGGTCTGTAAAGCCTGAACTGTGTCTTGAAAGCGAAACATAGATGTAAGTCAGCTCTAAAACCACACGTGGCTGCAGGGAGTCAGGTGGGTATTTGAGTGTTCAGGGTGACTGACACCTCTGACGATTGCTGATGTTAATGGGATCATCGGGTAACTTCTCAACAACTTGTGTTCTGCTTTTGCCCTGGGATGTTTCCTTGTCATAGGCGTGTGTCAACTAACAGAACTCCTGATCCGCTGCTCCGTCTGACCAGCCAGTGATGCCTGGACGGGGGTGGTTTGGAGGCAGGAAGGTTCTCAGAGCTGACACTCTGGAACTTTTTAAATGGGAAAATTTGCCTTTTTAAAGCATACAGTGATTTTATTTTTTACTTTTAAATCTATGAATGTCAGTTTTTAGTCGTGTGTTGATTGTAATGAGTGGAACGTCTATTAGTGCCTTACGGTTTTACTGTATCGAAGGATTGCTTGGTGATTGCTGCTTCTGCAGGGATGGCTCTGTGCACGGCTCAGTCACTCCATTTTACACTCTTTGTTTAGTCTCTTTTACTTTCTTGGTGGAGGTGATTCTTGTGGGTTTTTTTGCTAGCCCTTCAAAAACTTCAGTGCTTGGGAAAATGATGCCGGGAAGCTGATGAGGGACCTGAATCTTGTTCTTGTCTCTTCTCATTCCCATTCCAATTTTTTTGCCTGCATAATTAGAGCAGGAGACTGAGAATCTATCATCCTGTTCTCAGAAGTATGCCCTGGGGTTAGTGTTCACATCCCAAGCTACTCATTAGCCTCTGTACAAACAGAAGCAAAACTCCCTGAGATTTCCTTCCCAAATTGACGGTGGCACCGTTTTGCCTCAGCCGCGGCGTCTGAGACTCTGTGGTTTCAAATTCCAACCTGGATGAGCTTTTTTGGCGGCCGTCTGGGCGCTGGGGTGAGCTCCCGATGAAAGGTGGGGTGGAAAGGGGCTGTAGCCAGGGGTGGGGAAGGAGAGGCAGGCCCCTGGAACAAATGGCTTCCTGTGAACAGGCCCAGCCCCTCCCTTAGCGAGGCAGGCCCCTGGCTGCGGGATTCTCTTCGGTGGTTGTTGTCCTCCTGGGTTTTTTGGTTGTTTCTGTGTGTTTCCTCAAGGTGCTCAGATGGGGGGAAAAGTTTTCAATGCGGTCATGTTCAAACTGACTCATGTGAATAAACTTACTTTGACCTGATTCTGGGCTCGTCCTTCCGTGTGGTTTATCTCACTCTTCCCGGGGCTGTTCTGCTGTGTCCTCTTCCTCATCAGTGCAGGCCTCGCTCTAACAGCTGCTTTTCGCTCAGCTGCTGTGAGGATCTGGGCCCTGACTAATGCTGAAACCAAACCCTCATCCCAGCCTCAAAGGGAGCCGTGTCCCACATGCTGTGGTTTGGCACTCCTGCTCATCAGGCTCCTGAGCAGCTTTGTGAGACTCCCCTAACAGAGATGCCCATAACGGCGTAATTAATGGGCCTCGAATAAAGAAGCCAGAACTTACACTTGGTTTTATTTACTTGTTGATCTGCATGCAGAAGTCAGGTGTTCTTCCCTTGAAATTAAGCGTGCCTTCTCTCCTGGGGCTGGTTTCCTTCCAGGCAAATCCACACCTACACTTAGCTGTGTTTAAATGGACACAGCGGGGGAACAACTTTGTAATATTGCGTTTGTGTTTTACAGTTTACCTTAAATTTGGAGTTGAGCACAGTGTACTGAGTTGCTGGAGTATTCAGTCTCCCTAGCTCACGTGCTCCGGTCCCTGGATTCCACATAATTTGGTGGTGCTATGGTGCTATTCCCCAAGAAAAGCAGCTATTTGCATTTGTACTGCTTTTCTGACACTTTTCCCCCCCCACCCCATTCACGAGAAACTTTCCAGCCTACACTGGAAGTGCTGGAGGGAGCAGAGCTTGGCTTGAGTACCTGTTTGAAAATGCTGATAGTAGCAGTCCCCAACCTCACTGCTATGACTGCAGCCTCCAGAGCGCCCCCCTCCCCCATTTGGGCAAGCAGAAAGGTAGGAACGGCTACACTGCAGAGCGACAGGACCCTCATTAGGAGCTGATTGCTGGGCATGTGGTTGTAGGAAAGGCTCTCTGACCGACCAGGCTGCTGTGCCTCAGCCCTGTAATGCTGCTCCCTGTCACAGAAGGTCCTTGCAGAAGATGCCCCAGGAGCAGTGCTGCTGAGTCCTGGTGTTCTCAGCAGTCTGGAACCCCAGGGTTTGGAGGGAGGTCTGTCTGGTGGCAGGAGCACAGTGCTTCCCTCTCAAAGGGGGAGGAACTGGGATTCTGCTCCCGGTGCTGGGCAGCGTTTACAGAGCATATGAGCTTCCTGTCCTCGCTAAACCTGAAAGAGCAGCTTTCCCTTCTTCAGGAAAGTGGGAGGAGAAGCAGCAGCATGTTTTAAGGGTTATTGTTTTCTCCCTGAGGTGAAAGGAGACAGCATCTATTTTGAGAGTCCCAGAGATCTCACCAGTAAAGGTGGCTCTTCAGGGATGTCTCAGACCAGTCGGTTACCCCCCTGTGTGATTTTTGCTCTGTGGCCAAAGTGCTCTGCCAAACCTATCTGCAATTTCTGCCCCCTTCTTTTCTAACTGCAAGTGCCTACAGGGATGTATGGGGTTCTGCATTGCAAAGCTTTTCTAAGGCACAGCGTGCCCACCTTTCTACATCTTTAACAAGCCTTATCTAACCCTTTTAGTGAACAGCCTGCCCTTCAGTGGGGTTGGGTCAGGAGTCTGTGAGCTTACAGGCCCATGGAAAAAGCATCTGGGTTCTATTAAAGCCTTTCCTAAATGAGAGTGGCTTAGATGAATATTTACAGTAATGCAAAGAAGAAGAATAATTTGGGTAATGGCTATGAAGATTCCCTTTGGTGGTTCTGTGCTGGTTGATAATGTCTGTGCTCATCTAGAACCCAGGAGGTTTTCCTCGAATGTCATCCTTTGACCACCTCTGCAATAGTGTGCAGGTGAAACCCCCATGCAGTGGGCAAAGCCAAATGTGTTGCTGGAGCTGGGGAGTGGGATTGGTGGCTCTCTTGTTAGGTTTAAAATTACTGTCAGGAGAAGGAAGATTCTCTCTGCTGAGATTACAGAAGCCCAGGTAATCTGAGGACAATTTATCTTGGTTTTGGAATAGTTTCTAAAGTGGCAGATGATGGTTGATTGACTTCCAGGTGAGCTGGTGAAGTCTGTATCCAGAACAAACTGCTCCTGCTCAGTTGTGTAGGACAGGAGATCCACACACCACCACGTCCTGTCCTCATGGGCTGCATAAGCAGCAGCAGCATCCAGAGCATACCAGTCGAATGATGACAGATCGAGATTACTTTAGATGCGCTGTTCAAATATTTCCTTACAATGTGGTAAGCAAAGTATTGGGGGTTTGGGATGGGTTGGTTTCTCTGGGCTCCTGGTTTCTGAGAAGAACTCGGAGATCTCCTGCACTCAGACACCTGCATCCTCACCTTTTTTTCCCTGTTTTTCAGGTGGGACCAGTTTCTAGAAGCTCACTCATCTGCTCTGGCGTGTGTGGCAGAGGAAAGCTGACTGACAAAAGCTGGTGCTTGCCTTTGGCAGCCAAAAGAGTGCCAAAGATGACAAAGCAATTGGGTAATAGCTGGCTGTGCCATTCAGCTGGAAGGATGGGAGTATCTGAGAGACAGTTTCATCCTGACTGGCTCAACCATCCATTCACCCTCTCTTCGGCCTTTTTGCCCTCTGCTGTAACTCTTGCATCCCTCCGGGAAGATGAATATTCCATTCCTTCCAGCTGGGAGCAGGTTCATCCCAGGACTGCTTCTGGAGGCTCAGCACCAGGTGCCTGCTGTTCCTGATGCGAGATGAACGCGCAGGAGCTACTGGGCCAGGAGAGGCCCAGAGGTTTGAGGAGCCCTGCCCCGGTAGCAAGCCCACCTCAGTGCCAGCCACCACAACTCCCTTCTGAGATAGCACATGTCTCTGAAACCTCAAGTGAGCGAGGGCAGGGCTGGTAGGTGTCTGCTGGAGGTGGCTTTTGGCTGCTCAGCCTCGTTTCTGCGCACATCGGCGATGCTGTTGGGGGCCACGGGAGCTCCCTGGCCCGTTTCGAAACACCGTCTTAGCTCTGTGTGCTCAGGCAGCGTCAGGGGCTGGTTTTCCTGAGGGAAGGAGGAAGGTGTTGGAAGAACAAGGAGCCACAGCCCTGGCAGTTGGGTGTCACCCTGATTCTGACGTGGCCTTTGCTCCCAGATGGCGAAATCCAGGGTGGTTTAGGTGCCTGGGCCTGCTGGACTTTGCTGTACTTTGCTCTGGCCGCTGTTCTGCTGCCAGTTGGGTAAGGAGCTCTGCCTGTCTTCTGCCAAGTTGTTGACCGCACTTTTCTCACCTGCCTTCACTTCTTACACAGGAAGGGAGTAGGGAGTTGTTTTAGGGGTTTATCGTAAGACAAGGACTCTGTTGACCTACTTGCACTCTTCTTCTACTTGCACTTCCACCTCAGTTTACCTGCTCAGCCTCCAACGGAAAAGGCCGGGTTCCTCCCTCTTCTGTCCCGGGTCTGTTTTCTTTGCTCCAGCCTTTGTGGCAGTTTGTCTCCGGGACTAGAGAAGGAGCCAGTATTTTCTGTGCTAACAAAGTGAGCATTGTAATGCAGATGCAGAGTGGGTGGACGCGATTGCCGACAGACTCACTCCTTCTGCTAGGGTGTGGATTAACAGCTCAAGGTGACTTTGTTCCCGCATAAATTTGCTAACTTTCCTCGGGGGAACTGAAAAGGGGCATGGTTGGGAGGGGAGAAGCACGAGAAACGAAAGCGTCGGAATGAAATGCACTTCCATGGCACGCACCCTGCCAGGGCGTAAACGTGCGCTTGACGAGGAGCTTTCCACAGAGCTTATAAAGTAGCACTCCCCGGATTAAAACAATCCCAGGGCGATGTTTAGGCGAGAAGTTGAGCGTGTCTCTCTGCAGGCTGCTATCCCGGTGTAATTGCCTGGGTAAGTGGATTAGCCAGCAGCGGCGGGGCTCGTTGCCGGGTTAGGCAGGCTGAGGGGAGCGAGGAGGGGCACGGCTCCTCACCAGAGGACGAGGTGCGGGCAGCCTTCGCCACGGGAAACTGCGTGACGTTGCTCTCTACCGGTCAGACCTGTCTGACGCCGAAAGCTGACGGCTGGGTTGTCATCGTGTGGGCTCTCGCTGGGAAGGGTCCCATGGAAACAGCTCCTTTCAGAGCTGTCGCTTGTCCTTATCTGCCACGTGAGGTGGGCATGGTGACAGCAAATCACATCTTGGGACGCTTCTTCTCTGCCTTTGTTGCCATGGGAATCGATGTCTTCCGCAGCTTTGTCTTCTGTGAAAAAAGAGAAGTATTGTTACCTCCCCCCCCCCACCCCGGCTCACCCTCGCAAATGGGGGGGGGGTGTGATCGGCCACAGAGCTCGGGGAGCAAAACATTGGTGCAGAGGACAGGGCTGCGAGGGCACCTGGCTTGAAATCTCCTCCAGCTTTGTGTATCCCTCGGCGGCAGTGACCACTGACCACGGCTCCGTTGTGGGCTGGTTTTGCAGAGCTCACGCTGGCCCAGGCAGCCCTGCTCTGCTCTGCTCCGCTTGCCCGGCATGTCAAGGGCTCAGTAACAGGGCTGGTGGTTGCCCTTTGCCCACTTTCACAGTTAGGTAGAAGAATCCTGGTCAGGCCAAAACATGACCTCATTCCAAAAGTCTGGTGTGACCCAGAGGTTCGAACGCCTGTCCTGCGGGACTTAAGTGGGATCTCCTGCCTTTGTGGAGGCTGCAAAGGGTGCAGAGGTGCACCACGTTCGTAGGGACAGGTGCTACGTGTCGCTTGCCTCTCCAGGTGGCTAAGCAGCCTGTCCTTAGTAGCCAGGAGGCTAAGGCGCTGCAGAGCCTCTGAGGGAACCCACAGAGTTCCCTGGGAGCAGGAGCCCACTCAGAATCTGCACTTCAGCTCATGGCCAAGCTCTGTTGAGTGTGATAGGGGGAGATGGAAACTGCATTGACAAAGAGTCTTAACTCTCAGGGGAAACCATCCAGTCCCTGGGATTTCCCATGCTGCCCGGGGAGCCAAGGCACTGATCTGTCCCAAGGATATATGAGAAACCAGCTCAGTTCGGAGACATCCCCGCCTCTGTACCTTACGTCTCGTTCCTTCCTCCCGGCCCCCGCTTGTGTCACTTCTTTAAATCCGTAACTGATGTCTCATTTAGTTACGCTTCTCGAGCGGATGCCGATACCAAGTTTGCTGTTTATCTGCCCAAACCTCCCACGAAATAAAGAAGTGGTGTTGTTTCCCCGGTACGAACGAGGAACTGAGTCAGCGGGAGGCTGGGTGACACATCTGAGGTTACCCGAGAGGGCCGGGTGCTGCTGGGAACCCAACCTTGCCAGTTCCTCGCCCCACTGCCACAGCCCATGCCCTCTGCCATGCTGCACGTGGGGCAGATGCCCTGGCCCTTCATCTTGGCCTGGGCCCTTGGATTCTGAAGCGAGTCATAAACGCCATCGCACTCATTCAAAGGGGAAAAGAGCGATTTATTTCAAGCCCTAAACTTTTGATGCTGGGGATTTAAAAGTACAGTCTGCCCCACGTAAATAACCCCACAATTAGAACCCGGCGCTTCTTCTTAGGCTTTGGTGTTTGTGGTGCCACCTCCTCCTGGGAAAACAGCTGTGATACCTCCAAGTGACAAAAGGTTCATATTCATGCCAACACTGGCATGGGTTTTGCAGCTAAAAATACTGCACGCTTTCAAACTCTGCTGCTTCATGCCGTGCCAACAGTCTTCCCGGGGATCAGTTGTTCAAGTTAGAAGTGGTTACACGCAGAACCCTCGATGAGAAACGTGGCGTTCTGGAGCAGCAGGAGAAAAACAAACGGTTGTAGCAGTTTCACCTGGGATGGGAATAAACCACACTGTTGTCTCTCAGAAAACACGTGCCAGTGCTGCATTTCTGAATGTGAAAGATACCTATCTGCCTAGTAAGGGGTTTGAAATGAGTCACGTGAAAAGCGCCGCAAGTTTCACTTTCTAGCCTCACGGATGCGTGTTTCTATGTTTACCTTTTGCACAGGTATGAGTACATCCACGTGTTGAACATGTGAAATGCTCACGCTGTTGTAGCTCCAGCAGCTTTCCCACGTTTCCCTCTCTCCAAGTGGCATCGTTTACTCTTTGAGGACATTCAACACACAAACCACTCTAACTCCTGTGCTGCTAAGCTAAGGGAGAAGGGCGTCAGTTACAGCTCAGAGCTGTTTTTGTTGCCCTCGACCTCGGTTGGCAAAAGGTCCTTCTTGGAAGTTGTCAAGGGTACTGAAATAAACCCCATGAATAATGAGGTGGGCAACTGATGAGTCACCACCGCAAAATACCATCGACGGAATATGCAGAGCTTCAACTCGGCTCAGTCTGGCTCCCAGTTGCCGAGTTCTTCGAAGAGTGCCGCTCCAAAAGGGCTGCTGCGGGCAGCTAACCGCAGTGAAATGGGACAGCTTCAAAGCTCTGGGAATAATAAAAGTCGTGTCTGCCACCGTCTGCTTACTCACCCTCGGAACAAGCCGGCAGGAAAGCGGCAGAGAGAGATTTGGGCTCGCAAGCCAAATGACTCGCAGGCTGTGTGATGTGTTAGAAATTAGTCATGTTTGATCTGGGCTGCTGGTTTTGCTCAGCGGCTGTCTGCAGTGCCTCAGCCTGCTGTCCTGGAGATGGGGCAAGGTGAGAGACTCAGGCAGTGATGGGGGCAAGAGAGGCTCCTCCAGAAAGCAAACCTGAGCTCAGGGAGCTGCCTAGGGACCCTGTCCCTGCCTCTGCATCCCCTCTGGGGATGTGCTCGGTGCCCTGCTGCTGCAGGCTCAAGCCAGCAGGCAGGAGCTTTGGAGGTTGGGAAGTGTGCTGGACAGGGCGTTTGAAAGCACAAAAGGATGCTTTATTGGCCCAGGCATCTCATCAGGCAGCTTCCCTGGCTGGTCACCTCCGCAGGGAGGTCTTTTACCTTTGCCAGAAGAAAGGAGAGAAAGGTCACCCCATTGTTCTCGGGCTTCAAAACTGCTTCCCCTCCCTGAAACTGTGGGGCCGTTGTGGGGCTGCTTTGGTGGCATTTCTTCTTCATGAGTCTGAGAGTGGATTAGCCTGACTTTCAAACACCCTTGTCCGGCCTTTCCCTTATTGCAGAGCCATATACTTCTGCTGGCAGGCTGTAAACCAGCAGTTAAACCCAAATCCCTCGCTGGCGGGCTCTGTGAGCCCCCTGTCCCTCCTCCCCATTGCTGTGGGGCTCAGCTGGTTTTGAGGATGGGTGTGGAGAGGTGGATCCACCACAGCCATGGGATTTGCCAGAGGTGGGAGCTCACTGACTGCCCTGCCCAGAGCACTGCCTGCTATAGCTCACTTCCCACAAGGAGCTGCGAGCACTGTGGGCCAGTGCCTGACTCTTTCCTCTGTTTGCTCTGTCCTGGGAGCACTTGAGAGCTGCTGGCACTTCCACTTGCTTCCAGGGAGAGGAGAGCCCTGTGTATGGTGGTGTGGGCACCCAACATGTGTGGGACAGCAGTGCTGGGTTGAGCTGCGGTGGGAAATGCCCCAGGGAAAGGAGCCTGGGGGTGCAGCTCCATGCAGAGGCGGCACCTTAGCATCCTCATCCTCCAAAACAAGGTGCAGCATTGTTCCTTTGGCTTAAATGGATGGATTCTGAATTTGCTCCATCAAAGACCAACTCTGTAAGAGTATCCACATATAAAAGCAAACCGACCCTTTGTATTTTCCCTGTATGTGTATTCAGAATCCTGTCTCCAAACAACGTTACAGAAAGGTTTTGTTGCTTTTTTTTTTTTTTCTTGTTGGTTCAAGGTAGCCAACATTGTGTTCTACAGGGACCAGTGTTGGGTCCTTTTCTGTTTAATATCTTTATCAACAGTCTGGATGAAGGGATTGAATGCACCCTTGGTAAGTTTGCAGATCTGCTTGAGGCCAGGAAGGCTTTTCAGAGGGACCTGGACAGGCTGGAGCGATGGACTGAGGCTAATTGTGTGAGGTTTAACAAGGCCAGGTGCCAGGTCCCGCACTTGGGCCATAGCAACATCATGCAGCACTACAGGCTTGGGGCACAGTGGTTGGAAAGCTGTCCTGCAGACCTGGGGTTGTTGACTGACAGCCAGCTGAACATAAGCCAGCAGTGTGCCCAGGTGGCCAAGAAGGCACTTGTATCAGAAATAGTGTGACCAGCAGGGCCAAGGAGGAGATGGTCCCCCTGTACTCCGAGCTGATAAGGCCACACATCAAATACTGTGTCCAGTTCTGGGCCCCTCACTGCAAGAAGGACACCAGGGTGCTGGAGTGTGTCCAGAGACAAGCAATGAAGCTGGTGAAGGGTCTGGAGATCAAGGCTGATGAGGAGCGGCTGAGGGAGCTGGGAGTGTTTAGCATGGAGAAGAGGAGGCTGAGAGGAGATATGATCACTCTCTATAACTACCTGAAAAGAAGTTATAGCAAGGTAAGGGTCAGTTTCTTCTCCCCAGTAATGAGTGACAGGACAAGAGGAAATGGGCTCAAGTTGTGCCAGCAGAGATTTAGACTGGAGATTAGGAAGAACTTTTTCACTGAGAGGGTTGTTAGACGCTGGCACGGGCTTCCCATGGAGGTGGTGGAGTCACCAACTCTGGAGATATTTACAAACCATATAGTTGAGGTGGTGATGGACATGGTTTAGTGGTGGGCCTGGCATTGTGAGGTTAGCGATTGAACTTGATGATCTTGAAGGTCTTTTCCAACCAAAATTATTCTGTGATTCTACAGTTTTTCCCCTGGTACCGTGGGTGCCCTGGGTTGCAAAGTGTGCTGAGAGTGCCACGTGCTCTGCCAGAGCCCGGTTCCTATCACTGACATTCTCTTTCTACCCAGTCCCAGGGGACACATCCCATGCAGTGGCATGGCAGAGCACAGTGGATGCCCACTCAGGACAACCACCACGTGTCCCTGGCACATGGGCGCTGCGCAGACCCCGCCTATGGCACGCAGCCCCACAAAACCCACGCTGGCTGCTGCCTGTCAAAGGAGAGAGAGCTGGGCAGGGCAGATACCTCTGAGCAGGAGGGCAATACCGTGCCACAGCTGCTTTTGGGCAAGGAGGGGATGCCTGGCAGGTGAGGCCACAGGGACCTGCAAAAGGCCCCCCTCTGAAGGTTACCCTCTGCTGCTGGGGCTGGGGCCTATGTGATGTTTAATGGGGTGCAGGTGGAGCAGGAGGTAGGCAGCAGCCAAAAGAGAAGGTTTTTTTCAGTGCGTGCCGCAGGCACTTTCTGGAATGTGGCTATCACATCACCTTGGTGCTGCTGCTTTTCTGAAGCCCAGCTCCAGCAAAAATCTCCCCTCGGAGCTAATGGGAGTCACACGGATCAGGTTTTCTTTTCTTCCAGCAGCTGGGAACGAACACAGAATATTTTATCCTTAAAAATGCTGGGCAAACATTAACTAATCCTCTCAACACCCTTCTGGGGTAGGTAAATATTACCCTTGCCCAGATGCAGAAACTAAAGGGGAAAAGTTATGTGATTTGCGTAAAGCCACAGAGGGAATCAGGTGGGGGTAGAGATAGCAGGGGAGGGTTTTTTATGGCTCATGCCTGTGCTTGGGCTCACTGCAGGTGCTGCCTCTCAGCCAGCACTGTTTTATAAACTCGGTTGTGCCGGTGGGAAAATGTGCTGGTGTCTCTTTCGCACTGTAAGGAGCGGAGCAGCCGATGTATGAGTGTGTCTGCTGCTGCATGAACCAGAGGTGCTCAGGGTTCTGCCCAGAGCACAGAAAAGAGGAAGAGCTTTTGGGGACAGAGTTTTGAGGGAGCACACAGCTCTGCAAAAGCCATTGTGCTTTGAAGTCTGTAAAGTTTTGTCCAGTTGGCTTTAAGACAGGACTTAATGCCATGAAAAGCTTATCACTTCCAAGCTTGGCTCGCCGTTGGGGAGGGGGGGGGTGGCCTCTCAGGGGGCTTATCCCCAAGCTGTCTGCCTTTAAAGTGGGTGATAAATGTTGTCTGCAGAGCTGGCCTTGTTTATCTTTGGGATTTACATCACAGATACAGTGGCGGGACAGCCTTGTTTGCCTGTTTGCAGACCTGGAGGGAAAGCCAAGCGCTTGCTCCTGCCAGCACAGACTAGGGAGGGGGCTGCTGCCATGGGTGTTGGGGTGCTGTGGGTGTCAAAGTGCTGCCACTGCCCAGGCCTGGGTCAAGACAAGGATGGCTCTTGAGAAGCCGGTGCCTGGTGCTCCTCCAGACACTTGCCTCCTCCTCTTTAAAGCTGGGATTTTATATGCCCTTGTAGCAGGGGGGGTTCTCTCATTGTGCTTAACTGCACCACACTAACCTCTCCCCTCTCCTGTTCTCACCGTGCATTGGCTCATCTCTGACCTGGTCAGGGCTCCAGTTCCCAGACAATCAGATAGAATTCAATGAAAACGTCTGTGTGTGAAGCTGCTCTTGCCTGCCAAGATAAAGGTCACCTATGTGCCCCCAAGTTAGCACTGGGATTCACTGAGCATTTGCCCAGAGGGCTGCAACAGTGGCCACTTCAGGGCCATCGGAAAGCCCTTGTTTGTCATCTCCTAATCCTGTTTGTGGTCAGGTCTGAGGCAGGGCCATGTAGTCAGGATCTGTTCCTGCCTGACAGGTTGCTGGGAAGGTTCCTGTCTGCTGCCTACTGCCTGAGCTCTGTTAAGTAGACACATGGTTTATTATTTAGAAGAATATGCTTTCTTGGTCGTTTGTTAGGATGTTGCATCTGAGAGTGCTGCAGCTTGCAAGCCTTAAATTAAGCCGTAGGAAGGACATTGAGCACCTTGGGAAGGGGGGATGCTGCAGAACCAGGGCCTATTTTTCTCTCCCTGAATTGCAGGGAAGCTCTTTCCCCACACGAGCTCTTTTACTTGGTAGCCAACTAATACACACGGCGGTTTGTTTCTGTCTCCATCTGTTCCAACTTCAGTTTATTCACAGCTCTGTAGGTATTGTACACCCTTTTTTTTTCTTTTCTTTTCTTTTTTTTTTTTTTTTTTTGGATGGGAGAACCTCCTCTTTTCATGGTTCACTTATTCATTTTGTAGGTCTCTGGCTTCCTTGTCAAGTTTCCTCTTTTGTTGTAATTAATTGGTCTTAAGTCTATAGTCAGGTGCTGCGCACGTGCTTCCCGTGCACACCTTAACCATCTGCTGTGCTTCATCTCCATGGCACCCAGGCCAAATTCCAGCTCTGGTAATGACATCCTGCCTCGCCACATTTTCCCTGCCTTTCTAATTGGCTTTAGTTCACTTTTGTTTCTCTGACTAATGTGGTGGGGAGAGGTGGACTCAGGTGGTGAAGGGCTCCAGGCCACCAGCACTCGCCCGGGACAAGACAACTGGCAGCTCTCCAGCCCACGAGGAGCGGCCACAGCAGGACTTGATGGCTGGACAGCAAAATGGGGGAAACATTTACTCTGGAAACAGGATCCACCTTTTCAGCACTGGAAGCAGTGGTGTGGCTTTCGGAGGTGTACACTGAATTTTGCCCTTCCCTAAAGTCTTTTGCAGGAGAGAGGAGGTGGCTTTCTGAAACAGCAGCCGTTGCCTCTTGCCAGCCCTTCCTTCAGTTCCTGGAGGAGAGCAGAGCAATTCCTGATAACGTTTACCTCTAGCCTTAACACTCCTAGATCTTGATACCTTCAGAGTAAAACCTGCTGTGTCCAAGTGATCCCAGAGCATGTTGAAGCTCCGGGAGTCTTGCTGTCGCTTTTGCCTGGCTTATCTGACACTTGAATAGGGCAACAGTCATTAGCTTTACAACTGGCTTTTAAGGGGAAGGAGACTGGTGTCTGTGTTTGGGAATTGCTCTCTGCAGCACACAATTTCCTGGGGGACAGAGGGAGTTTGTGCTACTCTTCTTTTTTTTTTTTTTCTCCATCTTCTTGTTTGTTTTCATATTGTGTTCTCATTATTGTTGAAGAGTTTCTCAAATGCTCAAACTCACTTAAAAACCACGGCCTGAACATCTTGAGGGCTTTGTCTGTTCCTTGCCAGCCTGGAAGTTTTCTCTTCTCTCCTAATCCTGTTACTGCCAGTGACAGCCTCAGCCATGGGGGTGGCCACTCCATCTTGCCTGCACTTTCTGACCGGGTGTCCTAAACGTTACGGCATGGCCCAACGACTGTGGGCACACAGACTGTGGATGGATGGATGGATGGATGTCCTCCCACTATTGCTGCTTGCTGCTTGTTGTCTAATCTCAGTATTATCAGAAGAACATGTGTGGTTTAATATCATCAGCCAGATCCCTGCTACCTCAGTGTGGTTAGCTGCTCGTTTCTGTTGTTTTATGTGGGGTAATGCGTTAGGGGGTGGGAGTTGAGAGCAGGGACCTGGCCCAGGGGCCCTACTGCTGCTTGTGGAAGGGTGTCTGCATTGGGCTTCCCAAGGGCATCTGCATGTCTGGCTTTTGGATGACCACATCCTTCCTGTGGGCACTGGCCGAGAGCCGTGGGAAGGGGCCATGGTCCTTGTGATCCCCTAGGTGGGCAGCATCCTGCCTCCCCTCTGGGGATGCTTACAGCAGGGAGCACAAGTCTCCTGGTTCAGGACTCAGTGCTCCCTTCTCCTGCCCCTTTCCTTGTTCTCACAGACCAGATCAGCCCTCTGTGCCACAGCCTGTCACCTGATTTATGGGAGTCATAAACTGCAAAGCAGAAAGAAATAAAAATACTAAACACTTAGTTTTTTAAAAGGCCAACAGCGCATTGAAGTCTCGGTGATAATTTGCTCATAAAGAAATATTATGCTTCAGATCATAATCCCAGGCTGCAGATGGAGGCTGAGATCTGGCCTGAGTCTCTCCCACTTAGGCTGTAAAAGGAAAGGGAACAGGATGAAAAAAAACCACCTCACATAGCACATGAGGATTAGGCCTGGCTATCTTGCTTTCCATCACCTGCGTTGCCTGGGAGGTTGTGTGGAGAAGTGCTTATGTTCTCTGGGAACAAAAAAAACCTTGTCCTCTGCTGTAGGGTTAGTGGGCTCATGGAGGAGTGGGAGACAAGAAGAGAGGGGAAGATAAAAACCCACTAGCACAAGCCAAACAACTGAGATTTGTAGGTTGTGTGTAAGTGCCCAAATTGTTGAGCTCTTGCCCTTGGACTAAGCACGGAGTCTTGGCTACTGTAACTGTAATAGCATCAGCCTGGCCAAGTGCTTGTTGGTGCTGCTTGGGCAGCAGTTGCCTTCAGTAATTGTTGCTGAACGCTGCCTTTTGGTCAATACAGAGGGGTCTCTGTTTCCAGCGGTGAGAAGCTGCCCGCAGCCAGCACAGCACCTGTGAGAGCAGAGAAGCCCTGGATCCGCAGGTGAGCAGGAAAGAGCTGACGTGGTGTCAGCACCTGAGGGCTGGAGAGGTGTCAGGGCTGCTGCTACCGGCAGGGGCCTGCTCTGGATGGATCAAATTCCTTTCTGGTTAAGCTTACTGCTGCAAACACAGCCTTGTGCCTATTAACTACTGGGCTTGAAGTGGTGACTGGCAACTGGTGGCTAAAAGCAATCAATGCGTTTCTCTGAAGGAGATCGCGGATCTCACGGACAGTTCAGCCCAGCCGTATTTTCTCCTATTTGATCTTCTCCACCTTACCCTGTCAAAACCACCCATTAGTCCACTGCTATCTCAAACCGATCTTGCTGTGACGCTGTAGGGTTGCAGGAGGGCAGGAAGATTGTCAGCAATTTGTTTGATGTTTTATTTCCTGCTGTCCTTCCCCTGCGTCCCGCTGGCAGGGGGGCTGCCGGCGGCAGCGCTGCCCTGCGCCTGGAGCAGCACACAGCTTGCTTCCCCTTTCCAAGTCTTCCTCCTGCAAGTAAATTTTATTTAAAAGAGGATCTTGCTTTCTCAGAGACACGTCCTAAATGTAGTGATGTAGAGGTATTTATAAAGACAGGAGAAGTGAGAGGAAACTGTCACTTCTGTGTTTTTTGGGGGGTTTAATCTTTATTTTTTTCTCCCCCCCCCCCCTCAATCGAACAGATTTTCTGTGATGGCCTAACTCTGCTCTGGGACTCATCATATTCATGAAGCCCACTGTTCTGTCTCTGTTCCAGGCACAGGAATGTTGAATTATCCTTCCCCTTGTCCTGCTGACCGTGTTGCCTCGATGTTGCCCGCTACACAGTCTGTGGTGTTTGTGATGAGAGCTCCCTGCAAACTCATAGAGAGCCTGGCACCCACTGTTACTCCCAAGTCCTTTTCAACTGGGCAACTACTTGGCCAGGCTGTTCCCAGCCTATGCTGGTGCCTGGTGTTATTCCTCCCCAGGGCAGTGCTTTGCACTTCCCTTCCTGTGCTTAGTGGGGTTGCTGATGGCCAAAAACTTGAACTTCTCTGAGTTGTTTTGGATCCTCAGTTTGCTGAGAGTATGATCCTTCTCCCATGCTGCATCTAAAGGGCTTTTATCACTCCTTGAGAAGTACTGAGTTCAGCTTTGCTGCATCTTGAAGGCTTGCTGGCAATCTCAGCAGGCACATTAATGGTAACAGAAGGGGCGGGGTACTGCACTTCAACAAGGATTTTCTTAATTAAACTTAGGAGGCTTTAACAAAACCAGAGCCAAAGCTTAAGTAGCCAGGTTGAAAAGAGAATCTGACGTATTTAACTTCTCCCACGAAGACACCACTTAGGCAATTCCCCTGTTGCTAGGGTGGTCCTGGGCTTGGGCAGCACCTGTCCTTCTGGAGCAGGAGCATGAGCATTTCTGCCCTGCTCATGCAGGCAGGAGAACTTCAAACACTCTCTATCAACCCCAGAGAAGCAAAGGCATGAGTCTAGTTTAACTCTTCCTGGGAAAAAAACGTAACTGTTACCTCGTAAATTAAGCCAGCCAAGAATGTTCCCTCATCTACAGTCTTTTACAGTATTGAGTGTTGCCGAAAAGCCTTCCTGGGAGAGAGGACTCACAGGCTGTTTCTCCTCTAGTTAGAACAGGCAGTACGTTATCTTGGAGAAATCAAAACTTTCAAAGCTCATGGCTGCCCCAGTCTTTCTCTTAGTGTTTCCTGAAATGTTTAACAGCATCCTCTTTGCCTATTTCCCAGAGACTGGGTTCCTCTTTGTGGTCATGGTCTCTCTTACCCCTCCTCCTCAGTAACTCAGAAGCAAGGACCTTGTTAACATGTCTTTGCAGGGAAAATAACTGATTGGGATGGCCAAAATGCACCATTTCTTTTGGTAAGTGACTTTGTTCCTTTCTCCAATCATCTTTGCTCCTGCAAATGTGAGGGAGAAGGGATGTTTTCTCCCACCAGACACAAAGTGCATTTGGAAGAGTGGTAAACTTTTTGTGATGCCTTTTAATAATAACCAGAAAGAAACAATCTCTGAACTTCATTCCCCCCAGACCCAGCCTCGGATTAAAAGGCTGCAGGTGGTGTATCCCTGCAGGTTTGGCAATAGGCACTGGTACCATCTGAATAGCAATTAACATCTTGCTTCTAACAGAGCTGAAAGAGTGGCCCTTTGTAAGTGAGAGTAAGCAACAGTTGCACGTTCACAACTGGTGACAGAGTGGTTGTTAAATCACTGGCCTCTCCAATAAAATGCTGCAAAGTGAGGAGCACTTCCAGTAACTTTACTTGGATGCTCTTGGATGCTTTCAGGGAGACCAGATACTTAGGATAATCACAACACTGCTTATTTTAAAGTATGTAAATAAAACCACTTTAAACAACGCAACTGTTGGATCTTTGGACATCTGCAGGTTTGGAAAAGCAACCACGTCCACTTGTGCATCATCCTTTAAGTCGGTATAGATCTGTCTCTTGGGTATCAGGTCCAACGCTGTTTCCTACACTGGTTTGGGGAGTAGCTGCAAAACGAAGGAAACCCATTCAGCTCTTTTTGCTTGTGAGCCTGCAGGGAAGCTGTGGGTAGCAGAGGATGTTTGGCTGGTGGTGAGGTAGCTGTGATTGCGGTGTAACCCCTTCTCTCTGGGTAACTTGATTGCTTCAACAGGCACACATTGGGATAAGTGGTGCTGATGCCAGGCCCACCAGCATTCAAAGCATGTCACCTGCTCAGTGACTCTTTTACTTTGATTCCCTTTCTGGTGTTGTCTTGCCTGTTAGTACCTTTGAGAGGCTACATTTGCGGCTCCATTCATCAGTGCTTCTCTCCCAGATTTGATCGGTGATGGTCTCTCACCTGCCTCTCTGCTTTGGTTCATAAGAACCTCCTTTCCTTTGTACTTTCTTTGCAGCTCCTCTGTGTGAACCCTCGCTGCCTTCTGCAAGGTGACCACAGGTTTTCTCCATGTCTGCCAGGGCTGCTCTCTCTTCCTCTGCCTCCAGAGGAACAGCGGTCTGCACAGGATGTGGATGATAAAAAATCACCCCTGGGATCTCAGCATTTCTTTTAGAGGTGTGGGCTTAATGGCCTGACAAGAGACTGGCTGCAGGAACTGCAGCAGTCTCCTTGCATGCAACGCCTGCTCCTGGAAGAAACAGCCTCGCTGCTCTCATCTGGTGCTGACTCTGTTACTCATCCCTGCTTGTCCAGTGGCAAAACAATTAATTTTCCAAGTGACATAGTCTATTGAACACTTCTTTTTCAATTAGGGCACTGGAGGCATCATTTAGCTTAGGGTTAAGTTCCAGCTGCAGGGGAGACAATTAAAACATGCAGCGCATGTGCTGGGAGACCCACTCATCTCACCAGAAAGAAAATAAATCTGCCTTCTTGTCAGATAATTTCCTCTTAAAGCTGGGGATCTTTTCAGGCTTCACTGGGGTGCAAAGCTGTGTTGTTGTGAGAGAAGGAGGGAGCCTTGGCCTGCTGAAAATTGGTGCAGTAGCCGTGCAGAGCAGAGACCAGGTGGTGAATGAGCACTGCCTCAAGACCCAAATGCATAGCAGTGCAGGGGAGGTCTCTGGGCAGATTGGGGTAAGGGATGCTTTCTCTGGACATCTCTTTTATTCCTAGGAAACCTGTGTGGTGTGCCTTTCAAGCCCGCTGTTCCAGAAGAGCAACTAAACGTGCTGAACTTTGATCGCCATGAGTGTTGGTGTTAATAAGTTACAAACTGACCCCAGTGCTCTGCGGGAGCTGAAGGCAGCCTGGGGGAAGGAAGTTCGCTGCTTTTCAGTAAGAGGCACCTCGTTACACCTCATCCCGTTCCCATCAGCTTCATCAACTCAGGCAGCCTCTCCAGCTTGGATGACAAAATGGCTCTTGTGGTCACGTTAGTTGAGCCTTGGGCTGATACAATGGGGCCTCCAGCTGCTATGAAATGCTTCTGTGTAGAAGCACCAGCCTGGTGCAGGCCTGGGAGAGCAGAACTGCCGTGTCCCCATTTGCTCAAGGAAACAAATGGGGGGTGTCACAGAGAAGAGAGGCCAGGAGATCTGCCACCAACCTGCTGCCCAGCTCCAGTCTTTCCCCTTTCTCTGACTTTTTACAGTCCAAGATGAAGGCCTTTTGCTTTATCTGTCCTCACAATGTCTCCTCTTAGGTGTTGGCTTTGGGAAAGGCGGCCTTGATTCTGCAACTGAGATGTTACTGGGAATCTCCTGCCCACTGAAATCAGGGTGATTCCTGCTTATAAAGCATGACTGTACTTCACAAGAGCTGCTGAAGCTTCAGTGTGAAGTGCAAAACTCGAGGGAAGTAATGCTGTTTCTAGGCCTCTTCTTTTTTTTTTTTTTTTGAAGTAGGAATTTTACAGTTTTCTTTAGCAAATACTTGTTTCTGAACAAAGCTTGTCTGGAGACCTCCTTGTTGATGACCACAGGAGCATTTGTGTGACAAACTAGTTAGAATTTGTTTTAAATGCACCAAATATTAAAAAAAAAAATATAGGAAGAGAAACTGAACTTTGGATAGAGCTTTTCTCTTCAACGTGGAGTCCTTAGTTCCAGAACGTGTCAGAAATTGTTTTCCCAGGATAAAACTGAGAAATGGGCTCTTTTGTTGTATGTATACAGCAGCTTCCTTACCATCCCTGTCCCTTTGGGCTACATCAGCAGCCTGCTGTAGTAAATCTCCTGGTGCTCATTCCTGGACCCTGCTGTTCTCTGTGCCAGAGTTCCCAGCACATGTTCCCATTCCACTGTGCAGTGGTGGTGGGAGGAGAGCCAAGTGGTATGCTGCAGCTGGGGACTGACTCTTTGGACAGGCTTGGCAATTATGGCTCTGCTCTGAGACAAGGCAATCTGGGTCCTGCCACCAGCCCCACAGGATTTGGGGAGCTGTAATGCTGCAGATGTGGCTCACACAGAGGGGGCAAGGCTGCCTCTTGATAAAGCAGAGAAGGTTGGGCACAGGTGTCTGTGCTGGTCCTGAGGCCAAGGGGGATGTGGGGGGGCATGGTGGGCGATCAGTGAACACCAAACTCCATGCTTCCAGATCTGCTCCCTGATACACGCTAGCAGGGCTTGCCAGCCCTATGACAGCCACGTGGCGCAAGGACAGCCCTCCTGCTCCCCTCCTCAGGACGAGGTGCCCATTTCATACCTTTCTAAGGCCTCACAGAGACAGATCTCTGGAGGGAGTGAGAGGTGCTCAGGACACGGGGCTGCTGGGTGCCCTGTGGGTGCGGAGAAACAAACCCCCTAGTCAGTCTGTCTGCATTGCTGTGCAGCTCCCCGCTCCCTACCTGTCCTCTGGGGCAGAAGGAGTATGGGCCCCTATGCCAGACGAGCACGTATGGCGGGGCAAGGGCAGGAGGCTTGTTGCACGTGAGGGCTTCCTTCAACAAAGCCGTTTCTGTCCTGCTCCCAATATTTCTGCCTGTGCAGTTGGGGACCGGGGAGGGGGTGGCAGAGCACAAAGAACCCCAGACAATAGGGCGAGCGGGAGCATTCCTCACACCCATGGCGGCCGGGAACGAGCTTTGTCTCCAGCCACTGCCTCCCTCCGTTCTGGGGGCAGTGGCTGCCGTGTCCTCCCCAGCTCCTTTGTTTGGCGCTGCCTGCCAGGGGTGAGACAGGCAGGTGAGCGGCGTGTGAGGCAGGGGGCTGGCGACGTGCTGCGGCGGGTGCATATTAATGGCTTTCTCCAGCCTGTCGCTGGGTGTTTGATTTGATTCATGAGGCTCCTCTGTCTTGGGGACCATGGATGCGGCTGGGAGGCAGCGAAAGCAGGGAGAGAGCTATTGTCTTGCCAGGCCTGGGGCCCTGCCAGTGCTGCTCTGGCAGCTTCTACCACTGCCCCAAACCACAGAAGCACTTTGCCACCTTTGCCTCCGTGTCCTTCCTGCTCAGGGTGTCTGTCTTTCCAGGGCTGCTGTGCAGGGGTGAGGGCAGGCAGGCAGCTTCCCAAATGCACCACCTCGAAGTGCAAAAGCAATCACGCTCCATTCAGTTGCGACAGGCTGCGTCCAAGCTGGACTGCTCCTGCGAGTGACAGCGCTTATCCCTCCTGCCTCTTGGTGCTTGGGTTTTGGGTTGGTTTTGTTTTGGTTATTTTTTTTTTAATGACAGCTGTAGCTTTTACACTAAATTTTATGACTGGCTATAATTTTTGAACGAAGTAAATAGGCAGCTGGTGGACAGATATGAGCCAGGCAGCAGTCAGCCTCTGTCTTGAAAAGGCTGATTCAGGTACGGTGGTTTGATAATGCTCACGTGGAACGGGTGTGCAGGGTAATACCGGGAAAGGAAAACAAACAAGGCAGAGTATACTCCATCGTGCTGACAAAGACCTTGATTGTACATGCTGGGGTGCAAATAGGATTGTTTGCATCTCTCTTCCCCATCCCTGAGCGTTGGTGGTGCCTGAGCTCCTTGGGGAGCTGTTTAAGTCAGAGGGAAAAATGTGTGTGGGGGAGGCGGGGGGGCAAAGGAACACGTGGAGGAGGGATGAGAGCAGAGAGGGTGATGCTTTCAGAGGCTAAAATGGAAAGGGGCTAGCTGGTGGGATAAAGCTCAAGGGGTAGGATTTGTCAAGCTGAAAGCTACAGATGAGCCTGTCTATCTTCCTTTTATATCCCTAACATGCAGCTCACCCCATCCTGAACTAGACATCAAACAACACACCTAAATTGTGCTCCAAAGCAAAGTAAAGGTCCCAGGTTTGATTTTTTTTTTCTCTTTCATTTTCTCAGCTGTCAAGGAATAAAGCTGAGTTGAGGGGGAAAGGAGCATTTATTCCCAGAAGATAAAGAGATGATGGCTGACATAAAGGATTTTTCTGCAGCGATAGCACTCACCAGGCAGCAAGCCCCACCTCTGAGTTTCCAGTAAATCTACCAGGACTACAAAGCAAACAAAACAAGAAATATCAGAGTGTGTTTACTTTCCTGTTAACCTGCTTCCCCACTCCCTCTCTGGTGCACATTGGTCGCATTCAAGGATGCAATGGGAAGGGGGCACGGCTGCCAGCCCAGGTAGGAAGAGGTGACCCAATGAGAACCTGGCTCACAACCCCCCCCACCGCTCCGGCCCTGGCAGCGTGGAAAGTGGGGGATGGAGGGGGAGCCTGCGTGGGGAACAGCAGTGCCCAGGGGCTTTGCCAGCCCTCTGCACTGTCTGCTGTCAGCGAGGCAGAAAACTGGTTGGTTGTAACGGGGAACTCACACACACCTGTTTGCAGCTGATGCCAGAGGAGCTTATGTCAGAGGTTACCCAGACCCGACTGCTGTCAAATACTGACTGCAAATGACACAGGTTTCCAGAACACCATGCTTTACTTGGTGACACATCTGGGAAGAGCTCTTTCAAATAAGCTTGTCTTCAAGATTTTGCAGGTCTCTTTTTTTCATGTGGGTTTTGTGTTTTTTTTTTTTTGTTGTTGTTTTTTTTTTTACCTTCTTATTAAGAGAATTAGGCAACCAGAGCATTTTGATGAAGTAGCCTCTTAGCCTCTTGCTCCATAGCACGTGGGCTTTCGGAAGAATCAAGGAAATGCTGATTAATCGAGTGTAGGAGACTTGCCTCATCTAATGTTCCCCCCTCTCTGCCCTCAGACCACCTTCTGCCCCTAGATGATCTGTTAACTTGTCTTTACTTATAACACTCTGTACATAGAACACAACCAGGCGCTTTTCACTCTGATTAAAATCATGCTGTGTAAAAGAAAACACAAATTATCTCAGGCTTTTGGACTCATGACAAGTTTCCAGCACAGCTTCCAGCGCCACAGAGATTGTGTAACTCTGGGTCAGTGGCACGCTGACGTCTCCCCTTCCGTCATGAGCTGGGCTGGCTGCCGCATGTCCAGGTTCAGTTGCTCATAGTTCAAGCAGCTTTTAGCACTGAAAGAGAGATTGCCAGCAGCTGGCTGAAATGAAGGAACTTGATTTGTCTTGCTAGGGAACAATAATGTGGGGAGGGGTAAACAGAAGAGGATTTCCTGGGTAATTCCCCAAATCTTGATGTCTGTGAAAACACCTCCCAGAGTTTAACGGGGAGAGCTTACACTTCAGTCTAGGATTTAACCTTTTAAGGAGAAGTACAGAGGCATCTGATATCAACTAAAGTTAAAGTCTGCCAGATTTTTCGGGGTGCTCTCCTGCCACCCCCGGGGCTCCAAGCTGTGCGATGTCACACCGTTTCAGCATTGCTAGTAGGAGGGCGGGCGGAGGATGCAGCGATCGCCTCACGTTTTCGGCAGAAACCTTTTAAGTCTCGGCGACTTCCTCCAAGGAGGCTGAACCAAACACCGTCCAGACCCGCGGGCGAGTGACTTGCAAATGACATCGCTGCCTCGGAACAGCGCGTGGGCATGACGTGGGTGAATGTTCCCTGCGCTGGGTGTTTTCTAAAGGTCTCCAAAGCATGAGGCATGACTGAATGACTTGTATTTTCTTGAAATGACGAGTGGG
Source organism: Urocolius indicus (assembly GCA_013401255.1). Taxonomy (NCBI): domain Eukaryota; kingdom Metazoa; phylum Chordata; class Aves; order Coliiformes; family Coliidae; genus Urocolius; species Urocolius indicus. Next base: position 301,357 of record WBNH01010229.1, read on the forward strand.
TGAATCTTGAATCGTCAAGCTGCTTTTATTTTTGTTGGGTGTGTGTGGGCTGACAACATGACTCAGTATTTTCACTGCTGATGCAAAGATCACGTTGTCGATTCTGGGTCTACTTTGGGCAGTTTCATGCAGAGAACTGGAACACTTTTTTTCAGTGCAGAGCCTTGCTTTTTGGCAGCCCCTCGATGTGAAAATACTGAAACAATTTCTGAAATGAGTGCTTTTTCAAAAGACATGAGAATAGACTTGAAGAAAGCACCAAATGTGGGGAAATGACCTCTATCCTCCTGTTTCCCCAACAAATTATCTGATTATTTTCATGTAATTCTGGAAATGCCCATTAATGGCTGATTTTTCTTTCTGATTCTCCCTAGTCTCAATTGCTGCTGGGCAATCTCCTGGTCTGCTGAGTATGGTCTCTGGTTATTTGTTTAACTTGCCCGTGCCCTGCCAGGTGAGAGTCACAATCCTCTGACTCATGACTGTGAGTTCTTACCCTGCTCCCAAAAGACAAGTAGGCTTATTGTGGGTACATGTATGTGTTTTGCCCAGTACCAGAAGTGACAAGAAGTCCCAGAAAATTTCCCTTTCTCCCATCTGGTAACCTCCCTGCCCTGCTCCTCCCTGCTTTATCCTCCTTTGATGCAATATACAGCATGTGGCATGCACTTTGGGGGATGGACAAGGCCAGGCACAGGCTGTGGATGCTTCTGCTGTGTAAGGAATGCAGTCTTTCCCTATCTGCTCTGCTGCTGAGCAGAGGGCTGGTAGTCATGTCCTTGATAAGAACAGGTTGCTTGCTGATACCCTTACCTATAATCATAGCCCAGCATCCCAGAGCCATTGATAAACCTTTTTTTTTCTCTGGCGATGCCAGTCCTCAGCCCACCATGAACCTTGCTGAAAGTCTGGGAATGGCAAGACAATACTAGACTTGTGGATGAAGGATGTTTTATGGCAGAGGTTTGCTTTTGGGATATCAGAAGATGATGTGCCCGCAGATGTATTCTGTGGAGCATGGAGAGTGAAATGAATTCCATAGACCCTGATTTTTGATCTCTAGCAGTAACTTCAAGCACAGAAAAATTCCCACGCTTTTCTCCTGGCAATGGCCATGACAAATGTGACCTCTGCTTAGCACCATGATCCAAATCCCACTACGATCCTGACTCTATGCTGGCCCACGCCTGACTGATAATTATAAACCATATGCACAAGCATGTCTTGTAGTGTCAAGGGACCATATAATCTTCCTATCATTCTAGATCCTCAGTTCTAAGCCCTACTCCCTTCCTGGTATTTTCTGCTGCAGACCCATGGCAATAATTCACCCCAAACTTTAGGTCAGGTGAATCCATTATCCCTACAGACTTGATGGTAAGCTGCTTGATTTGGTTAGCTCAAGTGCCTTTGTAGTTCTGCAATCCTCACATTATTTGTGAAGAATGCTAGACTTGCGATCCTTTTCCACCTCAAAGCCTCATTGCAGCTTTAACCATAAACTATCAGCCAACAACCTTCTGCCTTGCTGGGTACCAGCACTTGGGCTTGCCCAGAGAGGCAAAGAAAGGGGCAGTATTCTTCAGTTCTCGGTATCCTGACTTTGGTGTCAGCCAACCTGATGCTCTTTAGGTTCTGGCCTGTACTTCTGAGTGCCAGAGCCATTCACACCTTATGACAGTGTTTCTAAGGTCTTTGCTGGAGTTTGGGCACAGGCCTAGAAGCAGCCTGTGGGGCTTTCTCAGGGCACGTTTTGGTGAAGTATAGGATGGAAAGATTTTGGGGAGGGATGTGGTGGTGCATAGCTTGCTCCAGGTGCTGAGGGGATGGTAGGCTGGGTGCAATATTGAGCATGTGGCAAGGGGGAGCATGACAGTGTTGGTACATCAGTGAGAGAGCAGGGAGGCATGCTGTCCCAGAGCACTGGGTCAGGGATGATTAGAAAAGCCTGGGAGTGGCTGACATGCTCTGGTGACCCCACTCCCTTCTTTAAAACAAGACTCATTGCTTCCACCTGCTTACTTCTCATTGCACTTCCTCTGGATCTTCATCAATGCCCAACCTTCTTTCCTCTGGAGCTGGTTCTTCAGCCCTCCCCAGCCCTGTGGCACTGCTGCCTTGCCTGTTTTTGGGAGTCAGATCTCATCCAAGGGCCAAGTATATAAACGTCACGTTGCTTATTACAAGGTGCTCTGCACCCTGTATTTCACCTTGGTGTGTTTTGCTGGTTGGGAGCTGATCAGAGAGGGCTATGGCCCCAGGTCTCTTCAGGTGTCAAAGTATGGCTGTGAGTAATGAGCTTACTTCTGAAGCTTTTTTGGGGACCGACTTTACACTTGCTCCATTTACTTGTTTACATTCAAGGCTGGTATTGCAATTTTTGATTCTGAACTGCATTTAGTAAGACTGCCATATAAATGCTCTCTGAGTTTATTTATTAATATTTAAATATATCTAAATGGTGGGTGTCAGTAGGCTGGGGCATCCCTTTTTTCTATGGTATCTAGCAACAGGACAAAGAGTAATGGGATGAAGCTGGAACACAAAAAGTTCCATTTAAATACAAGACATAACTATTTCACTGTTCAGGTGAGGGAGCCCTGGCACAGGCTGCCCAGGGAGGATGTGGAGTCTCCTTGGAAGTCTCCAAGACCTGCCTGGACATGTTCCTATGTGACCTGATCTATGTTGACCTGCTTCTGCAGGGGGGGTTGGACCACATGATCTCTAAAGGTGCCTTCCAACCCCTACCATTCCATGATTCTATGATTCTGGGAAGAGTACTTATTAAAAATGGTTTTGCAGTTCTTACAGTGTGTAGTCTTTGGCTCTCCCGAACTTTTGTCGTGTTACGTTCAAGTATAGTTTAGTGTAGTTGGAAAGAAAGCTTGGAAAGAGAAAAGCTGACAAGGAGATCAGACTGAGAGGCAGATGGAGTTGGTTTATGTTTCTTCTTTTTTTTGCAACAGTTCAACTCGGTATTCCCTACCTGCCTAAGGAGTGCCCACACAGCCTGAATCACTAACACACCTTGTTCTCACAGAAATCACAATGGCAAAACGGCGGCGTTTGCGGCAGCAGAGAAAGCGCTTGTGAAACAGTGAACTTTGCTTTACATACTTGTGCTCACAGTGTCTCTATTGTCCAAAAAAACTTGTTTGCTGTGGGGATCGGGACTGGTGAAGAGAAGGTCCCGACAGAGTGCTGAGACCATTCAGCGCCTCCTTCTCTGCACTGGCATTGTTGAGCAACTTTCTTCCATGTCAACTGACAATTTCCTCATCCAATCCAGGAACACTGGACTCAGCCCTGAACAAAACAAGGTCTCCTCCCCATGTAACACACGTTAGGCAGCCTCACCCCCATCCCTTAGGGGAATACCCAACAGTGTGCTTAACCACGGTGATTAGGGAGGTTGGCGTTTGCAGAGACCTCCTGAAATACAACCTGTGCGTATTTTTATGGCCACTTTTGGATAAAGTTACTCCTGCAGCTGGTAGCTGCAACTTCAAGATAAAACTCCCCACATGACAACCTATGAACCAGCAAACTAAGGAGCAAGGAATCGTTAACTTTTCAGACTCCGGCATGGCTCTGTATGCTGACGCTTCATGGCAGAAACAGAATAACAACTTTAACTTAAGCAGTTGTCTCTTAGTAGCCTTATATTTACCTGTAATGGTTTCTGCAAGAGGTCACCAGCCCTACCATCGATAGGCACTGTTCTGGGTGTGTTTCTGAATCAGATTAATAAAGGAAAGATACTTTTTCTTTTTAATGAGACAGTCTCTTGGTATATCTATTGTTTCCAGAAATTTCAGAATCACTGTTTGTTACCTTAGTGGTGTTTTTTACCCCTATTAAGCTTAACAGCAGCTTTTTTTCAAGGACTGGTGTGTCTGTGGCCACATTTTGAGTTGCTGCAATACTGGGATGTGTTGGAAAACAGAAGAGCACTGAAACACCCACTGACAACAATCTGCAGGTCAGAACCACGTGGACTTTCTAAATACATCAGGGGTTGGTCTGAGAATCTGGTATTTCTTGGAAGATTTCATTTCCATTTCCTCTATTTCATTCTCCTTTCAGTCACATAACCTGTGTGATGGATTTATTTGTTTTACATGCTTTGCTGTCCAATTTTCTGCCAAATCATCATCTCCTGTTGCTGTCTTATATAAATGTTAACATTAGCTAACTTCACAGTAACAGCCTCGAAAGGAAACGTTTACTTCTGAGCTTCCCCCTGCCACACAAATGTACTGTGTGTGGAGGGTTTTTTTTGTAGCTACTGGTGGTTAAGGGCATCGGCATAAAATGATAATGCTCTATGTAACTTATAGTCTATTACAGCTGTGATCACTGTGATGTTCAAGTGGTGTGTTCAGTGTGGAGGATGTGACTTTCCCTTCCCTTACACAACATAGGTTACATAGGTACATAGGTCCTTGAGACTCAGCCTGCCAGCAGGAAAAACAAAATCTCCAGTTTAAACTCTACGTTTTGTCCTTGACGACATATACAGTGATACTTTTCTGTCCTGAAAGAAAGGATGATGGCATTGAACGGAACAGTGGTGCAAACATATGTAGAGAGCCTGGCAAGAATCAAACCGATGGCAAACTCCATCTCAGCAGCATGGTAACATCAGCCTGCCTGGATGTCAGACGTTGCCTCTGCCCCTAGCTCCCTCCAAGGTGAAGGGCCTGCTGCATGCCCACTGCTGCATTCATAGAATCATAGAATGGTAGGGGTTGGAAGGCACCTTAAGAGATCATCCAGTCCAATCCCCCTGCAGAAGCAGGTTCACCTAGATCAGGTGGCACAGGAACATGTCCAGGCAGGTCTTGAAAGATCTCCAAGGAAGGAGACTCCACAACCCCTGTGGGCAGCCTGTGCCAGGGCTCCGTCACCACACAGTGAAATAGTTTTTTCTTATCTTTAAATGGAAATCCTTGTGTTCCAGCTTCATCCCATTACCCCTTGTCCTGTCGCTAGATACAACAGAAAAAAAGGATGCCCCAACCTCCTAACACCCACCATTTAAATATTTGTAATAAGATGCCTCCTCAGTCTTCTCTTTTCTAGACTAAACAGCCCCAGTTCCCGCAGCCTTTCCTCATATGAAAGATGTTCCATTCCCCTGATCATCTTGGTGGCCCTGTTGTGCTGGAGTCTCTCCAGCAGTTCTCTGTCCCTCTTGAGCTGAGGAGCCCAGAACTGGACACAGGACTCCAGATGAGGCCTCACCAGGGCAGAGTAGAGGAGGAGGACAACCTCTCTCAAGCTGCTGGCCACACTCTTCTTGATGCACCCCAGGATGCCATTGGCCTTCTTGGCCACGAGGACACATTGCTGGCTCATGGTTAGTTTATTATCAGTCAGGACTCCCAGGTCTCTCTCTGCCCATGGCATTCAGGCCATGCCCTGAGGAGCTGACAAAAACTTTCTGCAATAAAGGCAGTAAACCAATGCTACTTGATTGACTTTCTATGACCCTTGGTCAGGTCTTCAGCTGTTTTTCAACTCCCATGTGAAGAATGAGCTTAAACCCAAAGGAGACCTTCTTGAGCTGGCCGACGCGGGCTCACGGGTGTTCCCGCCAGCCACCAAGCTTGGGCTAGAGACGGCAGCCCAGGGCCGGAGAGGCGGGAGGCAGCACTCCAGGACACCTGCTCCGACCCGTCCCTACGGCTCTTCAGCGGTGCCCACGGCGGGGTGGCCCGTGGCAGACGCCGCTGCGTGCCGCTCCCTTCGGCCCCGCGTTCTCGCTCCCCGGCAGCGCCTCTGCGACGAGGCTGCCGCTGCCCGCGGGGGGCCCCTGCTCGGGAGGCTCGGGGCGGGAAGGGGCCCGGGAAGGAGCTCCCGAGACAACCTCGTCCCACAGGCGCTGCCACCGGCGGGAGAGGGAAGGGGGAGCGGGGCCCGCGCCTGCGCGGCGGCCGCGGTGCCACAACAAAGTCGGGCCACGGGCGCTACCCGGCCCCTGCCGCCGCCGCCGCCGCGGTTACATAAGGGGGAGCCGGCGCGCGCCGCGACCCGCCTCCTCCCCGCCCGTGTCCTCGCGGCACCCTGCCCCTCCCCCTCCCCCCCCGCGTGACACCGCCCGCGGGA
>WBNH01010229.1:307942-337445 GCA_013401255.1 Urocolius indicus
CTGTTGTTCGCTCGCTCCCGCGCCCGCCTGCCCGTGCCTGCCGGCGGCGGGGCGCGCGCGCGCGGCGTGTGGGGCTGGCACGCGCGCTGTTGTTATTGGTGCCGCCGGCCGCGGCGGAGGGAGGGAGGGAGAGGGAGGAGGAGGAGGAGCAGGCGGGCGCCTCAGTCAGGGAGTTCTTTAAAGATGGCCGGAGCGGCGGTGGCCGCCGCGACCCCTGTGTACTGCGTGTGCCGGGAGCCCTACGACGTGAGCCGCTTCATGATCGAGTGCGACATCTGCAAGGACTGGTTCCACGGCAGGTGGGCGCCGGGAGCCGCGCGGGGCCGGGCGGCGCGGGGGAGCGCAGGGTCGGCCGGACACCCGGCGCCGGCGGTGGCAAGTCTGTCCTCCGCGTGTGTCGTGTTCTCCTCCCTCTCCCCCCCCCGCCCGGTAACGGCTGGGAGGACAATGGCTACGCAGCGGCAGGACGGGAGAGCAGCGGGGCTCCTGTCCGCTTCGGCTCCCCCCCGCGGCGGTGCCAGCGGCCGGTGCCGGCGGAGGGCTGCTGTCCCTCCCCGGGCGCGTGGGTCGTCACTCGCGACGGGGCGGCCGGGCCGGGCGGGGGGAGGCCGGTTATGAAAGAGCAACAGCTGCGGGCNTTCGCGGAGGAGAGCGGCGGGGGGCATCGCGCCGGCTGCCGGGGCTCTGCTCCGGCCGGGCCCGGGCTCGGGCCGCCGGCTCGCCGCGGGTTTTGTTTTGGGGTGCGTGGGCTGACGGGGGGGGGGGGGGGGGGGGGGGAGAAAGGTCGCCTCGCTCCTTTCGCCACTTTGACGTTTCCAGCCCGCTCCCGAGCGGCCGCCGCCGACTCGCCGTGTGAATAATAAAAGGCCAGCGGCAGCCTCCCGGCTGCGAGCGGGAGGAGGGTGGCGGTGGGGATTCACGGGCAGTTAAACAAAGGAGCAAGTTGGGGCCCCGCGGCTGAAGCGGCTCGGCCGGGCCGGGGCTGCGGGGTTCCGAGTAGCCGCCCCCATTATGTGGGGAGCGCCGGCGTGCGGGCCGGGGAGCAGGCGGCGGTGTGGGAAGTGCTGCGTGATTGACAGCAGGACATTTAAATACCCCCCGTGTAACAAAAACAGGCTCCCGGCTCTACGGCCGCCTCGCCCTCTGCTGCCGCCGGGCGGCGGAGCCGGGCCGGGCAGAGCCGAGTAGCAGCAGCCCACAGTCCGTAGCCGGGCGGCGCCAGGGGCCGCGGGCTCCGGTCGTCCCTCGGCCCCGAAGTGTCCCGGAGAGCCGTGACCGCAGCGAGGTTCCGCACCAAGCCGTCGCTGCCGGCCGCCGAACAAAAGCGGGGCGGCTTGGGAGGGCTTCCCGGGGGGGAAGAGGGGTCGTGCGGCAGCGCGCACCGGCGGCCCGACCGCCTCTGCCTTTCATCTCAATACCTCGGCGCTCACAGCAACTGAAACCGTGCTCGTTGTGGGGGGGTTTTGGTTGTTGTTGTTGTTGTTATTGTTTTGTTTCCTTCCTTCTTTTTTTTTTTTTTCTTTCTTCCCCCTCAACGGCAAAAGGAAAAACGTTGTCTGAAAGTAGGTTGCGTGTCGAGGTGTTACTTAACAGTAATTATTACACACGGGTGTTTTCTTGCCACGTTTGAGGATGAAAGGAAGGCGTTCGGTGTTTTCACGTGTTGACTTGCACATACGTTGAGTTGATTCGTTCTTTGTCAGTTTCCCTCGGCTCAAACCGCGGTATAATAGAAACTATGAAAAGGGCTTTGTAAACTGTGAAAGCCAGCAAGGTAGAGTTTGTCGTACCTTTGAAAACAACCCCTCGTTAATTTAACTAGATGGTTACTACTGCTCTCGCCAGTGCTGTTGTTTGAAGCCAGATGCGCAACAGCTTCTCAGGGTTATAGTAGCTTAATGCAGGTTTGTCAAAACTTGGTCACTGGTCGTAGTAAAGGTGCAGACACAGTCTGAAGGGCTTTGTACTGTTTCAGATTCTCTCTCTTTCAAGTATCTTTCTCCACTTGTATCCTGCCTTTTCAGTCTGTCTTGCCAATTGCTCAGCTTACATGCAGGCTGAACTTAAATGCCAGCCTTGTACACTGATATACTGGGGCACAAACAAACTGATTTGTGAAATTGTTGCCAGGAGGAAAGTTTTGGCTGCCTGGTACAAAGCTGGGATGGACTGCTCTGTGCCTCACTTAAATCTTGATCTGTGGAAAGACCCACAGTGGTTGTTGTGCTGGACCTCTGTCGTGCGATTGGTAGGAAAACTGCTAGTGCTGAACTGCTTTCAAAGTCTGAAACCCTCCGAGTGGGAAGTAAGCAAGGAGGCGGGATAACAGCCATGCCGCTCTGGCATTTAGTTGCGTGCTCACCCAGACTCTCGACTGAGGGACAGGACTGTGGGAGACAGTTGTCCTCTACCAGCTGTGCTCCACTTTGGGAGTGCCTTTCCCCATGCTCTGAGAGAGCCTGAAGACTGCTACGTACCTTGTGAAAGAAAATAAACACTCTCAAATCTTAAAGTTTTTGATGAACTTCTTGGTTTTGTGCTGACAGGGTTTCCAACCCCCCTCCCCCCTGCTGCTTGTGGAATGGGATTGATGTGACTTCATGTTAGGAAACATATAAACCCGTGCTTACTTAAGGCTGTGGTGCGCTAGCATGCTCCCTGGCACGTATTATTGGATTACGGACTCTTTGCTGCCTTCCTGCGTGTAGTGAAGAGAGTGCCTTACCAGTACGCTGGAGGCAGCACAAAGTCTGTTCTGACAGATTGTTACTAATCCCTTGAAATTGTATGTGATTTTTGTTGTTGTTTGTTGTTTTGCTGCGTGTTGTTCTTCCACTCTCTGTGTTCAAATTGACTGTGTTTTGATTTTACTGTTACCAAGATATTAATGTTTTCAAGTACGCCTTTTATTGCTTCTGGCAGTTATTTGGACGTGCGTTAACAAAGGTTGTGAACCTATGTTCTGGGTTTGAGTTACCCTGGGAGTGGGCCTAAAGTGCGGCCACAATCTTGTGTAATTACCTCTTGCTGAACAAAAGAGCGCAACGTGTGCGTCTGTGCGGTGTTGGAGGCTTCAGCGCTTTCTTGAATGTCTTGTGAGAGGAGGGAGGCTACAGAGACTTAGATGTGACAAACTGGCTGGTCTTTCAGATGGATGAATCCATTCATATTTACTGCCTTTATTTACCATTCTTTTTTTATCTTCTCTAAAGGAAAATGTCACATTAAGCTGCTCCTCCCTTCTGTTTTGTGTAGGATATACTCCAGCTGGAATTCAGCAGGAAAACTCCTTTCTGCAGCTCTAAGTGTTCAACTTTTCTTGAGTCTGTTCAGTACTCTTGACACCTATTGAAACTTCATCTTCAAATGATACATATCGTAGCATGACACTTCTCATTCTGTCTCTGTCTCCATTTTTTGATGCTCTACCTCAGTTATTAGGTGAACTGCATATTGTCACCTTTTCTTGCTTATGTAACCTTATGCACACAACATCTCTTTTTAAACTGATCTTCGAACTGGCTCCTTGGAGCTTGTCTGTAGGGTTTGCAGAAATCCTGTTGTCAGGTTTGCATTTTCTTGTCCTTTTTTTTTTCTGCCCATCATACCTATAGTCAATTAGATTTATGTACATTGCATAAATGTCCCTTATTCTTGTAGACCAGGTTTCAGACAGGTCATAACAAACTTAAGTTTAAGCATGTAATTCAGTTCTTGTCTGCACAGCTTAACATTATCTGTAGTGCTTCAGGAGTAACTGATTGCAGGCTGAGTGCAGCCTTTTAAAGGCTGTTTGCTTTGTAAAGTTACAGTGGCACTGCACTAGGCGTAAAGGAGCACAGGGAAACCAGGCAGGCAAACTGAGAATTAAAAATGCAGGTGCCCCTATGAAGCTTTCTGGTAGCACTGTACAGGGGAGGTTTTGTTTGTCAACAAACACAGTGAATTTCTAGCTTGTCTGGATGACAGATAGGGTAGGAAGTTATCAAATGTGTGAATGGCAATCACAGTAATGGTCTCTGCCCTTGAAAACATCTGTAACCTTTTTAATGTGTGACTTTTTTTGTTGTTGTTGCTTTTAATGTTAAAAAAAGGATTTTTTGAAACAAAGGAAATGTTTCATTCTTCAAAGCCAGAGCACTGGGGAATATGAAGGGAAATCATCCTTTTTAAATTAATTACTTTTTCCTAAAATTTCATAATGGTGTCAACTTTGGTGTCTCTCTCTCAAGGAGAAGACAGAAAGAAAATAGCCCATCCAGCTTTGCTCGGCTCACATCTTTGGTGTTTTGTGTAAATGGAACTTAATTTTCCCCCCTCTCCTAGAGCAGCTCATTGGTACTGTATAGAATTTTGCCATTAAGTGTTTGATGTTTTTTACAGCTTTGTCGTTATTAAAAACATCTAATAACATAATTTGAAAAGAAAGGTGATTGATGTACCTTTTGAGGATGATTATTTAAATTGCAGATGCCTGGAGGGTTTCTTCTCAAGTGGAAAAAAGAGAAATTCCGCTCCAAAGTCACATCTAAGCTAAGTTCATGTATAACATAGTTTTTATGATATTGGATAAACTTGAGCATGGCTTCATTTAGTCTCTGAAGAAGCGTAACATTTCTCAACCACTCCTTAATCTGATCTCAGTTTCAAAATCAAGGCTTCCTCTTGCAGCTGTTGAGTTACATGGTGCAGGTCCCACTTAATGTGCTGGTTTGTAATCTGAAGGCAGGCTTTCTCCTTAAGCAAAGAAGGAAACACACGTGCTATAGTGACTCCTTTTCCTGAATTGATTCTTTGTTTTGGAGCCTTATACATCAGGTTCTGCACGATGGGCTCCGCCAACTCTTTGCTGCTGAAAGAGTCTGTGTTACTCCTGGCTGCATGCTACTATAATTTCTCTTTTGCTGGTTCAGTGCTTGTTTGATTGTTTGGTAAATCAGCTCGGCTCAGAAAACCAACAAAACCTATTCTTTTGCTGGGTGAGCTTCTTGCTGGGTTACTGAGCTGAACAGGCTCATCAAGGCCGAGGATGAGTCCTAGACTGTTGCAGAACACTGGTGAGGATGGGGTTGCTGGAGGAAGTGATAGTGGGTGGCAAAAGTCAGAGGAGTTGCCCATTTTTTCTTCCTTGCTGCCCGCTTTGGGATCGATGGCTATCCCAGTTTTGTGAAACCTTGTGTTTGTATCTCAGCCACCAGATGTGATTTTGCTTTGTATCTGATGGCTTTGGCCCAAACCCATCTGCTCATCTAGTGGGGTCCATAGCAAGTAGGCCGTTTCTAATACAGCTGCTGTATTACAACCCCAGAGCGTTAATCTGTTAGCAGAGACAGGCAAAACTCCTACATCTATCATAAAGGGAGTTAGAGAACAAGGTATGGTGATGCTCATGTCAAGAAACATGGAGACTGCAAGGAGAGACTATTACAAATGCCCTCTGGAGCAGACTGTTTACAGAAAATTAGGGCCTTGTAATTATAAACATTCAGAGGTCGGCATTGTGTCAACAAGTCCCTGTCTTGTCAATAGAGCTTTGTTCTGGAACCAGAGGTTGTTGAGCTGGCTCTCTGGCTTTTGTAATGTATAAGCCCTAAATTTTTCCTGTGGCAACTGGGTGTTGTTTTAGACCTCAAGGAAGAGCTAATGTGTTTGTTAACCTTGCTGTTCTTTGGTTTAGCCTTCTTTTCTCAGAGATGGAAACCTCAGCTTAAGCCCAGTGAGCTGTGTGTCCTCTACCAAAGAATTAGGTGGCTTCGTTTCACTTCAACTCTTACAACAATGCGAAAGCTGAAACATTTTTGGTTAAACTGAGAAGAAACTAATAAGGATGCCAGACTAGCACTTGTGTAATTGGGTGTCTGTTTCCAGTCCTGTTACAGCCTTCGTTTGAGCAAACCATTTTTTTCCCCTCTCAGTTCCCATCTGTGAAGTGGGAAAGCTTATTAGTATATATTAAAGAAGATGTATGCTACCATAATAAGCACTGTAGATTACTAAGTATTCAAATGTCTTCAATCTTTGAATCTGTGTAATAACATGTAAGAAATCTATGTACAAGTTCTTTTCTTTACACTTTTCTTGAAAAACTGGCTTTATTTGAAGTGTGTATACTTTGAAAGTTGACACTTCTTCTCTTTAGATCTGTAATTTGGTAATTTTTCTTTCATTTAATGTTCTGGAATAAAACCTAGCAGATGTTTTAGAGTATGCACTCTGACATAACTAGACCAAGAAAAAATAGTACCATTCAATAAAGAGCTGTAAGAGAACAGAAGGGTACATAGTTCAGGCTTTGCAACAAGATTTTAGTGAGTTTCTAAACTATTAAGTACTAGTAGTCCTAAAGTGCAAATTGATTTTGCCCATTCAATTTTAGTTAGAAGATACAAAGTTTCAGAATTAGTGATTTAAACACTACTTTTAGGGGTGGGTTTTTTTGTAATGTTACTGTTGATGTCTATCAAGGTTTTTTATATCGTTGGTTTTTCTGTTGGCCGTTCTTGACCGTGCAAATGAAGACGCTGGAAGTCTTTAAGTGTAATTCAACTGACTAATAGTGATGATTTTTTTTATTAGCTACTTAATTTATGGTAACTTTATAGTCCAAAATGTTGTTTGTTGATGTTTATGTAGAATCACAGAATCAGTATCTTCCTATCTCTTTATCTTTAATACACGCTTGATTTGACTGAAGAATTGAAATGTTTTAGGAATGCTGTCTATTGTGACATCTCTATCTAAAAGTTACAGAAGTAAGAGAAGTCTGGATGGGGGGCTGTTTCTTGGTGCACTTAATTTCTGTGTATATCTACTAGATGCTACAGTGCAGAGTGTGAAATATATTCCTTTTATTTGGAACTTATCTTGATCTGTTTATACTGCCAAGTTCTCTTATGGCAACACAATGGCAATAAAACAGATTAAGTCTTACAGTGGAGTATCGCTGTTAACTGCCAGTGGGCAAATCACATTAATTTTGTTTTCATTCTTCATTTGTGGTTTCTAGCTTTTTTTTTTTTTTTTTTCCTGGACAGTTTTCATATTCATTAGCAGATTTCTTGCACTCAGTGCAGTATTCTGTGTACTTTCTGTATGTCTTTTGGAAGATACAGTGTCTTCATTGTGTTTATATGACACTTTGCACAAGCTGAAGATGAACTCCTAGTCTTCATGTAAATATTTGTACTTTCCCCGCATAATTTTAAAGTAAAATACCATTGTCTCAAAACAACTCTGAGTAATCAGTAAAAACTTTTGTAGCTACAATGTGCGTGCTTAAAAACAGAAACACGCTCAAGTTTTAGATTTGCCTTATTGCTCAAGTATGAAAATTCAATTAACAACATCGCTATTGCTTTATTAGCAACACAGGAGAGATATTTTAGTGAAATACACAGCTTTTAAAACAGCTAAGCTATTTTTCATTTGTGAGTCCTTTCTAATGTATTGTAACATTGGCTCATGAATACACAGAGCTAAGAATCTATGGAGTATGACTAGTCTTGAGATGTCTGCTGTATGGTGGTAATGTGGATTTATGTGGCTAGTTACACCTCCTCAGGTCAATTCTGCTTTTGAATGGAATTAATATTTAATACTGTTTTCTCCATTACTTCAGCATTAACTAAAGTAGACTTTAGAATTGGTCTTTCTTTTTGAAAATGTTGAGTTCATTGTTGCTCAGGCAAGCACAAATGCTGACGTTTGCTGCAGAAGCAAGAAAGCTTTTTTTTTAAAGCGCCTCCCACATCTTTCTGTCTTAAAAGCCAACTGGAGTGAGGAGGACTGTTCTAAATTTTTAATATATTGTAGTATGAAGTCTATTTATTTTCATTTGAAACTGTCAGCTGACATCGCAACTAGGTTGGGAAATTCACTTTGTAAGTTTAATTGTGTTTGTTCCATTTACGTTAATGCTTTATTCACTTAAAGGCTCCTAAAGCACTATTCATGAAAATGAGTGCAAGGAGAGGTGACTTTCTGAGAAACAAAGTCTTTAGTATTGAGGATATAGGATTGATCTGGTCTGTCAGTCTTGCCACTTATCAAGCAGTATTTTCTGAACAGACTGACCTTTTCCTTTTGGGATATGGATATTTCAGAGCCAATAAACAAACATCAAATTGGGTAAATGGAGAACAATGAAAGAAATTTCTGTGTCTTTCTACCCAATAGTACTTGTAAAACTTCTGGATGACTTGTCCAAGTTACAGATATTTAATTTTGTTTCAATAACAAAAATATTTGTATCTTTTCACTACAGGATTACATCATGCTGTTGACTTGCAAAACTCAGTGTCAAGAGCAAGCAGAAGGGAAACAAGGCACTGCAACTTAAGATACAGCTTTTGGGGATACTGATGGGTGTATCCATGAACTGCAAAGGGCTGTATGGAGCAGTCTAGGGAGAGTACTGAAAGCAAGATAGTTGTGCTAATGTGACATTCTGCCCAGGCAAATGCTGCCAGTATACCTCTTGGGATAGTATTTTATCTTTTTATTTCATGACAGTATGCTGTGTTGACAGGCCACAGCCTCAAGCCTAAACATGCTGTCCTAGGTATTTCACTGTGCTCTATTGCTTAGGTAAGATAGGACCAAAAGCATGTTAACAAAAATGGTGTACACATGTAGTCTCTTAATTCTCAGTTAAGTTCTGACTACAACAACTGTCTGCCTGGAGCACATGTCAGCGTGATGCAAAGGTGAGCAGTGACTTGCTGCTCTGATGCTGTGCTCTCCTGTATGAATTGTTAGCACATCTGGGAACATCTCTTAATGCTGCAGTAAAATGTGCTGTTCTATCTAATTAATACAGGGGAAGTAGTTTAGAATGCTGTCCTTATTCTTGCTAAGAATGAGTAGGACTGCTGTAGTATTGAGTGATAGGACTAGCAACCTTGCTGGAAAGTGTCTTAACTGAGTGAAAACAAATACCATGAATCATGGAATGGTAGGGGTTGGAAGGGACATTTAGAGATCATCTAGTCCAACCCCCTGCAGGAGCAGGTCCACTTAGATC
Source organism: Urocolius indicus (assembly GCA_013401255.1). Lineage (NCBI taxonomy): Eukaryota > Metazoa > Chordata > Aves > Coliiformes > Coliidae > Urocolius > Urocolius indicus. Next base: position 316,965 of record WBNH01010229.1, read on the forward strand.
AGGTCACATAGAAACATGTCCCAGCAGGGTCAGCTGGCTTGACTGAAGCATCATGGAACTCCAGTAAGAAAGATTTAGGTATGAACTGGATTTAGGAGTATCACAGAATGGAAGGGATTGGCAGGAACTTCTAGAGATCATCTAGTTCAACCCCCTGCTAAACCAGGTTCACCTTGATTGAGTTGCACAGGAACAAGTCCAGGTGGGTTCTGAAAACCTCCAGAGCAGGAGACTCCACACCCTCCCTGGGCAGCCTGTGCCGGGACTCCATCACAGGAAAGAAGTTCTCATGTTCAAGTGGAGCTTCCAAAGTTCTAGCTTGTGCCTATTACCTCTTGTCCTATCACTGGGCACTGCAGAAAAAAGACTCATCCCTTCCTCATGACACTGCCTTTTAGGTATCTATAAACACTGATAAGTTCCCCCCCCAGACTTCTCCAGACAAAACAGCCCCAGACCTCGTAGCCTTTCCTCGTAAGAGAGATGTTCTAGTCTCCTAATTGTCTTTGTAGCCCTGCACTGGACTCTCCAAAAGTTCTGTCACTCTTGAACTGGGAAGTCTAGAACTAGACATAGTACTCCAGATGTGGCCTGAGAATCATTTGAGTAGATGAGAATTTTCTGAAGCCAAGGTGTAAATGCTAAGTGCTTCTGCAAATATTACTCCTTGGCTCTTATATTTTACCAGTAAGAGCAAATTCTGATTTCATTTTTAGTTTTGGAGTTGATATGTCAGCATCATCAATGAGGAATGTACTGTGCATTTTATTTCCTGGCCTTTATTTGAGTGCAGAAAAAACTTTATTGGCTAATGAAAAGGCCTGCATTTTATGGGAGAGTAAAGCTGTTTACTCCTAGTTAGTTATGGTACTAGCTACTGAATAGATATATTGCTCTGAGAGACGAAAACCTCGTGTATTGGTAAAAAGAAGGTATCGTTGTTTGTGTCAATGCTTGACACATTAATGTGAGATGCCATTACCTGCTTCTTACAAGTAGGCCTCATATGGTCTTTTCCCAAAAGTGATTCCCTTACGTTAAGGAATAGGTCCATGGTTTCTCTGTGGTCGTGTTTATCGCACATCTTGTGCCTTTTTTCTTCCCTCCCACCCCTGTAGCATGGGAATGTCAGTGCACGCCTCTAATTGGATGAATCTCTCTTTTTTTCGTGATGCTACACAGTTTTGAACAACAATGCTGTATAGGAAGGGGAACAAGGAAATGAGTCAAAATCGGGAAAATTAGTAAAACATGGGAGAGTAAAGCTTTAGCCTTTAAGTATGGTCACATGGTCAGTGAAATAATCTTGAGCAAACAATTTGTTTATCTGGGCTAAACTTAATGAAACAGACACTGAGACATTTACGTGGTATAATTGAGTGAATTGCAGTGCTTTCCTTACTGCTCTTGGCACATGTGAGCTGAGAATGGAAGTGAACACATCCCTGCAGTATGTGATATATGTTCCCAATGCAAACTACATGGAAAGATCCCAGGGAGTTAGTTCCTTGTGCACATATAGCAGCTTGAAGCAGGAAAGTTTGGCTGCAGTTTTCCATGCCATCCCAGGACAACACTAGTTATGTATAGTATGCTTTTTATAACACATTAGTAAGTGTATTGAATAGACTATTTTTCTGTTGTTGGGTTTGGGGTGGTTTGGTTGTTTTGTTTTGTTGTTTTTTTTTTTCGACAGCTAGTGAGGAATTTGGAGACAGAAGATGCAGGTAAATGGGGTTTAGAATACTGCATTATTCAGTGTAGTAAAATTCTTATTGTGCCAAGCTAAGGAATCTGGATGAGAGTCTCTCTATCATGAATGTATGCATTGCTGTGAGCCTCTGAGAAATTCATCATCGTTCTATGATGTTTTTGCACCAATGATACTTTGGAACAAGTTTTTTAGGAAACGTTCTCTATCCCTTAATATACCTGCCAGTGTCATGTTATACCTTCACATGTATTTGGAAGAAAAACTGTAAATCTCTGATTGCTGGAAACTTACTGTCTGTATACTAAGAGGCTGGGAGGAAGGCAGATAATTCCTTTTCAAAACTGCTCCAGACACAAAGTATTTCAATAGGACTTATGTTTTTCAGGTGTCTGAAAAATCAGAACTGAGATTAAGAGATTTTTCTGTTCTCATGGGGTAGCTGCAAAGCAATATACTGAAGAAGAGACAGTCTTCTAGGAGAAAAGCTGGATGGAGAGAAGACAGGAAAGTGAAGACTGCAGAAGAAAATTGATATCGAAGCAAAGACTAGTTGGAGAGTAGTAACTTATACTGTAGGAGTCTGGAGTTTTAAATTTGAACATGAATTTGTGAGTGATAAAAGCCTCTTTTGCTAAAATACCTGCTGCAATGACCAATCACTCTGAAATGTGGAAGATCCAAGTTCTAGTGTGGCCGGTAGGTTTGCTGATGCTGATACAGATGCATGGTTGAATTTTGATTTGATGGAAACTACTTCATGGTGTGCAGAAAATAAGCATTGATTTAAATTTAAAATGTAGTTTTCTCTGAATGGAATCTAACCCAAATCAGTTGCGTCAACCCCAACCTTTATTCCTGTATTTTCTGAAGAAAAATGTACAACTCGACTTTGTCTTATGTAACACTGATTTGAATTGGTCAAAGTAAAAGCTGTCTTAGAGAAAGCTAACTCTGGGTGTATTTAAGTTGATGTACTGCAATAAAAGTTTGGGAAATTCTTACTTTTCAAATAGATTAGTTAGTTTTTCTTAGCACTGACTGTGCAACTAAGTAAAACTAAAAATACCATGTAATACAAACAAACTGAGAAACTTTTTCTCTGTAAATTGTTTAAAAAAAAGGCTTAGTACTTTGCATTCATTCACTCATTAAAGGCTCTTTAGAGATCATTGACCTATAAATGTTTATGTAGGAAACACTGGCAGTAGAAGATTGTTCTCATGTGAAGTATTTACTACTTTTTGCTAATTATTAAAGAAAAACCTGTTTGGTGTTTTCAGGTTATGTTAGTAGTGGTTGTGAAGAAATGCAAAACATTGCTATCACTTTCAAGGCAGAAAAACAACAACTGTTAAACGTTACTTGTACTCCAAAATGTCTGGCAGGTATGATCTAGTTTTAGGAAATGTAAAGTCTGTATCAGTTTCTGAAATATTTAGAGAAAAGGACAGATCTGCCTTTTAAAAAAGAACAGGTACATTCATTGTCAGGGGATAGACTGTTATGTCTCTACAGGAAGCACTATTAAGTCAGAAGTCTAAGAAAAAGTGTATCTTAAGACCTGTACGAGATTGTCCTGTAACGCTTGCTCACTGTATGTATTTATTCACTAATGTTAGGAGCAGGGACTGCAATTCTGAATAATCTTGTCAGTGTCACAGAATCATTATGGTTGGAAAAGACCTTTAAGATTGTAGAGTCCAACCACTAATCTAGCATAGCCAGGCCCATCACTAAACTGACCTGTATCCCCCAACAACTCATCTATGCCTCTCTTGAATATCTCTAGGGATGGTGACTCCACCACCTCCCTGGGGAGCCCGTTCCAATGCTCAATAACCCTCTTGATAAAAAAGTTGTTCCTAACATCCAATCTAAATGTCTCCTGGCCCAACTTGAGCCCATTTCCTTGTGTCATTCGTTAGTAGAGAGAAGAGATTGACCTCTACCTCCCTAAAGCTCCTCTTTAGGTTATTTTAGAGAATGGTCATATCTCTTCTCATACTGCTCCACACTAAACATTCCCAGCTCCCTCGGTTGCTCCTTATGAGACTTTTTCTCAAGACCCTTCATCAGCTTTGCTGCTCGTCTCTGAATGTGCTCCAGCATCTCAGTCCTCTTGTAGTGAGGGACCCAAAACTGAACACAGCAGTATTCAAGGTGTGGCCTCGCCAGCACTGAGTACAGAGAGACAATCACTTCTTTGGCCCTGCTGGTCACACTATTTCTGATATCCCTTCATCACCTGGGCACACTGCTGGCTCATATTCAGCTGCTTGTCGATTAACACCCCTTTTTGAGTGTCCTAACTTGAAGATTATGTTTGAATCATCTTCCATTCTGTTCTGGACCCATAGTTCTATGATTCTTTTTCTGTAGAGTAAGAGGCTGTAAGTGGGGGAGGTAAAGAGTGTCTTTACATGAATAGTAACCTGGAGGTGAACATTTCCTTTAGATGTGTGGGCTTGAACTCCCACAACCTGAAAAAGCACTGCTGACATCTCACTTGGAAAAAACAAAATAACTTCTCCCTTCCTAACTGCTTTTTAGTGTCTGATACTTTGAAAAATAAGGCAGCTGTGTTTGCCTTCTGGTGTAGACAGCAAGGAACATGGCATGTGCCAGCTGGGTGCATCAGGTGAGCATAATAGAGAGTGCTTTGGGAATTTTGAGGTCAAATGGTGAGGTGTCAGCTGTGTGTAGGTACCTCTGTAGTTAGCTGATTTTTGTCTGAATTTAGGTGGGCTTTAGGAGCCAGCATCATAATTTGGATATTGCTGTAATACCTTTATATAGCTCTTTTTTTCTTTCATTCTTTTTTTTTCCCCCCTATTCTTCTCTACTCTGGATTTGAAAGTAATTGTTCCTTAGTAATGCTGATTCCAAGGCTGCATCCTGTTGTACTTGCCATTTTATCTAATCCAGTTAGTATCAATTGATGTGAAGTGTCTTCTGGTAGTCTTACTTTTGGTTTAAACTGAAGTTTAAACAGTGTAGTGGTAGCCCAAATAAATCCAGAATGTTTTGATTTAATAAATAACTTTCACAGAATCATGGAACTACTGAGGTTGGAAGAAATCTCTTAAGGTCATCTAGTCTACCCTCCAGCTCAAGCTTGGTCAGCTAGAGCAGACTCCTCAGAACGATGTCTGATTGGATTCTGAGTGTCTCCACAGATGGAGATTCTGCAGCCTCTTCCAATGTTTGACCACTCTTGCAGTTAGCAACAAATACATAATTTTTCACCTTGTCTTTAGATGGATTTCATATGCCTTATTCTGTGACAGTTGCCTTTTGTCCTGTCGCTGGAACAAAGTCCCATTACTGGAATTTATACACATCAGTAAGATAACCCTGCATTTTCTCCAGGCTGAAGGGTCACAGCTCTCAGCTTCTGCTCATCTGAGGGATGCTTTAGTCCCTTAATCATAGGGGCACTTAGCTGGACTTGCTTCAGTGTGTCCATGTCTCTTCTACTGGGGATCCCAGAAGTGGACCTAGCACATCAGATGTGGCCTCACCAGTGCTGAGTAGAAAGTAGAGGGGAAAGATCTACCTCCCTTGACCTTTTGGCAATGCTTTTCCTAATGCAGCCCAGGAGGCTGTTGACTGCCTTTGCAGCCCTGTTGCATTACTGGGCAATGACTAGGTGATTGTCCACCAGGTCCTCTTGTTTAGCTGTATTCCGGCCAGTTGGCCTCCAGCATGAAATAGTGCAGATTACCCATGAAGACAAAGCCTAAGACCTGTAGTAATATGTACTATCACTCTTGACTGGCTTGAGAGTTGGGCAAAGAGGAACCTCGTGAAGTTCAACAAGGACAAGTGCATAGTCCTGCACCTAGGGATGAACAACCCCATGCACCAGTACAGGCTGGGGATCGACCTGCTGGAGAGCAGCTCTGCAGAGAGCGACTCTGGAGTCCTGATTGATAATAAACTAACCATGAGCCAGCAATGTGCCCTCGTGGCCCAGAAGGCCAATGGCATCCTGAGATGCATCAAGAAGAGTGTGGCCAGCAGGTCGAGGGAGGTTCTGGTCCCCCTCTCCTCAGCCCTGGTGAGGCCTCATCTGGAGTCCTGTGTCCAGTTCTGGGTTCCACAGCTCAAGAGGGATGGAGAACTTCTGGAGAGAGTCCGGCGCAGGGCCACCAAGATAATTAGGGGACTGGAACATGTTCCTTATGAAGGAAAGGCTGCGGGAACTTGGGCTGTTTTGTCTGGAAAAGAGGAGACTGCAGGGAGATTTTAATGTTACAAATATCTAAAGGGTGGGTGTCAGGAGGTCGGGGCATCAATTTTTTCGATGGTATCTAGTGACAGGGTAAGGGCTAATGGAAAGAAGCTGGAACACAAAAAGTTCCATTTAAACATAAGAAAAACTCGTTTTACTGTGAGAGTGAGGGAGTCCTGGCACAGGCTGCCCAGGGAGGGTGTGGAGTCTCCTGCTCCAGTGGTTTAAAAGACCCACCTGGACACATTCCTATGCGACCTGATCTAGGTGGACCTGCTTCTGCAGGGGGTTGGACCACATGATCTCTAAAGGTCCCTTCTAACCCCTACCATTCTATGATTCTATGAAAGAATTTACTTAGCTTACATAAAAAACATTTTCGTATAATCACTTCTTGTACTATTGACACCCAAAATAAAACACTTGAACATGTTGCTCTTTGGCACACTTCCTGTCTTCTCTCATGGAAACAATTAAACAAAATTGGAGTCAGAATTTTTTTTCCTGAAGAATTAATTTTGCCTTTTTCACAATTAGCAAAGCATAATGTCTCTTGCAATTTCTATAGGAATGGTAAATGTCTGTACTTATTTCCAGGCAACCTTTTGCAGGAGGTTCTCTGCCTCTTGCTTCAGACTTTCCTAAAACTAAAAAATGTGGATTTGTGCTTTTGCAAATAATTTAGGTGGTTCTCAATAGCTTACAGTAAAGCAAAACTAGTTTCAGTAACATAGATTTGAACTTTTTAGAGTTTTAGATTAAAATCAATATTTCAGATTACATTCAGAATAAAAATAATTAATGCAGATAAAATTAAATCCTAGTGCTGATGTAACTCATCCCCCAAACCCTATTTAGCTTTTGTTTTGGAGTATTTGAAGTTTCCATGTGGTCTGAAAATTGCTGTGCTTCATTAATTCCATCTGAAGAGGTTTGAACAGTTAGATTTCTCTACATGGAATGATGCGTAAAAGTAACTTCTTCGTATGTTGTAGACTGCATGAATGTAGGGGCTGGCATGCCCCTCTGGACTTTGATAAGCAGCTGAGAATCCAATAAAGATCTCTGAATTGTGGGCATTGTCTAGTTGACTGAAGGAGCTTATTCCTCCTACTGCTATGCCAGCCAATGTAACATCTGATATTTAAACTCATTAGCTGTGTATCTGAAACAGTTTGCTTGTATCATAGCTTAAATAGAAGTTAATGTAATCAGCTACTCCATCTGTGTTTGAAATGAGGATGGTGAGCTAGAGATGATGAGCCAGTTTGCTCTCAGATTTCTTAAAAAATGAAGCGTCTGTCTCTACTTGCTATTGACTGCAAGTCTATTTGCCTTATAAAAGGAAGGTGTTTCAAAGCTGAAGGAGCCATCATGTGTTATTTCACATTGTGGTTAGAAGATGGAGAAATTATTCTGCTTACTGAAAAACTTACACAAAAGTTCTTAGTGATGTTTGAAAAACATTGTAGTCTGGAGAAGGAGTTACATAGTTGAGAAGCATAGGAGTTAAAAAATGTCCTTGATTTTTTTTTCCCTTAATAGTTAACTATTTAATGAGTCAAATTTTGAAGGCAATAAAAGAAAGATTCATTTCAGGTACGGCTGCAGAGAGTCTGAATGCCGCTTTGAGTGGTAAAGGCTACTTAGTAGGAGACTCCAGTAGGTCTTAAAACCAATCTGGTTCAGAAATTTTTAAACCAGTTAGGTAATAAACTGCATTTGGTGTAAGGAGCCAATTAAAAAGTAGACTGGAATCAAGTTCGCTGTTGCTGGAAAAGCAGCAAATATATAGTCATACATTGACCAAATTATAGTCATATTGCTCATCATATAGTGATCCAGGAATAAAGGTTCTGCAGCAATAGTCTTAAGGTTGTGCTAATACTGGTTACTTGTGCTAGAATATGGCAGACAGAAACAGACATTGCCTAATTTTGTTAGCAGAAGGTAATATTTTCAAATCATTCCTGACCTCCTTTTTGAAACAAGGGACACAGCTTATAAATAATCATTAGCTTCCTAATCAAAACCCTCAGACCAGGAAGCCATTGTGGGTTTGTTACTCTTCACCTCCAAAACTCCTTTTTATCACTGTGCTTGCGAACAAGACAGATCTGATGGTGTCTACTGACAATATTACTCAGGATGTCGAAAGCTTTACAGACTGTGTGTTGCATAAAATATCACAGTACTGATAGTACTTGTCATGCTTCGTGATCTTTTTAAAGAACTCATCTTTATTAGGCAACCTGATCTTTCTAAACAGCTCATCTTTATTAGGCAACTGGAATAACCAGCTAGTAGTCTCTCTGTAGGAGGCTGCAGTCCATACACTTCTTTGATGAGGAACAGTCAACACTTCTAACTGTTGAGAAAGAAATAGAACTGCTGAAGACATATCAACAAATTCCCAAATTGATTAAAAATTGCTTTTAAATAGAATGCAGAATGCCTAAAAGAGGTAGTTGGCCTAATATCTAATACTTAATAGATACTTGTTGCAGAAGAACATTGTAACAAATGGTTTTTTTGTGAGACATTAGTGTAGGTAATTCTGGAGTTCCCAAACTGCTATGAGTGAGGTTTTTTCCTGTTCAGTTTCTAAAAAAAAATCCCAAAACATTAACTCTTGTTGTTTCCCTGAAAGCTGCCATAAAGTGGTATTTCTTTTATTAAGAGCAGGTAGATAGCTGCACACTTAAGAATGGTCACCACATTTCTCTCAGATTAGGAGGTGGGAATGTAGCTGAAAAATTTGTGCTTCTGAGTTTGTCCTCCTTTATGGAAAGCCATGTTTGATGTAGTTTCGAAATGTAACAGTTTCAAACTGTTTGGGTTATGTGTTTGTTTTTGTGATTCGTTACTGTTGTACTTAAGTGAACATGGGAGAGAGTTTTGTAGGCAAATAACATTTTGGTAGTGGCTTAAAGTCCTTCATCTGTCTACTACTTGCCTCAGCTACTCTTGTAGCTGGAGCTACAGTTAACCAATCAAACATTTCTTCAAAGAAGGATTGGGATACCTAAAGGCAGTCGACGAAGACTATCTTAAATGCTGTGCTATCTGAAAATCCTTGGTTCACTGAAGGCATCTAGTGCCCCTGTACACATATCTTGGACTTAGTTATGTCTTTTCTGATGTTGTGCAGGGTATATGATTAAATTCTAGAAAGTTTTTCAAGTGCAGGGAGGTATGTTCCCTGCAGTCTAATTGGTAAGTTATTTCCCAGTTAGATCAGAGTAGTTCTGACTGTTAGTGAATAACGAAGGGGAAGGTCAACAGCAGACGTGTCTGGGTCTAGTGACTTCTGTTGCCAAACAGGACAGTCCTACTCCTCATATCCCTCTCTTCAGGCTTCACAGTCCTTCTCACCGGCTGGGTTTGATAGCTTTCTGACTGTGCTATAAGATAGCTTGATAAACAGGCAGAAAACTGGCTAGGTTAGTTTCTGTCAGATAAGTGTGTGAAAATAGATTGCTTTGGAACCAGGCAAGTACCAGGGCAAAGAAAGGGAATGGGAGTGCTTGCTTGGCAAGGAATGAGTAAACCTGTCTCTTCCAGTGGATATAAGCTGTTACATCAATGCGAACTGTATCATGTCATTGCTTCCTAAGGTTTTTTTTTGTCACTTGGGATTGAACCTCAGTTTCTCTTCACAGGCTGTTTGTGTCTTTGTGATTCAGTTGATTTCCCTCTTCTTTCCTCCCCTTCCAATGCCTCCTGTCTTGGAAACTCAAATTTGTGTTGATTGTGGTCAAAGGACTTGGGATGTCAGTAATTCTTAAAACCTCATAGGCAATGTTTCATTAAGATAGCTAGAGACAGAATGATAATTAACATGAGTTTATGTGCACATTGGCGCTGAGGAAGATTACATTCTTAGGGTTTATTTTTAAAAGTCAAGTCAAGCAAATATGTGTAGACTATATATATATTTAAAGCTTATTTAAATTTCATTTTTCTATGTCTTCATTCAGGAAAAGGAGTGGCCTTCATTTGCTGTATTTCAGTTGTCATAGTTGCTTTATTCCTGAATGACTGAAGGTTTAATTAACTTGTATACTGACTTCTCTTTCTACCCTCTTGTTATCTCTGTGGTAGAGCTTAGCTTATTTCCTCCTCTTTTTCTGTGGGAGAAATAATGGTAACAATTTTGCGTAGTATTTTTTCTCGGGTAGAACACAACCACACACAGGCACGGAGTTAAGATGTTTATTTCAAGATAGCTATGACAGCTGTTTTAAATGGGTTGAAGATTTTGTGGTTTGGTGCCTTTTTGTTGGTGGGGTAGAATTTTTTTTGTTTTTATAGAATTGAGACAGTGTGTCAGTTTTGCCTTTAAACATCAGTGTTTTGGAAAGTTTTGGAATTTTTTTTTTTTTAAATTTTCTCAGTTGTAAGCAGAATTATAACAGAACAACCCAGCCTGGGAACGGAAAGAAGGCAAATTCTGTAAATAAGATGCAGTTACACGTCAGGAGCTTTTACTTGGATTCTGGAATATCTTAGAGGGGAAGAGGTAGATTTTCGTTGTCTTGGATTCTTGAGAGAGAAATAAAACTACATCATGGAAGAACTTTCTTAATGACCTTAGAAAACCTTTGTCTTCAGTGTATAGAGGCACAGTTCATTTCTGTCTTTTTTTCTTCCTCTTCCAATACCCTGTCTTTGAACCAAATAACTAGTATGTGTATTCTCCTGTGTATGTAAGGCCCACGCTGCCTAATAGGAAAACAAAGGCATTATAAACTCTGCACTATAACCAGAACTAAAATTCATGCTGACCAAGGTCAGATAAATGGGGACTCCAGAATTCCTAGAAATACTTGAAATCCAGCATTAATCCTTTTTCCTGTGTCAATTGTGGAAAGGACAAGATAGCTCTCATTTATTTCAACATACTTCTAGCAGTTGCAGCTCTGCTAAGACACAGTGCCTGAAGTAAGGCTGGGCTATTGTTTCTCCTCTTTGATGTGTCAGTCCGGCCACAGTGGGAAAATGAATGGAGGCTAAACTGCTACAGAGTCTCTCAGAATTCCTGAGCAGAGTGTTTTGCTTCCTTCGTGAAGGAGTTAGTCTGATAACTGCTAAAAAAGCTTTCTTCAGATTGCCATACATTTTAAAATTTCTTTCCTATAAATTTTACATCTTTATTCACTTGCTAGTACCATCCTGGTGTATCTCAATGGTTTCACATTGAAATAAGGCCTTCAACTATCACTGCTTCTTTTAAAATGTCCCTTCTGTCTGCTCTCACTGATGTGCTCTTTAGTTTTGAGGTCTGATATAGTTTTCTTAAATGTTATTTTTCTGATGCTCTTTGGGCAGCTTATTTTCAAAAATCTACACTGGAAGAACTAGGCTTCTTCAGACCTATACTTCTGTAAAACAATGTTTTTAAAGGGATGGGGACAAAAAAATATTGTAAATGCTTTTAAAGCAGCTTGATGGGATCAATCTGGTTGGGAAGAATGAAAACTCAGTTGGCTTAGGAAGGAGGAAGAAATTAGGTATGTGCTTAAAAGATGACACTAAACAGAAGGAATATGTCAGAAGTACTTTTGGTAATTTTAAGTTGGCCTTTTCAGGAAATCATCATTAGGAAAAATACTTCTCATAGAACTCCTACACGTAAGCCAAAATGGTCAATGCTATTATAGGTTGAACTGGAGCATGTGCCTCTTCCTAAAGGTCTTGCCTTATAGTGAACGGGTTGTTTGAGTTCAATGTGTATTTTTGCTTGTAAAGAAAAAATTTCCTAAGCATGGTTTTCCTAAGCATGTACTTCTTTTGACTGCAGTTAGAACAGTCATTTTCCTTTTCCTTTTTTTGCTTAAATTCCTAGTAAATTCCTAGAGAAAATTAACTCTCCACAGGATCTTTTCATAAACATAGATGATTAGAAGCTTAAGATTATGCTCATTATATCAAATACTCAGTTGTCAAAGTATTTTGTAGAAGTAATGGCCCGTTCTCTCTTTTTACTTCATTCTATCAATTTCAATAAATTGAACTAATTGCACTTAAAATCCAAAATCTTGGAAAAAAGAATGTGTTCAGTTTCAAAAACATATCAGCTCATTTTCAGACTGGACTAGGATTATAGAATGGAAGAATCAGTATACAGATAGTGTGCATCGGTGTTGTTTCCCTTATATTTTAAGTACTGTGGCGATTATGTTAAATACGTGGCTACATCTGTAAATGTAGATAGAAGGTTTTGTTGTGTCTGTAACTGAACCTACACCATTATGTAACTTGATAGATTTGTTCCATTTATCATAATTTTCCTATTAGGTTTCTGGTTTTCAGAATCTGTTCTGTGGAGTTCAGCTTTCTTTGACGAGGTGCCACATGGTGGTTTTATTTATTTTAGTCTTTGTGGTTTGAGGGAGTGGAAAACTCTGTTACTTGAGACAGAAATTATGTATACTGATTTTTCTTTCTCAATGAAAGAAGGTTCATTAAAAATGGCTTCTGCAAGGACAGCACTAGTATAGCTATCAAACTTTAAATTTTATTTCTGGATATCTGGGAAGTCAGAGCCTTTGGAAGACCCTTTGGAAATCAAAATAGATCATATACATGTCTACATGTTTGCGTTACTGCAATACCTCATTTCAGAGTAATAGTACATAATTTAGAAGCAATAGGGTTCAATTACATTAGGGAAGTCTGAACCTGTATAATGAACATTTATATTTTTAAGTGTGAAATATGATAGTTAATCTGAAGTAAAGGTCTCTTAGGACTTGGCAAGTGTCAGAACAGATGTCTCTAAGCAATCAAAGGTCAGAGTTTTATGGGTATTATGGCATGCAGCATTGTTATTCTTGGGATTCATATCTGTATGGTAGGATGATGCAATATTGAATAACTTAGTATATTTTGAGGGATTTTGAGAGCTGGCCTTACATATTGTTTTTCTGTCCTTATGAACCTGACTGGTGGAATGTGAGTGAGTGAAAATGTACTAAAACTATGTATGCTGTTGGGCCAACATGTGTTTCATCTATACAAGTGTAATTTTTTTTGTTTTCTGGAGAACATTAGTAGCTCTGAGAGAGGGAAATCTTTGCTACAAATAGCTACCATTACGTTTTTCTATTTAAAAAAAATATTTTTAAAAGAGCAATTGTTTCTGAAGTTTCAGTTGTGTTGATATCAGTCATTCCTTTTTGCAAGGTACTTTGTTTAGGAAAGTGAATATGACAAAAACAAAAGCTCAGATTCTTTTTGTTGCATATTTTTTCTGTACTTTAAGGCAGTATGATTCTATATCTAATATGTAGAAGTTTATATTTTCTTTAAAACGATTTAATTGTTAGAGTAAATCCATATAAGCCTAAATTACTGCTGTTGTGATACCTGAGTTGTTACCGTGTTTATTGTGGTAAGGCTAAAAGAGAGATCATGATTCCTTGCGCTTTCCCATGTTGCTTTGTGTCTTTTGGTCAGTCTTATTCCTCTGGTGTAACGGCATTTTGAAAGATGGGGAAGCTCTCCTTCAAATAAACTTTTTATTTTAGCTGGTTTTGCACTACAGGATGGTATGTAGTCTGTCAACAATATTGTCACACTTTGTGACTTTGTCTTCTGTTCCTGGTTGTGTTTTAATATTGTCCCTTGAATGAGTGGCAGATGTGACATCTTTAGTACTTCCATTGTTCAAACCTGTAAATATTGCTTACTTGGCATCCATCTCCTGCTTAGAAGGAGTAGGCTTGAATGAAATGACTAACCAGAATTCCTTAAAACTTGCCAAATTGACTTCTTACTCCATGCTTTTCTTTGCATTCTTGGGATGGAGTAGGAGAAGCTGTTCTTTGCATAACTTGCAAGCTTGCTTGTTAATTTTGACAATAAATGCAATGGTCTTTTGAGTTTTGTTATTTACCAAAAAGGCAAATGTCAGTCTCTTTCTTCTACGTGTCTATTGTCAGCATAAGATTACTAAACAGACATCTCTCTCATACTGTTTAGCAATCATTTATAGAAAGTCAAAGTAGCATAGATATGAAATAACAGAATATTTTCAGATATGATGCCTTGAAAATGATGTTACATATTTGGTAAATAACTGTCTATAACTGTGACATGTACCATTTAATTTATTGTTTATTTGGAGGAGTTTTATTGTTAAGGAATTTCCAAAGCCTACCTGAAAAATTAGTTGAATGACAGTTAATTTTTTTCCTTTGGATCAGTTTGTTGAACTGATCTCTCATGTGGCTTCCTGATAGTTTATATCTGGTGAGAGAAACAATGGAAGTCCATGGCCAATTGGAGAAAGGATGCTAGGACCATTTTTCAGCAGCAACAGCTATGCCCACTTTAATATTATGTGAAACTGTGCCCCGTGTTAGTGTCTTCAGTTTTGGCATGATTAAGGTCATCCTGTTACTAATGAATCTTTGCTGCTTCTGGAATTGACTTATTCCTTTTCTCATCCCTCTTAAGATACAGTAGGGACTCATTGTCTGACTGTCTATCTATCTATCTATCTATGTACTCAGCTGGTTCTGTGGATAACTGGAAATTGAAAAATAATTTTGGTGATCTGCTCTGTCAGATGATAGGAAACATGACTGTATCGTTAGTAATTGTATATAGCTCTGCATTCCTGGTTGCAGGGAGCATGATCTAATACTCTAGTGTTTTTCTGCTGTTCCAGGATTTTTGTTTTTTTTTTTTTTTTTTACCTACTGGGTATCAAGACATGTGCTTTTTTCCCCTTCTGTTTACAGATGCAGCCTGCAGTGCTCTCTGAGGCACAGCAAGGAAACGTTGGGGTGCTGATGCAAGGGTGGTTTTGAAGAGGATATGCTGAGTTTTTGTTCAGAAGTATGATAGTAGAGAAAGAAAAAAGGTTACCCATAGTGTTTATTTTTGGAGAATATAGGAGGATCTTGGAAAAGGTCATTTTCAGTAATTTTAATAGCCTGGAAAAGATGGAAAGTATTGTGCCTCATTAAACGTGCTAGCAAGAGTCCTGAACCTGCTGCACAATGACAGCAAAAGAAGTCAGACTGTTCAGGTCAGACTGTGGAAAACCAAAGTCTTTGAGCCTGAATTTTGTTTCCAAGAAGAAAGTAAGAGACTTTAAAAAAAACTTTGGCTCAATTTTGAGCTGTAAGTCAACATCTAATTGTGACATAATGTCTACCTAACAATATCTGCTGAAGAATTAGTGGATGTTCCTGTGATGTCCTGTCACATTTCCTCACTTGCTAGGTGAAGCTTATAGGTACAAAGTGTCATACTTTTTAAGTAATCATATCCCTTTATGGACACTGAAAATTGAGCCTTGAGTCAAGAACATTTTTTTTTTTAAACTAGGATACTTTCAGTCATACCAACAGAGGCAGTTAAGAATCATAGAGTCACAGATGGTAGGGGTTGGAAGGGACCTTTAGAGGATCATCTAGTTCCAAAGCAGGTCCACCTAGATCAGGTCACACAGGAATGTGTCCAGGCAGGTCTTGAAGACCTCCAGAGAAGGAGACTCCACCCTCGCTGGGCAGCCTGTGCCAGTGCTCTGTCCCTCACAGTAAATGTTTAAATGGAACTTTTTGTCTTCCAGCTTCTTTCCATTAGCCCTTGTCCTGTTGATAGATACAACAGAAAAACGTGATGCCCCAACCTTCTGACACCCACCATTTAGGTATTTGTAAATATCAATGAGATCTCCCCTCAGTCTTCTCCAGACTAAACATCCCCAATTCCTGCAGCCTTTTGTCATAAGGAAGATGCTCCAGTCCCCTAATCATCTTGGTGGCCCTGTGCTGGACTCTTTCCAGAAGTTCTCTATTGCTCTTGAGCTATGGAGCCCAGAACTGGACACAGGACTCCAGATGAGGCCTCACCAGGGCAGAGTAGAGGAGGGAGAGAACCTCCCTTAACCTTCTGGCTGCACGCAGTGCATCCAAGCAGTGTCTATAAAGTGTTGTGGTCATGCTCGACAACATCAGAAGTAGGGAACAGAAAAGCCAGACTGGACTCAGAGCAAGCAAGTATTAATTTTGGAAGATGTGGCAGCCCATATGGTGTCTGTTATGGCTCCAGTACCCATTCACAATGTTGTCCTGCCTTGCGAGAGAAGAGACGCTGGGTGCCTTGGATGCCTTATTTAGGTACAACTGTGCAGTCTTTTGGGATAACTCTTTCTGTAAATGTCTTGAACTTTGCCAAACTCCTTGCACAAGGCTTTCCAGCAAAGTTGTGAAATAACTGTTGAATCTGCCATACCAAGTTATCTGTACTCAACTCCAAAATTCTAAATGAATAGCCTCTGCAGGATTGCTCCCTGCCCACCCCTCTGAAAGGAGCCTTGTTTTCCTTTACAGAAAAGCAGAGGTCCAAATTGCTACAAATGCAATATTCAAATGGAAAGTTAAGACTAAATCAAAATAATTCACCTTCTGGTGTGACTGAAGTCTGGAGAATTAGTTTCTCAAACTTTGAGTAGCAGAAGATTTCTTCAATTGCCAGGGGTGGGTGTGTTCTTTAATGTGAAAAAAAAACTTGGCACTTACCTTATTCTCTACTCTTGCTGACCTTGCCTTGATACTGGACACCTCAGGGAAGTTAGAAGAGTCTGACCACTTAGAGACTATTATCCCAAAGTCTGTTTTTAACTAATATTTTTTTACCTTGCTACTGCTTCTAGAACCATTTCAAGTAAAATTGGGCCTGTTCAGGCCTTCCACATTCATGAATAGAATTAGAGATGTTTTTTTGCATAGTCTTTTACAGCTGTGGGGTTTTTAAATTTTAAATTATTTTATTTTTTTACTTTGTAATACTGTAAACCTTTCACCATTCCTGAGGATTAGACTATCGCCTTCCAGCAGGAGATGAGCAATTCAGAATATATACTAAAGAACATTGCAAGCCAAATGGATGGCAAGGTGAGGGTAATAATGACATTTTAGACATTTCATTCAGGAAAACATCAGTAGGTTGGGAGTGTTAGTGTTTTTGAGTGTGTTAATGCTTTCCAGGCTCTCTGCTACCTCTTGGTGACCTTGCTTTGATCCTTGAGGTCTGAAGTTGCTTTTACTGCAGTAATTGATTGCTAGTATCTAGAATGATTGATGTCGGATTCATCTGTGTATGTCGGAGAAACGGACTCAGGGAAGTGACTCATAACGGTGCTGTATGTGATTGCTATGCTCCGTGCCATCCTTGGCAATGCTTGTTCTTCCAGGTGCTGGCAACTCATTTGCTCTTTGTGTCAGTCAGGTATCTACTACTAGATTCATTCCCAGTATCTCTGGTTAGTGTTTTCCTTTTCCAGTTACTTCTGAGCTTAGAGCAGAAAATGCTAGACCCAAAATGTTTGCTTTCTTTATTGAGTGGCTATTCTAGCTACTCTTAGTACGGTTCCACTGTCGCCTGCTATCTCTGTACACAAAGCCCCGTGCACCTTCATGAAAGACAATGGAATTAACGAAGTCAGAGAAAGTGTTGAGTCCTTAACAGAATTTCTGCTTTATTTTCAGGCTGTCTGTAATGTTGTATAAGGGATGATAAAATTAACATTCTTAAATAGACTATGGCAAAACAGTTGTCAAAGCTTGAAGGTATTTTTACTGTACTTTGATGCAAAGTTCTTACTGTTAGTCAGCAAGATAATGTGATAGTGGCGATGATAAATCTACTTGATAAATACGAAGCAAAAGGAAAGGGAGCAAGTGACGTTTTCCCATGGAGCACTGAGTTTCATTGAATGATTGTGCAAACTTATCCAACGTAAATATCTTTAGCTGTTCAGAAATCAGAAATGTAGCTAAAATAATGGGATTCCTGAGGATGTATAAACCTATCATTCTCATTTGAGGCCTTTCAAGTGTACATTTAAAAATGTTTTCTTATAATACATAGCATTATGAGTCACTCATCTCTTCTATAAAAAGAGAGAACATAAGCAGAAGGAAATGGGACATGCCTTTTTAGAGACTGCCATCCTTTTTGTTTATATGTCAGCTGAATTTTCATGTAATATAAATTCCTATAATTGTGGTCTTAAAACAGATATTGTGGCAGCTGAGTTTTGTATTTAGGTTTTAAAATAGTATGTATATAAAAAAGCTATGTAATTTCTAAATTTCATGTGGTATGTAGCAAATGGAGAAGCAGAAGAACCAGCTGAATCTGTTTACGGAGAATTCAGAATGATGTACTTCTCATTGATAGTTGCATGGGAGATGCACTTTAGTTTCAGATTTGTTTTAGACTGTTCAGTATATTGTTTTGGCAGCATGGTCTGACACTTACTGGAGTGTGTCAACAGTTTTGGCACTAGGCTGCTAGGAAGAAGACTTTGTGTAGCTGGATCATTTGAAAGCTTCTGTGTTTAAGCTGTTATTATGCTTTTGATATGAAATGAGTTACCTGGATGGAGTACTGTTCAACATTTAATGTTACTAGAATGCACTGAATAGAAATACCTAATCTTGGTGTAAATATTCAGTGTTGTAGTCTTTCTTTTGTATGATGAAGTCAGGAATTTTATAAGTGCGAGGAAGAACTCTGCCAGGATTCAGATTGTACTAGCAAGTAAAGACTACCTTTTTTTCAAGAATTTTGTGCAAAAACGTATCTTTTCCAATTAACCACTAGTGTTTCAACTTCTAAGAAAATATGTACTTCATTTATTAAAATTGTATTATTTAGCTATATAGCAATGTAGATACATTGTCCTGATCGTTATAAAGATCTGCAACTTTAATCCCACTTCGACTGTTTTATCTGGGAAAAAAAAATGTACCAGGAAAACAATATATCTCTCAAGTGCTGTTTGAAATACTTCTTGCTATTTTAAAATAAAAACACTTCTAGAAAATGGTATGTCGTCACTTGTGTAACTTACGTAGCTAGTACTAGTAGTGTAAAGATGTCAGGAAGGATATGAAATTATTCTTTATTGATATGTCTTGGGAGGCAGCAGTCAGTTCTGTGGTTTTTGCAGGGGGGGAAAAAAAGAAAAAAAAATCATGATATCATCTATAAATTGGCAGTACATAGACTTGATTTTTTTAAAAAAATCACAACTATTTTAAGGAAAGTGACTTGAATGATTTTTGCATAAACTGTTTCCTTTTAATTAGGATTAAAACTTTTCTGGGGATTTTGAGAGGTAGTGATGTGTATTGTGGACTCATTTTAAAATACATTTTATTCTTTTTTTCCTTTTTATGATTTTTTTTTTTTAATGGCATTCTCTATTCAGAGGTAAACAAATAATTACTCAAAATCTATGTGGCAACCCAGTAATTGAGAGAATTTGATATCTCATTAAGATTTTATAGACTAAGCATGTTATTGAAAAAAATTTTAGCTTGAAAAATAAATCTCACATGTACTCTCATTAACATTTAAAAAATATGATTCCAGCTGTGTTGGGGTAGAGGAGCACCATGCTGTTGACATTGATCTATACCATTGTCCCAACTGTGCAATTCTCCATGGACCTTCTCTAAGTAAGTATGGGTTATTCACATTTCATTTTACACTTTCATTGTGGTTTTTTGTATGCAAAATTGAAAAAGACTGTTCAGAAGAACATTTAAGATGAGTTTGATTATTTAGGAAGTACTGATTCTACATGACTGACTCTGAAGTGATGAAAAACCCAGAAAACAAACAAACCATCCTTGATCTGGAGATATAGATGGGATAAAATACAAGCCACTGCTATAGAGTAGTGAAATCAAAGTACAAAGAGCTAGAAGAAAACAATCTGAATTTGACAGAGTGTGAAAGAATGAAAACGAGGAAACCATCATTACAAAGAACCCAAACCAAATGATGTCTTAAAGTTCTTATAATTTAGTCATCAAAATTCTAATACCTAGGAAGGCAACTTTGAGAAGATGTAAGAATTAGTTGTCTTTCCTTTCTTGATGATTGTAGGCTATATGCCACAGCAGTTCAGTGAAAAATAAGAATATAAACTTCTGGGTCTGTTTTTGTTTTGTGTTGTTTTGCTTTGTTTTTCTGTTTATGTCCTTGAGAGTTACACAGCTCCAAATTTCAGGATTCTTATTTATAATCAAGTTCCGACCAAGGTCTTCGTGCAAGTTTATGACTTGCCAAAAGAGTGTTTGGAAGAGAGCAGCAAGAGATGCCTCTTCTTTTGTTCCCCTTTTGATAGATCAATTTGTTGTTGTGGTGGTTTAGTCCAATATCCACCCAGTCATAATATTACTCCTCCTCCTAAGCTGGACAGGAGAGAGAGAGAGGAATATAACAAACTGCTTGTGAGTTGAGATAAGGATGGAGAGATCAAACTCGGCAATTAGCATCACGGGCAAAACAGACTCAACTTAGGGAGAAAAAGGTTTGATTATTAAAGAAACAATAAAAGCAGGGAGACGAGAAATAAAACCATCTTAAAACACCTCCCCCCACCCCTCCACTTCCCGGGACTCCCTTTCTTTCCCCACCAGCGCAGGGGATGAGAGATGGAGGTTGCAGTCAGTTCATTACAGATGGACTTTGCTGCTGCTGCTCCTCAGGGAGAGGC
>WBNH01010229.1:337670-348477 GCA_013401255.1 Urocolius indicus
GTTACCTCTACCACTAATTGGCCAAGCCTGGGTCAGGTGCAGGGTCCAGCTTAAAACTAACTGGCCCTAACCCTGTCAGCTAAACGGGAAGCAAACTCTTTTTGTTTAAAGAAGCCACTCCTTTAGCCCCCCTGATACTGAAAAACCTGGCCCAGGACAAAACCACTACAGTTGTAGAAATCTGCAATGGAAAGATGGAACAGTTTTTGTCTTTCTGTAAGTATCGAAAGGATACTCCTTTATCCATTTCCCTAGATTTTCCCCCATGGCTTCTGCTCTCAAAAATAAACAATTTAAAATTAGCTTCACCTTTCCAACAAACAAGTTTCTATGTTGTGACCTGAAAAATGTTTACATGCACTGTGTGTCTTTAATCTCCAAGCACTAAGTCATGTTCGTTTTTGTTTTCTAACTTGCTGTAGGTATTTTTTTCTTGAAGTCCATGTAATGATTTATAGTCATCAGTGACTGGCAGATCTAGTATATTTTCAAAGCTGAATTTACTTCAATGTTTGCAAATAAATTTAAAACCACTGTACCCTCAGTGCTAGTCTTGAGAAGTATGGACAAAGTGATAAAGCCTGATGTGTAATTACTATATGTTGCATGATATGTATCTTGTATAATGTAAGATCAGGGTTAGCTACTTTTAGTTTAGGGACTAAAAGGTAAGTTAAATGTTGTTTTACATGCTTGTAGTTTTTAGTATTCCAGTTGTCATTTATGATTAAAAATCTGCATATGTTGCCTGTAAGTTAGAATACAAATAACTGCTGTTTCTTTCCCCACTTTACTACCTGGTGTTTTTGGGTTTTTTTTTTTTTTGGAAAAGAGAATCTAAGAGAAGATGTGGAAAGGAGACAGTAGCAAACCTTCAAAATAATAAGCTAGTAAATTTGAAACTGCTTTTATTGATTTGGGAGAACTAGTATGCTTCACTGTGATGCCTGTGAATAACCTTTCTTTTAATGCAGAGGTTGCTAGCTCAAATGCAAGCCATGTGTCATCTGCAGCAGTTTTGACAGTGAGATGAGACTGATTTTTATGTTGGAAGTCTTTTCAAAAAGACAAGAATCTGTGGTAAAAATTATCTGTGTTACTTCATATTGCCTCAAGTAAGTAGATAATCTAGTTTTAGCAGAACCCTCAGATATGTCACTCATCAACCAGGCAGAGATGATATATTGAAGTAGGTCTTCACCTGGAGTTTTGTTAATTATTCTGAACTATGGCATCAGAATCAAGTCAACGATAGTTTGTGGTTTGGGCTTTACGTGCTTCAGTGTTTAGAGAGACTGATAGTGTCTCGTGACTTCAAGTATTGCAGCAATGCTCCAGAGTGCTTCAATCATATGGAATTATTTATATAAGTAAAGGAAGATATTTTTATTTGCAGCTTCATATTCTGAAATCGCTTCATCTGAAGGAGTTTGCAAAGAGACAAAAATTCAGCTGTTTGATTTAAGAGGGCAAGTGTATCTGTGATTTCAGCAAACATTTGTATATATAATCTCATCTAATCAAATGACGTAGTGCAAAAAAATGTACTAAAAATATGCAAGAAGCACATACTTCATACCACCAAATGGATGGTTACAAGTTCCAGTAATTAAAAGAAAGCTACTGCATAGTTAGATGTAAAGATCAAATTAACAAATTTCTTCTTGTATTTAAAACAGAAATAAATCCTTTTCTTGATTTGGAAGAGCAACAATTTTACACAACCTTTAGTAAGCAGCTCTGTGTGTAAAATGCTAAATATGGAGTTTTCTTAGCTTATTTGATTTAGAGTTTTTATAGTGTATTTTGGTTTTTTTTTCAGAGTTTTCTCAGGGGTCCTTAAGTCTGAAAATGTGGTATTTGTATGAATGCTGGGAGTCAAGTCTGTTACCAGACCCTAGAATCCAGAGCTTTAAGAGAACACAAGATGGAGTAAACGTTAGCAGGTCCATTGTTGTCAGGACTTACTTTCTTAATATGATTTTACGTTCTCCAATTCAGTAAATAACCTCCTTGTTTATTTATTAACAGTGGTAGTAATGCCAATGTTAGGATTCAGCTGACAAAATGATATGATGTACCTGCCCTTAAAATTGGTATTCTGTGATTTACTGTATTACTTTATTGGCCCATTGTTTTGAGTGTGTAAGGAATGGAATTTTAAAACAGCTTTTGCTTACTTTTCATAGAAAGCTTCTAGCACACTCCTTTCCTTTCCTCACCAGCCTCCCCACAACTGACTACTGTACCTTTAGTGGATGTATTTTTAGTGGTGTTCCTGTGGGTTGTGCCTCAGTTTTCAGGAACAGCAAAGGTGAACACCAGTTCCATCCACTGGTTTGGAGTGGTTGGGAGGGGGAAGGTGTAATATGTGCATTTCAACTTAGGTAGGTTTTTTTTTTTGTTTCAAATTGAGCATGATGATCCATCCAATTATTTTTATTGCAACTATTATGGTAATATTTCAAGGGGTTATAGAAGCTCTAGAGTTAAGACATATGTAAGCTGAAAACATATTCATGACTGTTTTCTGTTCTTCAGTGTTCTCTTACTTATGGAAGGATGATGTACGTTGTCAAATACTAAGTAAAAGAATGGCTTTAATTTCTGACTTTTAGATGTTGGAAAGATTTTAAAAAGTTGGTTCTGTGCTATAAAATCTCTTAAGCAGCTGTATCATCTTACAATTTTAATGAGCTGTTACAACAGCAGTGAATTTATGAGAAACTGCTCTGTTGCAAATTAGTATTAGCCACTAATTTTGTGTATTATTATTTATGACTAAGAAAATAACTTTGAAAACTTAATAAGCCTGGCTTCATTATTTATGAAGTTTTACTGTATTTGCATAGTTGGCTCATTAAGCAGGCTCTTTAGCACTGGTTTTCAGGTTAGCAAATAGCTGTAAATGTCAGTTTATTCTCTTAAGTGTCTTCTAAAGGGTACATTTTGTCATGTCTATAGGAAACAGCTTATCAATAGGAATAATTACCTCATATGTGTAATGACTAAGATGTCAGTTATTGCTGTATAACTAACTGGGTTTTTTTGAGAAGCAATATTTTTTTTTGTTTAGTTTAGTTTGTAGAAAGTACTTTTAAAATTCCTCTAAAAGCCTTAGCTTCCTGTTACTATTAGCATGTTTCAGTATTGCTAGCACTTTAGATTTTGGTAAACTTGAGAATGAGCTCTTCCATAAAGTTCAAATTTATGTTAATACAGTCATTTATCTGAATGTTATTATTTGCATTGCAGGCTGTTTTGTGTATGCCTGTAAACCACAATTTTGTTGAGAAATAGCTTTTATCTCTTTTGTGCTTCTTCAGGAGATATAACTAAATGGTCTGCTTTAATACTAGTGGTTAAATTACAGATCAAGTCTCAGTAAATCTTCTTGGGGCAATCTTCCACTAACAACTGTCTAGTACTGTGGAGCAGAGTTTAGCTTTTTTAGGAAAAACTGAAATGCAACCTAAAAGTTACTGTGCCCTTAGTATGTTTCTTAGGGTGGCAAATGCTCTGATGGTAAAGTCAACAGAAATGTAGCAAGTTCAGCACAGTTGGAGTTTGTTTCTCAGGTGATGACATTGTGGTCCTTTTTGCTGAGGCATGTGTTTGGAATTTAATAGGGTTTCTCAGCCTGTTGAATACTTGAACACAGGAGGTTTATTTATGTAGACAGAAAGTGCTCCAAAGTGCATTTTACTAAGAGATAGATGATACAAGCAAAGGCTTCCTTTTCAAAGCAATAAGCTTACAAATGAAGATACAAAATGAGTGATTGATGAAGAGATAGTAATGAAATATCCACTATGAAATAATTTGTCACAAAATAAAGAAAATGTGAAGACAGGCAGTAAGTTCACCATGATATCATAAGTCATTTTGTCCTCTGCTTCACTTAAGGCCAAAAAAATAAAACTGAGAGGCTTTATACAGCTTACAATATTCTAAAATAAATCCTTTCAATATATAAAGAGGGGTTATAGGAAAGAATACAACTTTTTACTGAGGGCTGAAGTAACGTGACGAGTAATGGTTTTAAACTGAAAGAGGGTAGGTTTAGATTGGATATAAGGAAGAAATTTTCTATGATGAAAGTGGTGAGACACAGGAAGAAGTTGCCTAGAGAAGCTGTGAATGCTCCATCATTGGAAGTGTCAAGGACAGGGTGGATGAGGCTTTGAGGAAGCAGATGTAGTGAGAGATATCCCTGATCATGGTGGGGGG
The DNA here is from genome assembly GCA_013401255.1 of Urocolius indicus. Taxonomy (NCBI): domain Eukaryota; kingdom Metazoa; phylum Chordata; class Aves; order Coliiformes; family Coliidae; genus Urocolius; species Urocolius indicus. Next base: position 341,901 of record WBNH01010229.1, read on the forward strand.
ATTGACTTTGAAGGTCCATGCCAACCGAAACCATTATGTGATTTTTTTTTTTCCTCATTTCTGTATCTGTCACTTGTGGGGAAACCAACAAGACAGTTTTTATGAGAATGTCTATTTTATTCATTTTTCTTAGCCCTTTAAGTATAGAGAACTGTTAAATGTAGTTGGTATTGAACTACTGATTTTGGATTCCCAAAATTGTAATGGAGGATTAATTTTTATTTTGTTATTAAATGCTGTAACAGTGCATACTTCAGATCACCCAGAAGTTGATTGTTTCAAGTACAATGCTTGCATTATATGTATTGTGCTTGCATAGTAAAGATACAGTTTACATCCAAAATCATTATTGAGACTTAAGTAGTGAATAAAAGAAAGGTGATTTGGTTTCAAAGAGCATATGATAGTGAATAGTAGTAATATTATCAGATGGATATGGGTGTGCTCATATGGTGAGACAGCACAGTGGGATTAAATCTTGTTAATCCTGTGTTAAAAAAATGAGATATATGGATTTTGAGAAGATATGTTTCTTCTATTTATGGGAAAAAAAAGAAGCTCTGAGCTTTGTGAAATTAAACTTCTAGTTTTGTTACTGACATTTTAGATTCGGGCAGCTGCTGTTTATCTGTGCAGCACTGGGTATGGGGTCTTGAATCATGTATAATGACTTCCCATAGAAGGAACTATAAGTACAGAGCGTTACTGCAGGTATCCTCAAGATTTCTCTTGTTGTACATAGGTAGAGTGTCACCTGCATAAACAGTAAAGTTTGTTAATCATAGTAACGTGGTTGAGGCAGATCTGACTTAACTGATGGGATGACTGCTGATCTAAGACACCTGGTTTAACTAAATCAAAAATTTAATCCTTCTGAAACATGTAGTGAAGAAGAGGAGGAACTGGCACAGACATGACTACACAGAATTGGATGATGGCTCCAAACCAGTGCAGGCTGGAACACGGACCTTTGTTCAACAACTGCGGGCTCGGTCTTTCCCAAGGTACAGAAGCTTACACATTTCGGTGAAAAAAAGAGGGAGAAACGTTGTCAGCTGACTATGTCAAGGGAAGGTGACTAGGATTTCTGTGCTTCAGAAAATGAAGGTTGAGGATGACTTTCTTCCTCCTTTAGAATCCATCCCTATTTCAGATGGATACATTTGCCTTTTCACGTAGTAGTTTCCCATCTTCGGTTTTGCACTGAGATTTGTTGTCTGTGGTGGCTGCTGCAATGTGGGAAGGTTGAGAATTTGGAGTTTTACTTATTTGTTTTTACGGAGGAGTGGAGGCAGTAGCATGAGTGATGGGATTTGTTTTTCTTTTTTGTGCCTGAACTGTCGGAATATTGTCTATTCCTCTAGTCTAGGAATAGTCCTCAGTTTAATTCAAAATAATATAGAACGTTTATGTGAGCTAGTAGTCTATCCATTCTCACATGCTTTAGAGGAAAGTAAAGAAATGTAGTTGTGCTTTGATCTTGAGCTATTTGTGATTGGCTATCTGACTGAAACATAATGACTTACAATTCTTCGAAGGAATTTGGTTTTTTTTTTTACAAAATGTACTTTAAAGCCTTCTCTGAGGAGTCCTTTTACCTATCTTCTTAAATTATTGTGTTCAGTCATAGAGAAAGACTGTGAGTTATCAGGTTATGCATAACAGTAAATGTTTCCTTTCTGGTTCAGGTAATTGTCTTTTAGTTAAGTGCTTCATGTAATACTACTGGGTCCACTTCTTTGGGATTCAAATGTAGCTGTCCTCCCCCAAACTGGGACATTTTTGTTTTTCCCAGTAGTGTTTGGAGGATGCTTTTCTGTTAATATTTCATTATTTCTTTCCACCAGTGCTGATGAAGTCATTTTGAAAATGCATGGAAGCCAGCTGACACAAAGATACTTGGAGAAACATGGGTTTGATGTTCCCATTATGGTTCCTAAATTAGATGGTTTGGGGCTCAGACTTCCTCCGCCAACTTTCTCTGTTTTAGATGTGGAACGCTATGTAGGTAAGAGTCACTCTGGAGTATTTACAAATGGTTCTTTCTGGAAATTAAAATAAATACTTGCATATTACAAGAGCTTCCGGGATGCTCTCTATATATTCCAAATGGAAGACTAACAGAGAGTAAAATCAAAGCTATGACAGTTTTCTTTTTTCTTTTTTCCTTTACCATCTTTTGTGTATGGTGGATATGTGATAGGAGTACAGCCTTTTCAGCTTTCAAACGTGTTAATTTTAGTGCAAGCGAAATGGAATGCTGAGGTTTTCTTCTACTACATGCTGTACACCAATAAAGTATAATGACTTTTAAGATTGTTCGCATTCATAGGAATTGAACGAGTCACTTTCATGATCAATAAAGTTTAATTATTGGTTAGGATATTGTAAAACTTAATGGTTTGGGTTTAGTAAAGTAAATTCAAGCATTTCTGAATATTTTTCTTTTTTTTTTTTTTCTGGAAAATTTTGTACCTTGGCTTCCTTAGACAGGAGAATCAGAGCTTTTTTGGACCTGCTTCTGCAGGGGGATTGGACTAGATGATATCTAGAGGTCCCTTCCAACCCCTACCATTCTGTGATTCTATGATTCTATGATTCTTATCAGATCTCTTGACAGTCTGTAATTGTTTCATCTCCATGTAAGTGCAGTATGGAGAAACAGTGACTGAGCCAAGTGCATCATGATATTTCCTGTAACATACAGTACAGTCAAGAAGTCTGTATATGTCCTGGTCTGTGTTCTTGTGATAACCTAATGTAATGGTGTATGCTAAAAGTAGGTTTTCTGTGCATCAACTTTTTACAGTCACACCAGAATATAAGAAATACGTAGTATATGGAATGTTTTTACCATGATGATGGTAATAAACAGTAATGTGTTCTGCTTTAAAGTGTAATTATCAATTTGATACTTGTGAATATTTTCTTTTGGAATACTGCCTGTTCGGATTCAGAGAGAAACTTGATCCTTCTATATGTTTTGACCTGCCAGGTTCTTCAGTTTAGGGAGAAAATTGGAGTGCCACAGATTTACCTTTGTAGTATTGAAATTAAAAAAAAAAGAAAACCAAATAAATACTACTCCAACTGGAATTTATGAAGAGAATACTTACTTTCAGTTTTAAGTAATGATGTTTATACTGTACATCTAGATACATTCCAGCATTCCAAAATAAATTGTCAAATTTGACTGTTGTATAACTAAATGGACATAAACCAGTTACAATTATAATGTTGTTAGTTCTTTTTCTTGGCTAAAGGTTGCTTCTTGCTGATTGTTCTACAGATGTATCGCTTTAGAACACGTAATATGTGAACCCATCCTTGTTGTCTTCAGAAATGAAGCATGCTCATGACAATTATTCAATGAAATGACTCTGTGCTTGAAAGTTATGCGTGTGTAGAAGGAGAGAGGGAATACCTGCATAGTTTTTAATGTTAATAATTTACCAATTACGGCACAAGTTTAGTTCAGTTTACTGAGAGCTATAAGCTGTGAGCAGTAGGATCTATTATTTGTGATGAATTCTCAGTGGTCTTTGTGTTAATTATCATCACAGTGCTTGAATATTTAATGTGAAGAGTAAGGAATATATATGCCTTTAACTTTCTTTGTGCTAGTCTTTCGAGTTGCAGCCACAAACTCCCTTTTCATTTTTCTTTTCCTTACCGATTGCAGTCATTATATACTGCTCTTTTTCTTTTTGGTTAACCACAGGAAAAAGGATTTATTTTTAGAGTTTTTTTGATTCTGTCCTTAGCTGATTATAGCAATTAAAGTTAGAGCTAATAAAGAGTTGGTTTACATTGGTCTGCCCATGTTCCAAGAGAATACTGTTAGTAGTGGAGTGTTTGTGCAGAAATGTTTTGATAAAGGCTGAAAATTTCTCTTAAATGGCTTAATTAGCTGGTTTTATCTGTGACAAGTTTAAGAAAGCCATCCTATTTTTCACAGGTGGCGACAAAGTGATAGATGTAATAGATGTAGCAAGACAAGCAGACAGTAAAATGAAGCTCCATAATTACATTAAATATTTCACAAATCCTGACCGACCAAAAGTATTGAATGTGATCAGCCTGGAGTTCTCAGACACAAAGTAAGTAGTGACTTCAATTCCTTGAATGTGGGAAGTTGTTTTCACTAAGCTGAATGGTATATGCAGGAATATAATGTCTGTAGTGGGAAAGACAGGAGACTGCATGCTTTCTGTTGACAGCTACAGTGACGTAATACGAATATAAAGTATTTAACTTTATTAGTTAACAAATTTAACTAACTATTTAATTAATAAGTTAATAACTAGTTTATTAGTTCATAAGTATAATTAAAAGGCAAATTATTATTATTATATTATTAATTGTTAACTGTGCTTATTCTTGATTATATTTATGGTTCTTTGTTTGTTTGTTTTAAAAGGATGTCTGAATTAGTGGAAGTACCAGATATTGCCAGAAAGCTTTCATGGGTGGAAAATTATTGGCCAGATGATTCTGTTTTCCCTAAGCCTTTTGTTCAGAAGTACTGCTTGATGGGTGTCCAGGACAGCTATACTGATTTTCATATCGATTTTGGAGGAACATCAGTTTGGTACCATGTTCTCTGGGTATGAAGGCTTCTTGATTTGTGGCTTTACAAAGTAAAATTTACTTGGTGTGCAGTCCTCTGCCATAGCATTATCACCTGTATGAAATTTAGTGCTCAAAAAGCTTGGGGGTGGGGCTTGAAAGTGAATCACCAACTGTTGGTGTTGCATTTTTATGCTTTTATTTTAGCATACTGTTGGTGACTTCCAGACTGTAATTGGCTGATTGATGATTGTAGTAGACTGGTAGGTGATAGAGTGAGGTTTTGTTATGAAAAAAGTAATGAAAATCATTGATGTACTGAACTTTTTAATCTTCTCACAAACTTTGGCCATGTATACATCATAGAAGAGGCAAAGTGTTTTCATCTTGTGTTTTCTTATTTGGCATGTGTGCACATATCCATAAATCGTTTATAAAACCTGGAATTTTTTACACTTCATTAAAAACTTTTGGTGGGTTTGTTTACTACTTCTGCATCACAAAATGCTACCTGGTTAGTGTGTTATATTGACTAAGCTTCTGGTGGATTACAGTTGTGAAACACTAGGACTAGGAAGTCCTAATATTCCATAGTGGAAATATGTAATACTTAACATTTAGATCAATCATTCTTCATTAGGAATGATTCCAAGAGGTCATTCATTGATATTTTTGTTTAATAGGGTGAGAAGATATTCTATTTGATCAAGCCTACTGATGAAAATTTGGCTCTATATGAGTCTTGGAGCTCATCTGTAACCCAGAGTGAAGTATATTTTGGGGACAAGGTTGACAAATGTTACAAATGTGTTGTGAAGCAAGGACACACTTTATTTGTTCCAACAGGTAAGATTTTACCCTTATTAATAAGACTTAATCTGTTTAATCACCAGCAATTAAGATTATCCCAAAATGATATTCAGACTAAATATTTATCTTAATACAATTTTGTTTTATACCTTTTGAATCTTACAAGACCTACTAGGTAAAATTAACACAAAACATGACATAAACTCCTTACTATGTAGGTTAGAGGATTAAAAAGAAAAGCTGGGCGGTTTGTTTTCTGTCCGCAGGAAACCTAAACTGTTGTGGAGCCTGTGGAGGCTCTCTAATCAAACCAAAAGTGCCCCTAAATAAAGTGGAATAATATATGATTGAATTAATGTGCTAATTCCTTTTATTGTTAATAAAAGGATGTTTGTAGATCTCTGTTATGAAATTGTAGTGTTTATAAATTCATTTCAGCAACTTTCTTTAAAAATGATGCAGAGGCGTAGTGTTTTCTGAATTTCTTGAACATTTCTTGTAGCTATCACCTAATAGCATCTGATAAATTACAGGACATTGCTAAGAAACAAGAAACACCAAAATAATGAAGCTTCTTCCTTTAAAAAAAACCCCATAAAAATCCTCCAAACGAAGCAAAGTCCTTCACCTCCCCAAACTCCCAAATACCATATACTTTGAAGTCTTTAATAAACCAAACCATATTTTGCTAACAGAGTGAATGACAGATAATTTCTTGCATTTTCACTTATCCAGCCTATCTGTAGAAATATTTTAAATGGTTTTATTATTAATGATTTGTATTCAGTACTATCTGGCTTGATAGTTGGGCAGAGAGGAACCTCATGAGGGTCAACAAGGACAAGTGCAGAGTCCTGCATGTGGGAAGGAACAACCTCATGCACCAGTACAGGCTGGGGGTCAAGCTGCTGAAGAGCAGCTCTGCAGAGAGAGACCTGGGAGTCCTGATTGATAATAAGCTAACCATGAGCCAGCAATGTGCCCTCGTGGCCCAGAAGGCCAATGGCATCCTGAGATGCATCAAGAAGAGTGTGGCCAGCAGGTCAAGGAAGGTTCTTCTGCCCATCTACTCTGCCTTGGTGAGGCCTCATCTGGAGTCCTGGGTCCAGTTCTGGGCTCCTCAGCTCAAGAGGGACAGAGAACTTCAGGAGAGAGTCTAGCACAGGGCCACCAAGATTATCAAGGGACTGGAACATCT
>WBNH01010229.1:349314-414518 GCA_013401255.1 Urocolius indicus
GGGTCTTCACTGCAACCTGCTCCCCCTGTTACTAAACAAAAGCAACTCCTTGCTAAACCATGACAGGGGTAATGGGATGAAATTTGAACACAAAAAATTTCACTTAAATACAAGAAAAAACTATTTCACTGTGAGAGTGACAGAGCACTGACACTGGCTGCCCAGAGGGTTTGTGGAGTCTCCTTCCTTGGAGATCTTCAAGACCTGCCTGGACATGTTCCTATGTGACCTGATCTAGGTTGACCTGCTTCTGCAGGGGGGTTGGACTAGATGATCTCTAAAGATCCCTTCCAATGCCTACCATTCTGTGATTCTATGATTTTCTTTGTGGGGGAAGGAAGCTTTAAATACCCAGAAGGAAATGGTGCATGAAGGAAGTTCAGGAATAAGCTGGGAAGATTATGTTCAATACCTTATTCTGTCGTGGGCATCCTAGACAAACTATTGCATTTTTCTCATAGCTCATTTCTCTACCTGTAAGGTTTAGTGTTTACTGTTCCAATTCATGGCTTGTGCAGAACAAATTCTGTGTGGTGAGGAGCTATACATGCACTTAACATTCGTTAGCACTCAGAGCTTTATAAAACCATGTGTTTTAGGCAAGAGATGACATTAATTTTCCATTTGTAGAAGTGTAAGGTCAAACATCTATGAAGAAAGAATGGAGAATTACAGAATGTAGGACTTCATCCACAGATCTTGAAAATATTTACTGCCTCCCAAATAATCTGCTGAATCTGAGCTCTCACTATGTGTCCAAAAAGAAAAGTAGAATAAAATGACAACTTCTAATGTGTGTGTATACATAAACATTTATACTTTTTAATGTAAAGTTGAGTATACTCCATCATATATATATGAACAGATGCCTGTGTATGTGTATACACAATATACATTCATATACATATGATAGAGGATAGTGTTAAAACCAATGCATTAAACTAGATTTCAAGACAAGTGTTTAAGAAATGGCAAATTCCGTAAGACTAATAAAAAGGTTTTCTTTAAAACCCTGACCTCTACTGAAAACCACTCTTGCTGTTCCTACTTGCACTGATGCTAGTGAATGTCATAACTATTTTATAATCTCTGAAATAATGTACAGAGTAGACTTCTGATTTAAAATTAACCTTGCATGTAGATGAATAGCACCTACTGGGAGGCTTTTGAGAGTTATTTAAATATTATTTAAGATGATCTCTTTGGTCTACACAACATTTTCTTGCCTTGATCAAAACTACAGCATAAAAGTAGCAAATGGGAATGTAAAATAAAAAAATAAATCCTTTAGTTGACATAACTATGCCACAAAAATTCTTGGTGTTGATGCGACAGTGACAAGGCTTTGTCAGTGTCTGGGGAGAGATGAGTGTTTCAAGCACTGAAATGCACATTTACTATGGAGAGTCAGAGATATTAATCTACTATAGTGATGGTGATTATGGTTTCAATTTTTGACTCTTACATGCAAAATGCAACTGGTAATATAAGGTAGTCTTCATTGCACTGTACTTAAAGAGCAGAATTAAACTGTAAAACAATGTATAATATTATTAAAAAAACACCCTTAGGTTGCACGTGCCATTATTTTCTACTTTCTCTCATATACCGTCCTGTAACTTATTTCCTTCCCAGCCTACGTAGTAGGCATGTTGCTTACTGTAGCTGCTAGGTTTTGGGTATTTTTAACATGTAGTACCACCAGAATTGGTGATTCTTAAGTGATTTAGGGCATGGATTTAATGATTTAGGGCATGGATTTAATGGTAGTTTGCACTACATAGTACTTGTGATTTGATCTGAGCTTGCTTCATGTTGAGGAGGTTCCCGTGTTTGTACATCTTGGCTATACTCAGTCAAACCATGAAGTAATCTGCATATGTTTGACCAGCTCATCTTTTGTCAGAAGGTCATCTGTATGCATGCAAAATTAGAAAAGGAAATCTTGAAAGAAGAAACTGTATTTGTAGTTTATTTTCATTAAAGCTGTGCAGTATAAATTTTAAATGTAACTATTTTTAATCAGGGAGCTTACGTTCTTTTGTGCAGATACTTGAAATTATCTAGTAGCAATTGGCAAGATTGATAGTTGGCCGTGCTTTGCTGGGTTGAATAGTGAACTTCACGAGAACAATATTTCAATTAGGTGACAAATTTCTATAGTCAGGGTGTAGACTGCGATTTGAACTGATTGCAGTTTCGCTGGAATTAAGATAACTGTGTTTAGAACAGTTACTAAATGACTTTTTATGTTGTTCAAACAGAAAGGTTACTTTAAGCAACATGTAAATATTGATAGCAATCTAACTTCTATTTCATTTTAGGACTTGCTTTTGTTCAGTATGTTTTCCTCTCTTGATTTGTTCATGTTTGTTGATTGGAAGTAAAACTTTTGGGAATTTGTGTGAAATGTCACTGGTGGTCATGCATTCCACCCGTCTCAGTGAAAAAGGGCTTAATTTTAACTCCTTTAGAAAACTACAATGTGTTGATGAAAATTAGGTTACTTGTTCCTAGAACAGATCACAAATTTGTTTGCTTTTTTTGGTTTCTCGGTATAGCTTTTTTTACTCATATATATATTTAAAAACAGTCTTAGCATAATTTAGATAAAAGTATTAAGTTTCAGAATGTGTCATTTCAGGCTGGATTCACGCTGTGCTCACATCTCAGGATTGTATGGCTTTTGGAGGAAACTTTTTGCACAACCTCAACATTGGCATGCAGCTCAGGTTAGTTTCTACTCTTCCTATACCTTTTCCTCAGTAAGCAGGATGTTCTTTTTAATAGCTATTTTCCTTCATGTTCTTAACCAGGATCAAATCGGTACAGGCTCTCAAACAGACTATAGTGACATTTTCAGTTAGAACATATCAAGCACAAATTCTTATTTCACTTCTGCAAAGTTTGTTTCAAAAGCAAAATGAACGATATGCAAGAATTTAAGTGATTTTTTTTTAAAGAAAAGAAATAAAAACTCTGCTTTAGAGATTAGTGTAAAACGAAACTGAGCAAGCCCAGGTGTGCAACACTGAGTTGAGATGAGCATCTTCAAGTCAGCATTGCTCTAAGGGCAGCTGTATTTAGTTTTTGTCCAAGATGTGGAGCTGTCTTCTAAACATATTGTTTTTATTTATTACAGTGGAATCCTGATAAAATTCCATCTGTTAAAAGATCACACACTGGGTTTGTATCCTAGTTTTATGAAGTCCAACTTTATTCTTAGAAGTGCCGCAGTCAAACTTGATAAGGTCAGAACCTGGATGAGACCAGAGTTCAGTCTTGTCTGTGGTCTTGTTGGGATTTAACTATGTGGTACTTCACTTCTTTTATTTATCATGGCCATGGTTATTTTATTTTATTTTGGACATTGTGTCAATTTGAATGATTACATAGTTGAATAATGAATTTGATAATTAAAGCACTCAAGTTTTGTAATATTTCTACTTATTCAGGTGTTACGAAATGGAGAAGAGACTTAAAACCCCGGATCTTTTCAAATTTCCTTTCTTTGAAGCCATCTGTTGGTTTGTGGCCAAAAACTTACTGGAAACATTGAAAGGTAATCCTTACTGTGTTTTAAGAGATAGACATTTACCTGCTTTTATTTTTTTTTTCCCACTTCATTGATAATAGAGAAAATTTTACTGTTGTTGGATGAACAAAGGAAGCTTTTTAATCTGGAGAACCAGACTTGAATTCATTTGGATTCTTTTGTTTGTTTTGTTTTGGAAAGTCATACTATTTTTAAACCAGATTTTAATGAATGCTGCACTAGGACGGTTGTAGATCCATTAGTTATTGATTTTAGTAAAAGATATTTCTGAAAAATAGTGATTAAAGGTTTCTAGGGTAACTTGTGCTGTGCAGAAATCTTAGTGGACTTGGTAATGCAATTAGCACAATTCAGCATGCTGCTGAAGCCTTTCAACTGTTTTGTTAGTGTTTTTCATCCAATGCTGATGATGTATCTGGTCAATGAAAATATTCTAGACTATCAAGACACAGTATCTGAGATCCTGGCGCAGTGCAATTATACTGCCAGCCAAATGGGATTTATTTGCCACTATCCAAAAAGTCCTTGTTAATAAAGATAAGAAACATTTCAATGGTATCAGTTTTTTCACCTGGGATTCTTCCATACTGTTTAAGATATTTGAATACCACTTGATAGCTTTTCTCTCCTTTCAGCAAATGACTCGCCAAAGAACCTGTCTTGTACTTCCCTATTTAATCTTAATAATAAATGTCATATTCCAAATGACGCATTTCATAGGAGAGAAATCAACCTTCAGAGGAGGCTGCTGAATTCAGCTTCTGCCTTGGAAGAGATCAGAATCCTACATAACCTTTTTCTAATATGAAAACAGAGTTGTTCAAAATCATATAGTCTCCTTTCAGCAAATGAAGACTTTGAACAATCCTTGTTTCCCAAATAAATGTACAAAGTTTCTGTATGAAAGCAATTCAGAATTTTAACCAAATGAAACAAAGTTGCAAAAATTTTTTCCTCACAAAAAATGAGTAATTCCTTCTGGAAAGTTTTCTCTGGTTTCACTCCTGCGTATGCAAAATTTGCAAACTCATCAAAATACATAGGAGCTGTAGTTTTGATGGAGAAACAGTGGAATATATGTTTCTACATCATCTAGCTAACTGAATTGTATCCCATGTCTGTTTCCCTCCTTTTCCCCCCCAACCCTTTTAACGAATGACTTCTTGGGTACATCGACTAGGAGCCTCTAGCGACTTGAGGGAGAGATATGAACCTTATTCTCATGTTACTCTTAATCTATGGCTTAGCAGATATTTTGCTGTGTAATAATGCTATGATCTATAAACACATCATAAAAAAAGAAGAGATTTCCCTGGCTAGAATGAGGATTATGTTGGGCTTTAGCATCGAGAGTCAAGAGAATTAGGTGTTTGCTAGTCGAAATCCATCGTTTTATAAAGAAGGAATGATGCCCCTTCAGTTTGAGAAGTAAGGGTGATGACCAACTTGTGAAATGTTGAGTGCATGGTTCTTAGCAGTGCTTTATGTGAAGTTCAGATCAGTAAGGCAAATCAGAACAAAATATAGTTCTGATTATTTTTATAAAATGATAGGAGGGTCACAAACTTTTTGTTTTTCCATTGTTTCATTTTGTCATTTCATGTTTTATGACACTTTAAGTCTTGTGACATCCACCTGAACTATTTTTCTTCATAGTTCTTGGGAGTTCAGAACAGGTAACTTGTTTGTCTATCTGATTCTTTTATTCCTGCCAAGAAGTCTTTTCAATTGTGGGTGAAAAATCCAGCCTGTGGTGCTGCACTGTGTTCTCAACATTTTCATCAGTTGAGTCAGATGGGGGGCAGGAAGATTTCTGCTGCAACTCAAAAGGCCTACCACTCTTTCTCATACCATTTAACAAGTAGGAGGCATCTTAGAGGGAATAACTGCTGTTTAGTAAATTACTGTATTCTTTTAGGGGAATAAAATGAGACAAATAGTTCTAGTGTGGGTCCATTTACTATTGACAAGTGGAGATATTTGTCAGGAACACGGGGAGAGGTTGCAGTCTACTTTTGACTGTTGAGGATTTGTCTTTTCCCTTCTTTTTTTTCCCCATGAAGGAAAAGAAGTAGAAAAAAAAAAAGAGAAAAGACATTGCAATCACTTGTGAGCAGCTTCTGTAGCACAGTGATTTCCACACCCCTCTCCCTTTGATATTGGGGAGGAAAACTGATGTAGAGTGTGTGAGGGAGAACTGTGATCATTGGAAGGGTGACAGAAAATGTTTGGGGAGTGGAAGTGTGCTAGTGTGAACCATTTTCTCTATATGTAGGAATAGGAATTCTAATTTAGAGATACATCCCACATCCTTCTGGTCTCCTTTGACTAAAATATTTCTCAATGAAGTAAGAGATCTCTTTCTTCTTCTGTTTTTTCTTATTCTGTATTTTAGATCTGTTTGGTTCTAATTGACCTTTAGTATATTATAAACTATCTCTAATTCATACAAGAATAGGTGAAAAAAAGATATTACATAAAATCACTTTAGGGATGAGTTGTGGGGTATTTTTCCTTGTTACTGCATGCACACAAATACAGGATGTCAGGTTTCATTTGCTTGCACATGTCTTGCTTTTTGTGCTGTTGCATAACAGGAACATTATTGGATGAAGGGTAAGTATCATTCTATTGTTTTTACTGGTAGTATGTTTCTAAATTGGTATCTCTGTCCTTTTTAGAACTGAGGGAAGATGGTTTCCAGCCTCCAAGCTATTTAGTACAAGGAGTGAAGGCTTTACTTACTGCTTTAAAATTATGGATGAAAAAAGAAGTAAGTATAAGTGAATTTCTTCACTATTTTGGTGAATTTTGTTTTGATTTAGAGGTAAGTGAAGGTCTGTGTCCTTTTGAAGTTTAAGATTAATTTTATCTGTCAATGAGTACTGAGGAGCTCTGTGGAGTGCATGTACTGCTGATATGGGGAAGAACCATCATGACAATTTTAATTCCATGATGCTACTAAAGTCTTTCTAGACCAATGAATAAACTCTTGCATTAAGCTGGTAGAACTAGAGTCTTACTTCACCTCAGGATGGGATAAGAATGCTTGAGGGTAAGCTGATAAGATGGAGATTTTTTCCAACAAATCTTTTTATATGGTTGTTTCATCCTAGTCTGAGGCAGTGGAGGCATAGAATGTTCTGATATTTAGCATTTTCTATTAATGTCAGTGCTTTGAAGAGCATGTTTCAAGTACACCTGTATTGCTGAAGAGCTGGTTTATATTCAAATGGAGCATATTAACTACAGTTCAATATTGTCCCTGCTGAACATTGTCTGACTTGTAAATTTGTTGATATGTTGTCTACACTGGCTATGCTGCTGCTCTGCTCTTGAGGAATCCTTTTTATTTTTGGCACAGCACTGGATCTGGCCAGACTCCGTGAGTTTTTTCACGTGCCTGAACTAATAAGCCCTCTTGGAACCTGTGCTTCTGCGAAGTGCTGTTTGTGGACAGGCAGTTTGGTTCTGATTGGCTTATTTTGTTGCTGGGCCATGCTTATTTAAACTGGCTCTTGGACATCTGTTTGGTCTTTCTGCCCACAAACTCTCCTTGTAAGAGAGTTTACTATGCAACAGGAATAATGTTTGCACAACGCTGCATCCAACATAATGAGCTTTGTGGAACTGAACATGAAGTGTAATCACAGAATTACTCTGTGTGGAATCTGCTAGAGTCCAGCCTGTGTAGCATTACTAATTCCAGGTGAACCTTTGCTGATCTTCTTTGACACCTCTGAGTTGGTTCTCCAGTGTCTGTCTATGGCATTCTGGATCAAAGCTCACTAGTAAGCAGTGTAGCAGTATTGACAGGATGTTGCGTCTAATCTGTTAAACCACGTGTGATAAGCAAACCAGGTAATCAGACTGCTAGTAACTGAGATCAAACATAGCTTGTATAAATCCTTGCTTTAATTGATCTTTCAAGGTCCCTTCTAGCCCTTGAGACTCATTCTGTGATTCTGCGATTTGAAATAAGATTGGAATAACTCTTTTCTAGATTACCGTGGTATAGTGTTGTAACATTTGTGTACTATCTACTAGCACATTGAGTAGTGGGGTTAATACTTCATCTAGAATGTGATATATTTCCTGCTTTTCTGTGAAAAAAGAATTAATTGCACAGGCTGCGTTATGAATGCTTATTAGTGAGACCTGACAGTATTCCCAAACCACTGTATGAACAGACATTTGAATTGTAAGGAAACCGCACAGAATCGGTGATCTAGTCGCAGTGTTGTCTGCTGTCCACCAGCTATGCACCTGGCATTCGTCTTATTACTGCTTCATACGTGAGCTGATCTCTTCTTTGCAGCAGGCCATGTGCATGATAGGATTGTAGTTGTATGCAGCTGAAGACAAGAGGAGCTTTGTATGTTGCTATATAATCTGCTCATGAGGAGAATTCCAGACAAATTCTGAAAAAGAAATGACAAATACTCCTCAAATGAGAAGCTTACTCCTGAGGTTTCACATTCATAACATGGAGTATGTCTTCAAAAGACCTATGTGAATTATCTTAGTGAATTGTTTTAAACTATTTGCTGAAGAATTTCAAACTCACCTTCAGCAGGGCAGTGCTATCTTCATTTCTGCAATATTTAAAAAATGACAAGTTACTAAGAATAGAGGTTGAGTGCTGCTAAAATTAAATTCCAGTTTTCATGTCTTAATTTCAAATCAGTTTGTGCAGGGCTTTTATCAGTGTGTATATCCTGCTTACTTTGGTGCGAGTTGTCAGTCTGCAGCTTAGTTGATATACACAATAAAGATTATGACCAGTGTCTGAGCTCATGTATTTGAGCTCTGACTTCCATCTAGCTTGCATAAGCAACAAGTCTCAGATTCAGTTTTTCAGATGTTTGATTCATGTACCAGTAAGGTACATGGGTAGCTGCTTGGGTAACTGTTCTCTGGTGGTTTTTTGTTTTTTTTTTTTGTTTTTTTTTTTTTAAACATATTAAGAGATGTTGTAAAAACCAAGGATTTTGTACGTATTGACATACTTAATTGCAGTGCTAGTCTCCAAAAATGGCTAGATCCATTTACCTCCTAGGGCATTTTTTTTTAAGTCTGTGTCTCTTGATTTAAGCCAAGTTTCTTTTTCCTCTATATGTTTCCAGCAGTTACAAAACCATGTTTTGAAGCTCTTGAATGAATCATAGCTTTAAAAATTCTTTTCTTTACCTGCAATGTATATCTGACATATTTAGGCCATTTTATTGCCACTGTTCTCCCTAGTACAAGAGAATTTTTCAGTCCTAAAGGCAGCTTCTTCTTTTCTGAGAACTACTCTGCAGAGACCTAACCAAGTTATTTAATAATGATGACAATTTTTCAGACATGGATTCTCTAGGTATTAATATTTCTTACCAATCCTTTCCTTCTGTCACATGGTTAGATTATATACCTATTTGAATTTGACCACATATGTAAGTTGCTTGGATGGACATTTTTTCTTTTCTTTTAAAAATAATAGTATTTACTCTGCCATGGCTTAATTTGAGAAAGCTTTGATGTAAATAAATACCTTTTATAGTAGCAAACAAGTGAGCTTGCCAGTGGAACTTACTTTGCTCAAAGAGTTACTATAAATAATATTGGTAAAATAAAATGTGCTTCTGATATAAACTATGTTTGCATTAGGAAGTCTTTTCAGTATTTTTAAACCAGAAAAACTTTGAAGTCAGAGTTTAGGATGATTGCATTAGCCACTTCCTCTTGAAGTCTCCATGGACAAGGAAGGCTTGTGGGAGAATGAAGTCCTGAAGTAGAAATGACTGAGTGGTCCTAAAATGACGAGTAACTTGCTGGAAAAAGGATACAGTTTAGTGGTAGAGGTGCTGTGTTCCGAAGTGTAAATACATAGAGGTGATGCATTCAAATAGTGAACAATAATAAATAATAGCATCTGATTTATTCTTTTCTGATACTGGAATTGATGATTATACCATGGTTATACATCCATGTTGCCTTTTTCTTGGGGAAGGGGAGAGAATTCATTTTAATAATTGAGAGGAAACCAGGAAATACACATACAGTATTGAATTGCTTGTAGCAATGATTTTGCTGATAATTTTGAAATGTGAGCAGCTGAAAGTATTCATGGAATGTGTTTCCATTTCAATAGTTGATTAAGGGGATAGCAGAATTCATGACCGTCATTCCAGTTTGTGTGTGAGTGCTCTCCTGTCTGTTTAATTCTAACTAAAAGTGTTCTGGGGCACCTTTAAACTGTACATACAAAATACTAAACAAACTTTTTACTAGATCTAACTGTAGAAAGTTTGGACTTACTAAGGTTATATTTTTATTTTTATATGTATGTAAGCCTGCTTTAGCAGGGAGTTTGGACTGGATAATATCCAGAGGTCCCTTCCAATCCCTACCATTCTGTGATTCTGTGGTGAAATCTGTCTCTCATACTGTTTCAGGAGATTAAAAGGAAGATAAACTGTTACAGCTCTGTAAATTTTTTATAGGGAATGATGTTTTTTTAACTGCTTTCTCCAGCCTATTAGATTCTAAATAAGCTAAGAAGATAACTTTTAAATGTGAAATGTAAGGCAGATGTCTAAAAACTGATTATTAGTGATTATTGTTCTTGATCTGTTCCTTAGAATAAATTTTTGCCATGGTGAAATTCCCTTAGTTGTTAACTGTTTTGAAGGTCATGACTCTGGTGAGTTGCTGAAGTGTTGCTGAAGTGTGACTGTGCTAAAGGGAAAGGAAAAAAAAAAAGCTTATCACTATACTGAGAGAGGGAGAAAAAAATGAAGCGGTTGTCAGTATGGCTTTGTATTACCTCTTCACTGGAATTGAGACATTGAGGGTTATCTTCTGTTTTCAAAAACTTGGACTGGAGGCTTCAGTGTGTATGTTTATCTGTCCTGGCAGTTTGCAGTCATTATTACAGAAGTTTAATATCTTTTTTTTTTCTTGTAAATTTGTTTACTTTATTACTTCTTCTGCTTTTGTCTGAAAAAATGAGTTGTCTTTTCTTTCCTCTTTGCATACAGCTTGTAACAGAACATGCCTTTGAAATTCCAGACAACATTAGGCCTGGGCATCTCATAAAAGAGCTCTCAAAAGTGATTCGTTCTGTAGAGGTAAGAACAAAGGCAACCCTACATAAATCTACAGAAAAAAAAAATCTTTGAATCAGGGCATTCTATAGTACTTAGGATTCTGATTTACCATATTCACCTTCTAATTTATTTAACATTGATTTAACATTCAGTTAATAATAGAAGGTCAAGAGGAAAACTGTTGGAAATGCTAAGCTATGTGTGTTTCAGATAAAGAAAATGTGTAGTGAAGGGTGTTTTATGTATTTATTTCTTTATTTTAAAACTTTATTGGTGACATTATTTGTAGGTCAGCATTTCCGAAATGTTCTCACTTATAACCACTTAATGTGAATAAGTTGCTCAAGAGTTTAATTTGAAATTCTAGGTGTATGTTATTCTCTTTACTCTCTTGCTTGTTAGTTCTGGTCCAATTGTCATTGCTTTTGCTCTTTCTCTTATGTTTTCCCAATATTTATTGCATAGTCAGTGGGGTTTTTTCTTTGTTTTTCCCTCCTATACCAGTATTTTGCTCCTATATCCTTTAATGGATATTGTTTCTTGAAAAATTCTCACATTCACATGTGCAGTTCTGAGAAGTGTGTGATCTGTTGGCTACCATATGTGTCTACCCTATGCTGCCTTCATGAATAAATCCTTAGTTTTTGGTGATAACTTTTGGTGTTTAGCACTGCTATTGTGGGAGAGTACAGAAGCCCCAAAAGGGAAAGAGGTACAGTGGAAACTTCGTACTTCAAGTCCATAGGAAATATGTAGTATTCCTCTAAAAGGTCTAACCATTTCATTTACATAATTTACTCTCAATTAGATGACTAAGAAGCAGCACTTAAATATGTGGATTTATTCCTCTGAGACTATTCTGAAATGTGTGTTTTTAATTAAAGGAGGAAAACAGCAAACTAGTTAAAACTCAGGGAATTCTTGGTGTGTGTCCAACTTCACGGTCTTCGCATGAAACAACTTCCCCTCACCACTCTAGACGAAGGGTGAGGAAACTGCGAGACCATGGTACCAAAACTCCTTCTAACCTGGATATCCTGGAACTCCACACCAGGGAGGTACTGAAAAGACTGGAGATGTCACCATGGGAGGAGGCAAGTATTAAGTTATGTGCAATAAAATCAAACCCAGAGTAGATTTCTGATTGATGTTGAAAGGGAAAAGGTTTTAATAGGCTACTACTCTGTCATATGAGACATGAATCGGTTTGGTTTTGTTTTTGTCTCTTTTGAGTTTTCCTGGTAGGAATTTCTCTGTTAATTTTTTTTTTTTTTTTGGTGGAGGTTCATTCAGCCTTTTGGTTCAGAAGGTGCTGTGAACCTGCTGCCTACTTCAAGAATAGTTTTTGAATTAGG
The DNA here is from genome assembly GCA_013401255.1 of Urocolius indicus. Lineage (NCBI taxonomy): Eukaryota > Metazoa > Chordata > Aves > Coliiformes > Coliidae > Urocolius > Urocolius indicus. The sequence continues at coordinate 361,317 of WBNH01010229.1, forward strand.
GTTGCTGTAGCTACCTAGTGGTAATTTAGTTCAGTTCAGTGAAAGAAAGAGAGCGTGCACAGCCTTGATTTGGTGAAGCTTTGAGACTGCTTGCTTCTATATGTGTTTTTAGAAAGCTGTTTTTTATAGTTCAGTTACTGTAAACCTTGGGTTTTGGTCACGTTGCTAATTCCTCTTATGACTATGCTTCCCTACTAGGAAGCCTAAGGCTGTCTTTGGTCAGCATTGTGGGGCTGTAGACTTTGTGGTCCTATTACAAAGGTATCGTGAAATAATGAACAAAAAACAATCTCTTGAAAAGTTCTTTTTTCACATTTGACCTTATTCAGAGAATAGCAACAGAAATGGGAGGAGGAGTGAGAGAATACAAGGAAACAAGTAGCTCTATGAAAGGAAATTAATAGTTTTCTGAGTATAAGAAATGATGACAAATTTAGTTGGGACAAGATGGAGTTTCATACAGATTTGAGTCCTTTCATAGATCTCCATAAGGCATGATTCCAAGCCCAGCTTCTGGCTTGCCTATCTCTATTGGTGTTTCTTTGTTTTGAATACAGTGATAATTCCCCAAAAGCCCAAAAGGAGTGTTATAGTGAAGTTGTAGTTGTTTCAGATGCTTCAGGAGAGTGTAGATGATTCAAGAAAGTAGAAGATGCAGACTGCTGTTTTTCACATCCAAGCACGTCATATCCAAGCTTTCTTCAGTTAACCATCCTGGTGTTGAGTTTTAGCTCTTGTAGAATGCAGAGAAAATTTCTATTTATTCATAGAAATAAATAATAAGCAAAATTGCTTTTACTTCTTTAGGATACTGCAAGCTCAAAACTGAATGGGAGATTTAACAAGCCTTTTCAGCCATCTTCTACAGTGCCCGAATGGCGAGCAAAAGACAATGATCTTCGCCTTCTGCTGTCAAATGGAAGAATAATTAGGTACAAAGGGATTGATTGTGGATCAATTCTTCCTAGTCATAATGGTCTGCGGCATGCTAATTGTTAATAACATTTCTGTTTGTGGAGCTCTAAAATCCTTTTTACCAGTAAGATTCATGTTAGGAGTGTAGAAGGGGAATGTGTTGCCTGTTGTGTCTGCTGTCCCCTAGTGGAGCCGTGGTTATGGAGTGAAGAGGAGAAGGTTCTTTTATGTTCCTTTGTTAAAGCAATTCATTCAGTTGCTTAGCTGGGTTTGTACAGAAGGGAGTGCTTCGAATTAGAAGTGGTTGCTCTGTATCCTTTTGTTAGAGTGATTCTCATTAAAAATACTCTGGTGTAAAACTTTGTATCTTTATGGAAAGGACAAGTGTACAGGGAGTAAAATGGGAGTACATACAGTTTGGAATGAAGAGATGAGCATAAGGGAATGTTACTGTTGTATCTCAAGAGCCTGTTATAAATAATGAAAGAAAAAGCAATTCATGTTTGTAGGAATAACATATTGGGTTTTTTTCTTGTGAGACAGAGATGAGAGACGCCCATTTACAGATCGAAGTCTTTACACAGCAGATAGTGAAGATGAAGATGACAGGACAAGGTCGAAAAAGACAACTGTTAAGGTAGTCCACCAGTCCTCAGGATTTGAAGGAGAAGGGAATGCAGATACCCAGAAACCACTGAACAGTAAGCTTGTCTCTAAGTCTTATCATTTGAACTTTTTGATGATCTTGAAGAGGGTCTAACTATTGTGAGGTCTGACAGAAATTTTACCAAGATATAAAGAGGATAAAGTAATAGATAAGAAAAGTAATATTAGAAGTCACAACAAAACATTTGTCAAATGTTGTCCATCTACTGAAGAAGCTAACAGGATAGATTTGAAAAATAAAACCTGTTTTTGTTAGTGCCATCGTGAATAGTGGAGGTGTAACTGGTATTCTAAACGAGCATTTGTTCTTTTTGGTCTGTTTCATAATGTCAGAATGATGATTTATCTTTACCAAAATATACTTCTGTGTGAAAAAATCAATGAAATATTTTACTGTAGAGAATAAAAGATGGAATTTCATTTTAAACCTATCTTATATTTTAATTTTCTGTTCCAATTTGGTGGTTACCTACTTGATCATACAATTATACATTTTCTGCTAATAAATAGGTTTATTCCACAGAAGTGACCATACCTTATTTAGCATCAATAAAATAATAAACTTTCAACCTTTGCAGTAGTCTGCAGGGCTGGGAAAGAATTTAAGTTATAACTAAAACAGTTTAGCTCCACTTTCCAACACTTTAAACCATCCTTCACTAGTAGTTAAACTCTTTTGGTGTTTCCATGGTCTCAAGCCTTCCTGTCAAGTATTCAGCAGTGCTGATCACATAGTATATTAGTAAAGTATCAATATTAAATGTCTATTTTCAGTGCCTATTTTTAATGACACTATCTGTGCAATGGCAAATTGATCTTTCACATAGCTGTGTAGTGCTCTGGTTAATTGTAAAAGTCACATCCTTTCACAAGAGCTTAAAAGGGCTCTTACAGACCATGTGTATTAGGAAACTGAGGTCAACACATAAAAGATAACAAGATTCCTCTAGTTTCCTGAGCAACAATCTGCAACAACAATTGATTCCATTGTCAGCCTGGTTAAAGTATTAAATTATTTTTGTTAAAACAGTTTGTAATCCCTGATGACTGTGCTTCCAAGGGTCACAGAGGACAGTATTAAAAAATTTGTGCAGGAAAGAGATCCCTCTTGAGTACTCATGAACCACCAGGGCAAATGCTTGTTGAGCGAAGGCATATGTGATGGTTTTTCAAAATTAAACTAAGTTTTACACTTGAATCAAAGATCAAATCATATAAAGAAATGGTAGGTTTTGTTCAAAAGTGTTCTTATTTGATACTGAATGAATATTGTAGTGTGTATCTAAACGTAAGTAGTGTACTTAGAACTGCAAGTGAATATTGAGATAGTTCTTCTAGAAATTGAGCACTCAGGGCTATCTCTAGTGTTTTAAACTGAACAGTGAGAGTCCTCAAACTTCTTTGTTTAAGTTCACTTATATTTCATTATTTTGCCTTAACTGAAGGTCTACAAAATGAGGGAGAGAGAAGATAGTCTTCTGCAGAGAATTCCATTAAAGGAACTACCTGTTTCTGTAACAGCTGCCAGCTTCCATTGTTCTTACTGGGATTTAGGCCAGGGGCAATGTCCACAGAAAGATGCTTTTAAACAGATCAAGCTCTATATAGCTTTGTGTGTCATGCCAAAATCCTGGTTCTAAATAATGACCCAATGTTATCAGACACACAAAGATCAAGTGCTCTGCTTAATAGAGCAAGATACTTTGTGTGGATGAAAGGCAAGTGATTTAAGATGTTTTTTTGAATTCACGGTAGCTTTGCCTGATCTTACAGATAACAATTGCTTTCATTCGCCTGATTTCTGGAGTATTCCGCTCAGTCTCTGAAAGCATGCAGGGCCATAATTTTATCTGAGGGCAGACTGATTCATTTTAAAGTAACAATGTTAATTACGAAGGTAATTCAGAAAAACAAAACAAAAAAAACCCAACCCAACTCAACTTGTATATTTAGGCTGATTTTTTTGCAAGGCTCAGTTACATATCACATTCATGGATGAAGATAGGAGGAGACCTAATTATACATGATGTGGTGTTGTAATCACAGAATCTCAAGGACTGGAAGGGACCTTGAAAGACGATCTAGTCCAACCCCCCTGCTAGAGCAGGACCACCTAGAGTAGGTCACACAGGAACTCGTCCACGTGGGTTTTGAATGTCTCCAGAGAAGGAGACTTCACAACCCATGTGGGCAGCCTGTTTCAGTGCCCTGTCACCCTCACAGTGAAGAACTTTTTCCTTGTGTTTCTTTGGAACCTCTTATGATCCAGCTTGTACTCATTGCCCCTTATTCTGTCATTGGACATCACTGAGAACAGCCTGACTCCATCTTCCTGACACCCACCCTTTACATATTTGTAAACATTAATGAGATCACCCCTCAGTCTCCTCTTCTCCAAGCTAAGGTAATGATCAGTAAATATATCTGAAACTTATATGTGAAAGAGAAGGGTGAGAAAACTGCAGTAATCTTTTGCAGGGGAATGTAGAAAGTGGGGTAGAAGATTGGGAAGCAATGTAGTTTTCATTTTTTTTTTAAGAGTATAAAAGAGAGTAGCTTTCCTGGCTCTTTGAACAGTATAAGGCAGAAAGAAAATTGGAGAGTACTCTCTGAATGCTTTGCACAGAGCTTGAAAAATATAGAAGTGTTAAATATGAACGATGGTTTGGCTGCATATAGGAATATTGATGTAGCCAGATTGGATCAGAGGCTCATACAGTGTGTTATATCATACACACTAGTACACAGCCCCAAATGAGCCAGGAATGTCTCAGTAATGTTAGGTGACTTAAGCTATCCAGTCTATATTATATCTTGACTATATTACCACATAGTAGACAGATAACAATTTGTTCCTCTTAGTAGGGTGTTGTCATTTAATCTCTATGGGAAGGCAAGAAGGCTTCTGAAGTATAAGACTCAAATGCAGATCATTGCTTTTATACATCTTAGTATTATATGTATGTAGCTAATTATGTACAGGTCCAGTTTCTTTTCTGTCTTGCTGAATTATTTGTGAAGACTCACACCACTTCTTAATAGTTTTGTCATTTTAATAATGATCCTGGAATGAGCACTGGTCTGGGAGAGTGAATAATTCGAGGTGCATGTTCCATCTGACAGTTCCCAAAGAGACTTGGGTCTCTTCTCAGTTTGTCTTCGATTGAATAAAATGAATAAAATCAATTTAAGACAGAAAGAAGAAAAATTCCTGAGTTGTCGTTGTGAAGTTTGTTAATTTTTAAATTGTGGCTTATTATTTACAAATTAATTTTTGCTCAGGAGCTAAAGCTCCGTTGTGAGCATATCTTTAATTTTTCTTGTCCGTTGCTTTAAATTGTCACTTAGTTTGGAGCTTTTTTCCTCTTTTAGAAAGAAAGTAGTCCAAAGGAAAATTCATATGAGACATATAACTTCTTTTATGAATCATGAATGCTGTTGCTTATTATAGAATCTTGTTTGTCTTTTTGAAACAAACTTAAGGCTTGAGTTCTCATCAGAAATCCCATGGATTTTTTTCTTTTTTGAGCTACAGTAATTTAGTGGATTAATTCCATTGTCATTTGTTGAACATTCTTTATCTTAACTTAATGTGTAGTGTGCTCATTTACTGTGTTTGGATATTCCTCACAGTTCTTTCTAATACTGTCTTCAGCTTAATTAAGTCTTTAGTATATCTTAGTCCTAGTTACACATTTTATTCATTTTCTGACAACCTGTCTCATTCTTATCTTTCTCCTGACTCTGAAAGTAATTTCTGCCTATGCAGTGTTCAGAATTTAATAATATCCCTTGACATGTATTTATCTATTTGTGCGGTTTGCCACAGTCTACAATAGGAACAAAGTCCTACTAGAATTTACACTGTATGTAAAGTTACAGGTACATCTTTTAAGCTTGCATAATTAATGAGCTCTGAAGAGTTGTGTTTTGCTTATGTAGCAAGCCAACATAGATCAGAAAAAAGTTCTGGAATGAAGACAAAGTTAAAATGTTGGCTTGCTTTTGACATGGTTTTATATAGAACTATATAGACGTTGTTGATACACATTTGTAATTTTGTTAGTTCTATTTGGCTTTTCTCCAAAACACTTTTGCTAGTTAAACTGCATATTGTAGTCTTTCACAAATTTGTACTTTGTCAAGATTTCTGCCAGCAGCCTTGACACGAGTACACGTGCAGCCCACTGACATTGAGCCTTGGATTCCAAACACTTACAAATGTGTTCCTACTTGAGATTGTTTGGGACATACACTGTCTTTTAAGAGCAAGTGCTTCTGAGAGCTGCTCAGCTACTTCATATTTGAGTTCTTTCAGCACTCATAAACCATGTGGTCTAGGTGGCAGATCTGATTGTTTACTTTGTCACATGCCAGTGCTTTTGATGTATTTTTTAACACCTTATTCTCTGATTAGTACTTTATCTTCCTACTACAAAAAAGCATGTCTAGGGTTGGTGTTTCCTCTTCTCCTCTTCCTTTTCAGGTGTTTCAGTGATGAAAAGCAATGCAGATATATTCTGTATCATCACAGTAATATTTTAATCTTCTTTAACAGGTCTGCATTTTAACCCTTATCAGGAGCTCTGTAGTAGCACCAAACAGGCAGAATATGCCAGTAAATTGTGATGTAAAAGTGAAATTGCAAGTGATGCATTGATTTTTTTACCTTTGTATCGCTTAATATCCTCTGACTTCTGTTGTTTAGTGTTTCTGTATAACTGCTTTTATTTTTGATCAAGGAAATTCCAGGTTGAAAGACTCTTAAGACACAGTAATATTGAAGATTACTGAAGTTCTTCTGAGTCCCACTTCTCCGACTCCAGCCTGTATACAAAAGCAAAAGTTGTCCAAGGGGCCATCTGTGGAGTTATGTCTCTATGTTTCTCTGTGTGAGAGAGAAAAAAATACTGCTGCCCCTGATTTTTCTTCCTCTGACTTCATCCAGTCAATCACTTGAGGAGTTTATTGGTCAACAGTAGGCAACACACTAGACTTTCAAGCAAACTTGTCTTGTGAACCAGATCAGTGTATTGATGTGTTTTTGTTTACAGGATGTTAAAAACTAAATATATATTTATTGTTCTTTACTTCTAAAATAATTATGAAATATTATGTGTAGTAAATGTTGGGTCTTAAATTTTATTTTTTTGTTTCTGCAGTGTTCTTCGAAAGTGTGAAATCAGAACTCAGGAATGGATCCTCAGAGTACTCTGATATTTCTGATTCAGAAGAATCTGAGCCTGATTGCACTACACAGGTAAAACTAGTAAAAGTCAGAAAAGTTAATGAAGCAATTAAATATGGTTTTGCTCACTCATTTCAAATTCATCCGGTCAAAGTTTGTGTTAAGGGCAATAATGTATTTAATTCTTGTTCAAGTTAATATCTCAAAATTAACATTAGCCTCATTTCTCATTTATTCTAATATTGGGAAAAATTATGAGATACGCTATCTTGAGCCAAATTTTACGATCATCTTTGTCATTGAAGTGGGGCTGGCAAAGGAATGTGCAAAATCTGAGAAAAGTTAGATCTTATGTTCATTTCTTCCATAGCAAGTCTAAATTTCATAATTAGAATTATAGATTCTAATTATAGAATCTATAATTCTAATAGAATCTATAGAATTATAGATATATATTAGACTATCTACCGTGCAGTTTCATTGTAGAGCATGGTTAAATGGAAACAATCTTATAAGCCTAAAGTTATTTAAATGGATATGAATGTGGATGTCAGGAGGTTGAGACATCCCTTTTTTCTATGGTATCTAGCAACAGGACATAGTATCTATGGTATCTAGCAACCGTACAAGGGGTAATGGGATGAAGCTGGAACACAAAAAGTTCCATTTAAACATAAGGAAAAATTATTTCACTGTTCAGGTGAGGAAGCCCTGGCACAGGCTGCCCACAGGGGTTGTGGAGTCTCCTTCCTTGAAGGTCTTCAAGACCCACCTGGACATGTTCCTATGCGACCTGATCTAGGTTGACCTGCTTCTGCAGGGGGGTTGGACTAGATGATCTCTAAAGGTCCCTTCCAAGCCTACCATTCTATGATTCTACGAAATAGGCTGAAGTGGCTAAATCATATTGAAGTGTTTCAGACTACTTGAAATAAAGGGGAATCCTCCATTTGAGGGTCTAAATTGTACTGATTTCTTTACAGCAAAACAGAGTATAAATATACACACATGTGTACATGTATACATATCGATATGCGTGTATTTAAGACAGCTCTTAGTATTTAGAAATGCGCATATGTATACGCAAATATATTTTATGTGTTTTTTTTTTTTCCCTTGAAAAAGTGTTCTTTGACTTAACCAGTTTCTATTTTAATTGCCTAAAAGCAAAATGCTAGTAGTGTGGAGTGATTACTTCAAATATTTGTTTTTTGCTTCTGGAAAGCTAACACTTTGATCTTTCCTTAAATTGTCAACCTGTTATAAGATGTTACAAGAAGTCTTCAAATCCCTACTTTTTCCTTGGTGGCCCAAATCTATTTTCTAATATTTGATATCTTCCATCATTACCTTGTCTACATGTTGAAGTGATGGGAACCTTCATGATGTGGCTTTTGGTTTCCTAAACTTCATTGTCAACAACTTGACTCAGCAGGCTTCCTTTTTTAAGGCACAATATCAATAGTTACTGAGAAATTAATTTTTTTTTTCTTCACAGGAGAATGTAGACAATTTTAGATTGCATCATTGTTGAGTGAAACGTTTTATATTAATACCGTTTACTCTTTTAGTTCCTTCTATATTATTCTGTTTCTTAGTTTCTAGTAGTATCGAATGGAATAATTATTCTGCATGTTTAAATTTGTCTTTTGTAATGATATATCCAAAGATGAACTGTCTCAGTAGCTCCTGTAAATCCTTTTTATGTTTTTGTATTGCACTGAAGATCTTAACAAAACAAGATAGTATCTTTATTGCTAACATTGAGTCGTAGTTATAATTTAATTGCCCATTTGTGTCACTTTACAAGTGTCAAAGATTAACAAGATACTCTTACGAATGGAGCTGTTGTATAAAAACACAGGATGTGGACAGGATGTACTTGATTCATCCCAGTTCTCTTTTTGATGATAGGAATAGCGATATTAGTCTTGAAGGGTTATGGTTCCTCCATGTTCTGATCTTCCACTTTCAAAACTTGTATTGAATATAACGTATACTCGTTGACTTGAAAAAAAAAAGGTGATGTTCTCTGTACTTGTTGCAAATTGATTAGTTTGAATTATCAAGATGGAACATATGTGTTGTAGCCCTAGCTTTGCATAAGGGCATATTGAGTCACATATGGTTGATCTACCTTTGAGAAGCTCCTACCCATACAAGCTGTAATCTCAGCAGGAGCTGAAAAGCCCTTTCATTCAAGAAATGAGGCTGTGCCGCTGGAAGAGAGGCAACAGCTGTTGTGTCTCTGCTCCTGCTGTGTTCTGGATTTACCTGAGAGCTTCTATCACTCATCAGAGATACCAGGCTGCTGAAAGCTCTTTTGTTATGAGAGCAGGAACCAGAAACAGTTACTTGGTTCGGGATGTGTCCTGTTCAATGTAATAGATGTCAATTCTTGGAACTGTGCTTCCATATTTTTTCCCTCTGCTTTGAAGGTTGAAGATAAGAGTAATCAGTGTTCTCTCAAAGAAAATACAATGATTTGTGCATGGTTTAATATGTGCAGTGTTTTCTGTAAGAAAATGGATTTCAGAGATGCTTTCTATTTTGCTGAAGCATCTACTCATGCGTGTAACAAAATCTGAATGTGTAGCATCTCCGTTGCTGTATTCAAATTAACTGCATTCTGAATAATATATATTTTTAAAAGTTGGACCTGGAAGCTTTTCAATTTTTTACCTAGCTTAAGTTAAAGTAGTATCTCTATTTAGGAGGCATGATGATTTCCTCTTATTTCAGCAGAAGGATTCCTCCTCAGGGGAGTCAGAAAGCTCAGGTGATGAACAGAAACAGGAAGTAACATCAAATTTTAAAGACGAGTCTAAGGTCACAAGAGACCTTTGTCAAAATACCCAGAAGCCATCCAGATCTGAAACTCCCATTAAAAAGTAAGCATGTTGTTGGCATTTGTTTACAAACTGTCACACCTTTTTGCACATATTTATGGTTCTGCTTTATACCCATGTAAAAAATGAAAAGAAGTTTAGAGTTCTGTTTTGAACTGCTCAATACTCCTTTATTATTCTAGGGAATGTCCTACCTCGACAAGTACAGAAGAAGAAGCTATTCAGGGCATGCTTTCTATGGCAGGATTGCACTATACTACGTGTTTACCAGTTCATACTCAAAGCACAGACTGCACAGATAAAAGAACCTCTCTTCAGGAACACAGAAGCTACCCCAGGAGTCGGCATAAAGACAAGCACCCATCTCAGAGCCACAAAACAATAGAATGTGGTAGGTATCTGAACTAATGACACTGCTGCTCTCTGCTCTTGGACAGACTGCTCAGAATAAGCACTTAGATTTTTAGATTTGTAGTCAAGTTTTAAAGTAAATCAGAAGGCCATTTAAAATGTATGCTCTTTGGTTTTCTTTTGTTTTTCTATAGAAAGTAAGTGTTAATTCTGAAAATTGGGGCAAACTTAGCTTGAGAGGTCATCAGAAAACATCTTATTGCCATCTGAAAGTTTTGTGGTATCTTTACAAGAGTGGCAAAGTTATGGCCAGGTTGAAGATGTAGTCTCCTCATTGAAAGTTTAATCTTTAGCAAAGATTGATAGAGCCTTTGTTATTGCAGCTTTCGTGCCTGGTGATTTTTCATGTGTCTTTAAAAGGCATATTTAGCTTTACTCCTGAAATTCTGCTCTAAATGCAGTGCGTTAAAGGAGATCCTAATCTAAAGAGGAGAATTTAGAGGTAACTTTTTTTTTTTGTCAGTGGCCTTTTGATGTCTGTGGAGAACACACATCTGTTAAATTCATTTTGGGAATGACAGACAGCAGAACATTAACACTAATCTCCTTAAAGGAATCAAAATCACTTCTTGGAACAGAGAGAAAGAAAGACATTATGTTTGGTAATTCTTTGCTTGGGAAGGAAATGGAAGAGGATTATAGCTTTGCTGATGTGAAGCAAATGGAACCTAGCCAACAAAGAGGGTGCTAATTCAGGCAACTAAAAATATGTAGATTTTTGTTTATGTGTATAACAGGAAAGACTAACGTGATGTCATGGACTGTGTTCTGGTAACTGAAACTGTATGTCCTTAAAACACACAAAATAAATAATTAAACCTACTACCAGCAGCATCAAACTGTAACCATCAAACCACACAGACACTTACAGTGCCTTTCCATCTTTTCTGAATTTTTTGAAAACCATAATATCCAGGTTTCTGAGTTGTAGTGGATTGATGTAGGCCAGTAGCTAAACGCCCACCCAGTCCGTTGTTCTCTCTCCCAGCCCTGAGGTTAGAAGGAGAGAATAGAAAGAGCAAAAGTGAGAAGATTCATGAGTTGGCATAAAGACAGTTCAGAAAGTGAAGGAAAGAGGAAAAGAAGCAAGTGGTGCAAAGCTAATTACTCACCACTGTCTGCAGGCAGACTGCCACAGAGGCTGTCTCTCGGCAATAGCCGCCTTGGAAAGCCACCTTTCCTCACAGCCTCTCCCCCAGTTTTTGTCGCCAAGCAGGATGTTACATGGTATATGCCTTTGACCAATTCATCTGTTCTGGCTATGTCCCCTCCCAATCTCTTGCCTACCCATAGCCTGCTTACTGCAGGCAGAGTGGGAAAAGAGAAAGCTGTGACACTGTGCAAGCACCGTTCAGCAACATCCAATGTGATGAACACTGTTTCAGTGACAAATCTAAATTCAGCACAAGATGGACTGTTAGGAAAAAAATTAGATTTCATCCTGATCCAGTACATGAAGCTGTGCTTCTTAGCTAGAAGGTTTTACAAAACCTTTTAGATTTTAAATGTTTGAGTGTCTTGGAATACTCTTAATTTTACAAGTTAACTTTATTTCAAATATATTTCAATGTGGACATTTTTCTACAGGCCTGTCAGCATAGATTTTCCATATCCATGTGGGATTGGACTAGGTGATCTCTAAAGGTCCCTTCCAACCCCTACCATTCTATGATTCTATGGTATGTTTGTTCAGACACAATATAACCAATAATACTTGAAAATTATATGTCTATCTCTGTACGAACTCCTCACGATACAAAGCCATAGTAGAAAACTGCAGCGTGACAAAGAGAATAAATTGTGTTCAACGTCAGTTCTTCCAGATTTGAATGATGATATTTGTCTGACTTTCTTACTGTGGTATATGTATCTTTAATTAGGTATATTTATGTTGCGAGATTGTTTTCTCAGTTTAGTGTGTAGAACCAAGCATCTCTGTCAACTTCTCTAGGAAATATTTTCCATTGTATTTTCCTCTCTTTCTTGTTTTAATTTTAAAGTCTTTCAAATGTATAATTAACTTTGTATTCCTAGTTATTGATATTAAAATTTAAGCTTGTTGAACTTCTCTTTAGGTAGGTCCGTGAAGGAAGAGGAAGGAGACTTGGGGACTTCAGCATGGGCTAGACACCTGAATGAAGCTTCGAGGATTACCCCTCAGGTAAAGCAGGGATTCAAATATTTTCAACATATTTTTATAGAGAAAAAGAGATCATGAAGTTGTACATACAGAAAGCATGGTGTACAGGCTATTCCATACTGCCTATCTGGTTATAGATACTTCTGGTAGCTGAGAATTATACTTTTCTTGTGCTTTTTGTTCATTGTTTTGTTATTTTGCTCTCAAACTTTCTTCTGTCACAGTGGCTAGTATTAAGATGCTCTGGGCAGTATCTTAAAAAGGAAAAACCACTTTACAAAAAAAGTGTGAATTTACAATTCAGTCTGACTGGGAAGCACTGTATTGTTTATTCATTTTTATTTCCAACGAGAGCATCACAACAAGAGAACCTGTTGATAGTATTTAGAGTAAAGATACTTGCTTAGGAAATTGGTACTGCCAGACTGATACAACCATTCAGCAGTCAGCAGGTAGGAATCTGGCAAGGAATGTGTAAAAGAAAGATTTTGTGTCTCTTACACTGTGAATTTTAGTATTTCTAAACTTGTGTGTATTGCATATTAGAACAATTAAGCAGAACAATGTAAGTTGCCAAATAACTGTTGTTTAATACCTGTATTTTAACTGTATGCTTGGTAGGTTTCTTGTAAGAATATCTAACCATGTGATACTCCTTATAGATTGTAATTGCTGACTTGACGCTTGTTCTCTCGTTATCTGAATATTGAAAACAAGTTGTTTTGTTTAAGTAGTCAATCAGTGGCTATGGCATGACGTTCTGTAGTGGCCAGTTTATTCAGGAGCAATTGCACTTGTTTTGATTACTGCAAACTAAAAAGAAAAAAAAAAACAAACAGTAGAGTATGCTAGTATGTGTAATTAATTCCTAGCATTGCCTTAAGTGTGTATGGAAAAACTTGCTCAGAAATACTGTATTGTATCTTATTTTTAAGAGGTATCTATACTGAAAGAAATTATGAAATCGGAAGTAGTCACTGGTGGAACTGAAATATTTTTTTCAAAGATACAGTATTATAATTAGAAAAACTGGGATGAACTTGTAGCCAGAAGGTATTATCTTCAAATTTCTTCTTCTCCTTATTTCTGTACTAGGATACAAATAAAACTCAAAAGTATATCAAGAAAGAAAGTGCATCAGAAGCCAATCATAAAGTTCAGGAAAACAGAAGTGTAGTTCACAGCAACAGCTTGAGTTTTCAGCATGGCAAGTATACACGAGACTCCAATCTAATTCAAGGAGAATGTCAGCTGAGTGATGGCAGCCTTAGCCCTGACAGGCCGTATGGTGAAACGTCCTTGTCTGTACCACTTCATCCAACAAAGAGGCCAGCATCAAATCCACCCCCTATCAGCAACCAGGCGACAAAAGGTAACGGTTATCTCTGTCCTCTTGCCAGAGGTCGTGGAGGGGACACTAGGAAGGGGAGCTTGTGAAAATCAAAAGAGCTGTTAGATGCAGAAATGGGAGTAAAAAAAGACAGACTTAGACCTTGAGGAAAACAGGTAAAACAGGCATCCAGTGGACGCTGAAGAATTGGCAACAGAATGTGTGGAGGGAGAATTAGGAGAGATGTGACTGAGTGGGTGGCCAGATGCAGCTTTCATAGTTACTGTTGCACCTCTGGAGGCATATCTGTTAGGCATTTTTTACAGGGAGCAGAACCACAACTGTGCTATGAAGCACTGGCCTGAACCAGTTCTGTTTACCAAAGTGAATTTTTCAGAGCTGTGACGCTTCTAAAAATAGTCTGATGATCCTACTTATTCAATTTTTCAATTTCTAGTTTTATTTTCTAGAATTCACTGTAGAAAGCTTGATTGAGCAAAAAGCAGGAAGCTCAGTTTAGCTTCTCCCTCTATTCCACTCACTGCCCTTCCCTGGACTGGAAGCATTTGTAAATAATGTAGTCACTTTATTTATGATGATGCTAACCAGAGTTTAAAGAAGACAAGTACTGTTTCTTATACAGTTCTGATTCCCAGTTGGTTTGCTCCCAAACGAGACAATTGAAGAGCCTTTTTCTTTTCTTAAACTGCCTCAGGTGACAGTTCTGCCTGCTTCAGCCCGATAGCTGGGTTTCGTCTTTGTTCTACGGCGATAAAAATTAGTTCTGAACTTCCCACTGAAGTGTGCTTGCTTTCATTTCTCAGGCAAACGTCCAAAGAAAGGAATGGCAACTGCTAAACAGCGCCTTGGGAAGATCTTGAAGCTGAACCGCAACGGCCACGCGCGCTTCTTTGTTTAACATAGCTGCTACTTCTACTACTGCTGTCTTTCCTACACAGACCAGTATTGAGGTCAACAGAGCCTGGAGCTGCTGTTATTCCTCTGCTTGAAGCAGACTTGCATGTACCATATAAAACACTGCCTGATGAACAAAAAATGATAAAAAAAAAAAAAAACAAACAAAAACAAACCCAACCCAATGCTGCATTTTCACTGTGCCACACCTGCTCAGCAATAACCATACGGGAACGGGGAAATCTTCAGAGAGACACAAGGACTGTGAGAAATAGTCTCTCATCAGGGCTTGAATATCATTTGTTGCTGGTAGTTTCTGACCTAATTAATGAGGGGAAGATGATGAAGAAGGTGGTTTATCAATAATTTATTTCTGATAGATTTTCACAACTTTGAAATTCATTTAAAAAAACCTATTTATTTGGAAGACTTTTTTTTTTTGGGGGGGTGTTTATTAACTTAGATTTAAGAATGTGAAATTATTTTGATGATGTATGTTTTTGGTGCAGTGGAGAGCCACATTAATTGTGATTAGTCTGGACTCCTAAATTTGATATTCAGGTTATAGTCTTAAATAGGGATGAGATGTGTTATTATTTTTTAAATTAAGGTATATGGAATCTTATTTTTTTTTTCTTGCTTTTTGTAAGCTATTGGCTGGGCTTCTCTTGACTTGCGAGTTGCATATTCTCTGCCAGCTTGATTATTTTTGACCTCTCCTCTTTAATACAGATTTATTTATTTGATGGACTAGAAGAGACTCCTAAAGACAGAAGAATCTTCTTCTGTCAGTCCAGTAGCTAACTTGTTTTAAACTGCACCCCTTTCCTCCAAATTGGAGTGCATACTTTTCTTCCTGGTGATCGATCTGTGATGATTTTCTTCTCTAAAAAGGCTCCCTGAAATTGTAGTTCTACAGGTTATTTAAGAGTTGGTACAAAGGAAGGAAACCTAATAAATCGTTTTGGAGGAACAAGGACATCAGTTAGGAGAAATGTTTCTTCAGAACAATTACGCCGAAATAGCATTGCAGTCTTAAGATTTGGCATATTAGTTAATGTAGCACGGAAGAAGCATTAAATACTGTGCTTTAAATACATTTTCTGAAGAGTCAGGAGGGCAGGAGAATGGGTGTTGCTTTGAAAGCCAGATGAGACAGCCAATTAAAAGTCTTAACTGGTGCATATATAAGCATTAAGTAGCTTACTGGTATCAGAATAACCATTTGTGTTGGGCTTCGTACAGAGCTGACAGCAAATGCAGATTCTGAATTCCTGTAAATAATTTTGATTTAAAATTTGTATTTTTCTGTAATATAAAATTAAATATTTAACTTTTGGGGGACGGGGATGAAGGCGGAAGGGGGAATACTTTTACTTGATTCTGGAAAAAGGGCATTTTGCAGGGTCCAGCCAAAATGTAAACATTACTGTGCTAGTGACAGCAATATTGTTGGGGTTGTCTGGGGTATTTTTTGGTTGTTAAAGAGTTAAAATAGTCGAGACATAGCTATCCGAGTTATTAAATTGGTTTAACTTTCCATGCTAGTTTTTCCTTCCTCCATATTCTATACTGGAATTGTTTTCTCTTTTAGTTTAAAAACAAGTTCAGTTGAACTTTCCAGACTATTTGAGTAGAGTTCTTTTTATCTACACTCGGTTATGGATTCCTTAACAAATTTATGGAAGGAGTTCTGATGTCAGATGTTTTTGATTGTCGCAGGGTCGAAACTATTTAGCACTAGGTTATCTTGTTTCCAAATTGAAAAACATCAAAACGTAATGCAACTGCAAATAAGTCAGGTAACGTTCATGGCATTACTTCCTCTGGAGCTTGAAAATTATAACTTAGTGTTTTTTGAAGCCCTGCTTTATATTGACTTGACTTTATAGTTTTGTGTATGTGCATATGGGTGAATTTTTTAAACCTTTTCTGTTTGCTAAATGTGGTTTCACAAAGGCAGGTGTTCAGTTTTTGGTTTCTTTTTCTTTTTAATTTAAAGCAAGCTAGCAACTTTGTTTAGACTATTGGAAAGGGAGGTAACAAAAGATTTCTAAAAAGCAGAAGATAAGCTAAGAGGTACTCTACAGGTGCTGAAAGTGACTATAAGTACTTGCTGTTCTCAGGTGCTATGTTTTCCAGATGGAAATAGTTAAAGGAGAATATTTTGACTGTCTTCTAATATGTTCTCACCAAAGTAAGTCAAAGAAATAAACTATGTTGTCAATATTAGTTAAAATTATATATCCGTGTAAGTACTCCGTGCTGAAGCTTGAGCAAATGGATTAATGCCTGCCAGGCTTCAGAAACTGTTTTAGCTTTAGCATATTTAACCAAACTCTTTGCTTCTTGCTGGCTGTATATATAGTTGTTAAGAACAGAAGGTTCAGGCAGCAGTCGGATTCAGAGCAGAACATAGAATGAGCTTTGTCTCCTTAAAAGTAGATTTTTGAGGACACTTACCTGAAATAGAATTATGCCGGGATAGAATCTGGAGTAAGGAATTTTAAAATATGGAGTATGTTTCCTTGTACATGTGATTGGCGTATACAAAGTCTCTTTCCTGACTATCCGTGTTATTTTTCTGTGTCTTACTATTGGAACACAGATGTGGCTGGACCCATATATATTATTTCTTCTTGGTTTTATTCTTTCTTTGCTTTCTACCTTTTTTGTTTTTTTTTTCCAAAGTGGCTCTCCACTGTCATGAATTCATGTAATAGTCTCTTCACAGGCTGTCAACAGGCAGAGGTTCTTTCCCATTTTCTTCAGATATCCATGCTTCCAGCAGAACTTAACTCTGATGTTTCACCTCAGAACAAGTAATTTAAAAGAAATTGCCATGATAAAAAGTATTTAAAAATAGGGGAAAAAAAAAAAAAGAAAAAGGGAAAAAAAAAAATCTCCTGGTAGCCCATGAAGAGGATGTGGTAACCTCACTTGCTTTGTGTACTTGTGTGTAGGGATATTTTTATTGTGTTCTAGAAGAAAACACTGCTGCACCAATCTTTCTGTAGATAGACCGAACCTTGTGTTGTAGTGGAGAGAAAAAAAACCTGTTTTTTCCTTGCTGTCTTACTTGGGGTGGAAGAGGGAGGGAGTAGGGAACACTGACTTGGACAACAAAGAGAGTTAAGCCTGGTAACTTCTCTAGGATAATCTTTTTTAAAAAGTCAGAGAACTTGGATTTGGCATAAATTTGTTTTTGTAGACGGGACGATAGGAATGAAATATTGTAGAGGTTTTCCCATTCTCTAAGTTCTCATGTTCCTGCAATTGAGAAAGGAAAAAAAAAAAAAAAAAAAAAAAAAAAGGAAACTAACCATGAAAATGGAAAGACCACCTAGAAACTATATCAAAGACTCTTCCAGCAACTTTCCCTTTTCTTCTCCTACTATACTTGCTAATAAACTCTGGCTACAAGGTAGCCTTTGTTGACCTCTGAGGTAGATTACCTATGCAACCTATAATACTCTACATGAATCCATTCTTAAAGACAATTTTGAAAGGGTTAGATGTTGAGAGTTAAAATTGTTGCTTTCTGATCACATGAGGGATTTGGGGGGGTTTTAATTTTTTTGGTGATTGAAGTGTTTGTGTTACTTTTAGGAGCGATGTAAGAGAGCACAGTGTCATGATCACATTTTTAGAAGCTTCAGCTTTCCCTAGGCTTTGCTGTATGGCATAAGCTACTTTCATTCACAAGGTCACGAAGTTGTAAATGTTGAAGATTTTTGCAGGGTTTTGGGGTCAGAGCTGATGTGAATCGTGCTAATCCCTTTTTGGTAACTGTGGAGACTAAGCAGAACTGAAGCTAAAATGACTTGGTACGATAAGGCTAGAGCTAGTGCCCTGTTTAGGCTCCACATGCTTACTTTTTCCTTCACACCCCCACCATGACCCCCAAATCTAATGTCTTTCCAGAATTTCATTCACATAATACTTCCAGACCATTAAAAGCTGTTTGTAGCTCTGGGGTTGAGTGAACCCAGAGCTACTCTTTCACAGAATAACTATAAATGGAACCAAGGGCCTTACTGTTTGTGGTTAAACAAGATTAAAAGCTGCAACATCCATTTTTCCAAAAGAAACAAATCCCCACCAACAGCAACCACCCTATTGACCGTCTTTGTGGGAGCATATGATGGATAAATCATGCAGTGGATGAGAAACATAAGTAGCACTGATACGGAAATGCGTGTTCTTCATAGGCTGCATTTCTGCTTGGAAAAGAAAAAAAAGACTTTTTCTACTTTTAATATAAATTAAGCCATAAGAGTTTCATGCTGTGGGAAGGGAATGAAAGGGATCACTTTAAGAGATTATATTGATATGTATTGTCACTTCTGCTGGGAAATGTCTATTGCTGCCAATGCTTTGGTGAAACTTTTTTTTTTTTTTTTAAGAAAAAACATGGAATTTGAAAAAAAAAAATAAAGGGGGGGGGCTAGTTCTTGGCTATATTTACTAGTTTTGTAGTAATGTTTTGCTGGCCTGTTTGTCCTTTCCTCTCCTTTTTCTACTCTCATAGTCTAATTTCTGTCTTTCCTTCTAATGTCTCTGAAGATATTAGCTTGTCTGCTCAGTAGAGGTCGGTGTATGTGTGTCTTCCTTTTTACAGAAACGCACTACTGTGTTAAGTATTTGGCTGGGAAATGGGATGCTGCAGCTTTAAGAGCATTTTTTTTTTCAATTCATAACAGTATTTCCCATCCTCTTTTGCCTGCAGGCAGGGAAAGTGTATGTACAGTATTTATTTTGTTTTGATTTTACTTTAAATTTGTAAGTTTCTATAAGTAGTTCACATTGATTATTCTAGGGGAGGACAAGTGGCTTTGTTTAAATATGTATTTGATATTCATAGTTTCCACTTTCTGTACTTCAAAATACTGAAATTAAAAAATTGTATTGCTTATGTTTTGATTTTAGCACTCTAAAGTGTTTAATTTCTTCAAACTTCTGCTCATTCGCTTCAGTGTAAATACAGAAAACTGTACAGAATATCTTGAGGAGAAAATGCTTTTTCTAGATGAAATGTCTGTGCCCTTGACTTGTTGTGTTTTAAAGAAGAAGATTTCTGGATAAATGAGAGAGGCAATATTCTCATACTGGGTTTTCTTATTATTTTTTCCAAGTGCAAATCTCACTCGAATCTCATTTCAATCCAAGTGTCTGTATGGCAACTAAAGGCATTTTGTGAGATGTGTATGTTCTTTCTCAATCCTAGTATAAAAGAGAGGTAGAAGTGTTCTGTGATCCATTCTGAGCAGATCTAGAACTGTAAGCAGAGTGTCAAATGGTATTTTCATGTTCTTGTTCTTGGATTTTGTTAGAGTTTGTCTCATGCTACTGCTGACTGACTCATCTCTTGATTTGATATAGTTTTTTTTTCCTTTAAGTGTGTGTAGTTTCTGGAAGAAGAGGTTAATCTTTCACACTTCCATGTGCTTTGTCATACTTGTGTTTATCCTGGATTGCTTATCTGCTGGTTTCTCTTACCACATGCATCTTCTGGTTTACAGTTGTCAGTGTTGCCCATTTTGATTCCATATGACAGTACGGTACATCTGGGTACCCAATGTGAGGGTAATGTAAGCATTAGTGTGTTGCACTCTGACACGTTGTCAGCTTCATGTCATGCATTTTCTTCTACAAATAGTGCTCTGCGCTGCTTCAGTGCTGTGACTGGGATTCAAGCGATGGTTGTTTAATGAGAACCTTAGATAAACTATGCAGCAATGGCATTGGAAGAACCAGGTAACAAAAGCTGTTTGATTTGCAGCTGCTCAAGTTCACTTTCTTACCCTGGTTGTTGGTTCACAATGAATTTATGGTTGATTATAATGACTAGGGAATCTGCTTATGGGCCAGAACTTCATTATGCCAGGTATTTTACAGACAAAGAACAAGAATGCTGACCTTATGAAACTGTGTTCTGCTTAAGGTTGAAATAATTAAAACCCCCAGCAAACTACTAAGTTCTGTGGCCTAAATTTTAAAACGTGGTAATGTTGTAGATTTTGGGGGCAGAAACTTCTGTATTGTTTCAAAAACAAATTTCATTTGAGTGCACTAAGAAATCATTTGGAAAAATCCTGGATGCATGATGAAGGACGTGAAGATGAAATATTTGTATGTCCAGAAGTCACTTCCTGTCGTGTTTTGACATGCCATTACATCTTTTCAATTAATGTGTTAAAACTGATTTTAAATTTGGTTAGCCAAAGATTTGCCAAATATCTGAAACATCTGTTTGCTTGTCAGAGCAACCACATATTTTGGAAGTCTTGATCGCTGTGATTGAAGAACTTTACAGCCTACACATTTCCATCAGACTGACTCCTCTGGATGTGTCGCACTGAACACACTGCTCATACTAATGTTTTGGTCTTTAAGTGATAGACTTAAGAGAGCACTTCAGTGGGCCGCAAAGTTTCATACCCACATAAAAACCTGTTTAAGCACTTTTACTATTTGTCCTTTTGTATTCCTGTGGACCTGCTTCTGCAGGGGACTTGGACTGGATGATCTCTAAAGATCCCTTCCAGCCCTACCATTCTGTGAATCTATGGTTTGCCAGCTACACTCCAGAGCTTTTCTCTGTGAGTGCTATTTGGTGGATAATATGTAGGATAATACACTGGGAAATATGTGAAATATCTCAGAGTACTGCTTTAAGTGCTGCTGGATAAGCTGCAGCACCTGCAGTTGTCTTGCCATTAAAAGTCAGAGGTTATGGTTTTCCACTTTTCTGTTTGGGGAGGAGGGGAAAGTACTTACCTGGATTGTTCTTTGCTAACGGACAGGTAGATTTTAGAGATTCCAGGGCTACCAAATATGGCAAGAGATTTTATCTTTAAAGTCAGGGAATGGGCAACATACTTGGTATCCAAAGAGTGAGGTCTGTTGGTTTTGGTTTTCTTTTTTATTTTTTTAATCACCAGTATTTGACTGCGTTTGAGAGAGAGAAACCCCTTGTGAAGTGCCTACAAACTTGGTTTTGTGTACATTTAGTGAAATTAACTCTTTCTCTAGAGGGTTTGTCATGACTTCCTTAAGTTGTGAAGCTGTTGTGGCAGTGGTGGCTCATTAGTTAACACGTTCAACCAAACCTTTTCTTGTTTTGTTTGTTTTAAATATAACTTTGGATTGATGATGGAAACCTGAGTAGTAAAATGAATATGGTGATGTCAATCATGCTAAGTGTTGCTTTCTAGAGAAACTTCTTAATTTTTCCTTTGCATAGAGGTGTTTCTCCTGGGAGCCCTTGAAATTACGCTTTTACTGCTGGTAAGTAATGTCAGCTGTCTCAAGCCAAAAGCTAATGAGGACTGAATCTGTAACAACAGAATGTTATTGTTATTTGTTCTGATACAACCAGGAATTTCAAATGCCTTTTTTCCTTCAGCGATCAGTGACTGAAGTCTTTACCTAGAGAAGAAATAGCTGGTGATGAGGACAGTGAATAAAGTCTGTCATTGCCAGAACTCATAGTATTCCACCTAACAGCTGGCTAATAGGACAGTTTGCTTTGTCTAGACTAAGGTCTGATTTCTCTGAAGCCAATTATATTCAGTCTTTAGAATAAGTACTACAAATTTTTGAAGGCTTGTGTTTGGCTTAATAGATCTATTTATCTGTACTGCTCCTGCTGTATTTGCTTTGGTCTTGGAAAAAATAATCTACTTTGGAACATATAAGTCAACTAAAAGAACAGTATACAAAGAGTCTGCTTGTTTGTGATACTTTGCCCCAAAGTTATTTCTTATGTTTTATTTGCGGCAATGCGTGTGAGTAAAGTTCTCACCCATACTTGGAGAACAGGATATTTAACTGCAAGAAACATTTACCCATAAATCATGCATCTTGGTGGTAAATCATAAAGACATAAGTCGGCTTTTTGTTCCCCTAAAATGAAAAGCCAACAAAACTCTAGAAACGGCTTCTCTGGTCTCCTGAAATGGAATCTGGGCTGTGGAAATGTGGTTTAACTAGGCAGCCTTTTCAGTCTAGTATTGATTTGAAAGAGATACTAAATCGTGTGCTTCATTCTTAAGTTGTTGATTTCTAGTTGCAGAGATCTGAGCCAGTAAGGATTTTCCTGGCCTTGACTAGCACTCATAGAAATTGAATTCTGTCATGTGACGATGGGTACTGAACAGAGCTGTTCCCATGTGGTTAAAGTGCTTCGCCTCAAGAGCCAGCTAACCTCTGTGTTCCCACTGACATAGACCTATTGAAGGAGACCATTCAAAGAGTATATTTACCAGGCCAGCTGTCTTAAAAGCAGTGTCAGAACTGGATGGCTCAGATGGAGGATGGCGGTGAGAGAAACCCTTTTGCTTTTAAG
Organism: Urocolius indicus; assembly: GCA_013401255.1. Classification (NCBI taxonomy): domain Eukaryota; kingdom Metazoa; phylum Chordata; class Aves; order Coliiformes; family Coliidae; genus Urocolius; species Urocolius indicus. The sequence goes on from WBNH01010229.1 coordinate 384,081, forward strand.
TCCATCCATATTCAGCCCAGGTCCACTGGGAGGAGGGAGAAGAAAAATCTCTGAGCTGTGCAGCTTACTGCTGCAAAATGAGTTGATCATGTTCCAAAGGCTGCAGGACAGCTGTGTCCATCATAAAACTAAGCACCACAAGTGATGCTGAATTGCCACAGTCTTAGGAGGGAGGCCAAGCATTAAATGGGACATGGCATCTGAATGATATCTCTCTCCAGGCTTTTGCAGCAGCTCTGAGAAGAGGTAATTGTGAGATGCTTTGGGAAAATGCAGAAACATTGTCTAACATACCTCTTCTGTGGCTATGTGAAGTTATTTCACGCGCTGCTTCTCTTGATCCATTTTCTTCAATATTAAGAGGATTTCATTTAAAGAAGGAGTTCAGTTTGTATAGAAGGCAGAAAGAGATTTCATGGTATACGTCCCACAGTTACCCTGTAAGTGAGGTTTGTAAGGGAAAGTGATATGTATTAGACCATACATATCACTGACATATTCAGAGAGCGGGAAATAAATGTCAAGTTTAGTGCTCGTTGTTCAGATGTGAGACGTTTCCTCTCTTAGACAAACCTTGCCTGACTTAGGTACTTGCAAGGTACTTGTACAGGGCCACTGCTAGGAACTGGTAGCTTATAGACTGTTGTCAGTGTTGGCATGAATAGCTTTCTTATTTTAAAGTGCATTTTACATAGCACCTCTATAGTAATTGAGGAGAGACATTATGTCATTTGGATGGTCTGAAGGCATAATATATCTAGAGTCTAGGACCAGATGTAGGAGTAAGGCAGAATTCCCTAAGGTTACTGTGTTCAGTACATTAGAAGACAAAACTACTTCAAAAAGAGGAGCATTAAGAAGATTACAAAACTGAGAAAGCCAGAAATGCTTTAGCAGGCCACAGGATCTATGTATGTATTGTTTATTGTACTCAAACTGCCTTCAGCCTTGGCAGGTACAATACCAAGTGTGTGTGTGTATATATACACACTTAGAAATAGATGCATTTATTTATGCTGCCCCACGCTTTCTCTTGCCTCTTATTTAAAATAAATTTTTAAAATACAGAATGTCAGCTACCAAACTCTAGTAATATTAGTGTTTTTACCATAAACAAGATTAAAGGAGTATCTTCACTTATCCTTTCATTACATATTTGATTTGACAACAACATGGTACAGTCAGTACTGTTAAAATACTTTATTTAAATCCTTTTCCACTTGGTTGGGATGTTCAGAGATTTCTGATTTTTTTTTCTGCACTGATACCAGCTCTCAATATATTTTAACGTCTTGAAGTAAAAAAAATTAGTATCATTCTGGTGTGCTTCACTGAAAAGGACTCTGAAAGACTGGGAACACCACTAAAAGACATCTCTTGTCTGTTGAATGTTTGGAGCCTAAACTTCCAGTCATCAGTTGAAGCACTTGAAGTGCAGGTGTAACTCGAGATCTTAAAGATGCTGTGTTGACTAATCAGATAAATATGTACACAATAGTAGAGAGCCATATGTGTGAAATGAAGTTTTTTTTTTTTCTTAATTAGCTGCAGAAATGCTAGATTTTTCCCTGGTTCACCTGCTTGGAGGAGTTACACTGAATGGGCTTAAAACCTCAAGTACTTTGACCATCAGGGCATAAAAATGGCTGCAAATAATAGGGCCAGAACTGTGTTATTTCTGTCTAGAAGTGCCACAGGTCTATTTTTCTAGAGAAGAATCTGGTTGGATTTGCTCACCTTGGCTACAGTCCTACTCTTAATTTCTAACCAGTTCAGCTGCTGAACATGCACACACTGATTTTAATGAGGTGTAAATTAATGCCTCAGCTGTTAGTGATATGTCTTCAAACACATAGCTGTGCTTGGAAGGGTTTTCAGGTGATGCTGCAGTCTTCTCCTTTGAAATCATTGCTCAAGACTTCTGATGATTGGGAACACCCAGTGCCATCCTGGAAAAGAGTTGCCTTGGTACTTGCCAGTCCAACCGACTGTGGGGAGGAGGCAGGGCTATCCTCCCTGCTGCCTGGAACTTACTTTCTCCTATGCAGGAATTCATTTAGGGAGTGGGCTGCTGTATCTTAACCCTTATTTTGCCAATGTGGTGAGGGCCTCTGGGGTGTACTGGTGAGGGAAGGGGGCAGCAAGGGTCAGAGTAATTGCCCAGTCAGCAGGGAAATTGTGCCCTTCAGGAGCAGTCTGCAGATATCCCCAAGGCACCTGCAAGAGGCAGAAGGGATTTTTCCCATTTCGACTGCTTGGCATGCTAGCTCTTGTGCGGCTGTTCTTTCCACTTCTTTCCTCATGTATTCAAACCCTGCCAGCCCTGTGGTGAAGAGATGGAAAAAGATAGAAATCGTTGCTTTCCCCTATGTAGGGGAGAAGCAGTAGCCAGGCTGAGATCTGACCAGTCTCACCAAAGTTATCTTAAAGGAAGACTCCTATCCCCAGCCACTGCCCACTGGGGACTGCTTCCACATGGGGAATGGTTCTTCTGTGCTCCCTGGACTGGTGACCTCCCTGCTGCTTTGCATGTTGGGTTTGGAGAGGTTAAACCATTTTCTGTGATAAACAGGACAGGAAATAATACAGAGGTATCCATGCTGATACCTGGACTGATGTGAGCTTTCTTAGACATGCAGCCCGTGGTGTCAGCTTGAGTTTGAGTATTTTCTAGTATTATTTAAACTTCCCTCTTCCCGATCACTCGTGCATGCAAACTCCTGGCATAAAGTGAACTAAACCTCTCAATTTTTGTCATTTTGGAATAGCTTGTTCTAAACCTTTGTCATTTTACTGCATTTCATTCCTTGGTTGTTACTTTGAATGAAATGGAGCGGAACGTAGCTTTGTCCAGTAGTTTCAGTCACCTAAAAATGTAGCAGCTTAGCCTGGAGTTTACCGCTGCAAGGCTGAACCATCAGCGTTTCAGTCACTGTAGCAGCAGGATGGAAGGACATTGAACAGATATGTTTCTTTTTCTGTAAAGCATTTAAACTAAATGTTTAAACCATGTGACCTCTTTGAGAACTATTTAAGATATCTGGATGTATCTGCGTGAAATCCTTTGTCAGCTGCCAGGGAGACTGGACTATAAATGGATACAGATTCTGGCTGATTTTGCAAAGGATCTGAACTGAAGGATATTTTGAGGCTTTTAAATATTTTTTTTTGTCCATTTCACTATTGTCTTACCTTTAAGTTTTGTATTCTGTTGCAACCAAATTTGATGCAAGTTAAAAATCACATGTCTGGAAAATCTTGAATTACTTCTATTGATTTTTAGGGTTTTTTTTGGAAGCTGAAGGCCATGAAATCTCCTTGGGCATTTTAGGGAGCTGTATTGATTTTTTTTTTTTTTTTTTTGAATTATTTTTTTCCTCTACTTTAAGCTAAGACATCTCTGGCCTTCCGCTTCTACATTTTAACAAGTTCTCCAAATCTTTGAAGGTATTTCTGGGTGCAACTGTTGCTAGCTGCTTCTTCTCTATCCTCAAATGGTATTGATATCTTCAGATGCTAAGTAACGACACAGTGAGAGCCTAAAGGTTGCTATGCCTGTGAATAGCTGATAAAATTCAGCAGCCCAAAAGGTTTTAAATTCGACACCATCAAGGTCATCATCAGTAACATCAGTAGGTGGGAAAAGAAAAAGGCACAACAGCAAAATTTTGAAAAAGAGTATCACAGACTTTATGGCAAGGGACTAAGGGATCACTAAGGGACCTGCATCATCATCATAGAGTGGTAGGGTTGGAAGGAACCTTTAGAGATCATCTAGTCCGTCCAACTCCCCCGCTGAAGCCGGTTCACCTAGATCAGGTGGCATAGGAACATATCCAGGTGGGTCTTGAAGACCTTCGAGGAAGGAGACTCCACACCCTCCCTGGGCAGCCTGTGCCAGGGCTCCCTCACCTGAACAGTAAAATACTTTTTCCTTATATTTAAATGGAACTTTTTTGTGTTCCAGCTTCATCCCATTACCCCTTGTCCTGTTGCTAGATACAACAGAAAAAAAAGTGATGCCCCAACCTCCTGACACCCACCATTTAGATATTTGTAAATGTTAATGAGGTTCCCCCCCTCAGTCTTCTCTTTCCTAGACTAAACGTCGTTTGTGACCTGATTGAGGTGAACCTGCTTTAGTGAGGAGGTTGGACTGGATGATCTCTAGTGGCCCTTTCCAGCCCCTACCATTCTGGAATTCTGTGATCACTGTTATCTCATAAGGTATCTGAGAGTTATGCAGATGAAAAGATACATGTTTGTGTGTATGTGTATGCAGCTCATTTAATCCATGCTTTTCCTAGAAGCAGGGTTTGACTGCTGAGGCAAATATTGTGGTCTGACACTGGGCCAGGCTCTGCCTCCAATCTCTGGTGCAATCTGCTTCTTGCACTGTCTGTGACAGTACCTGAGCAAACTAGGTTTTGGAAGTCTGTGGGCTGCACTTCTTATGCTGAATAAGAGACAGGGATTATAGAAAAAGAGATACTAAAGATAGGGGGGAAAATAGATCCTCTGATGTTACATAGATCAGCTGTTGCACAATTCCATGCCCAGACAAAACATTTCTAAAATGAGCCTTTGTAATGCAGGATGTTGGGTTTAATAGATCTGACATGAGGCATTTTGGCTAGATACTGAAAATGGGCAGGATTAACAAAGATTTCTACTAGCCCACCCTGAAGAAAGAGTTTGATGCCCTATTCTGAAGATTTCAAAGTATGTCAAGTCAGTCTTTGACAGCAAGGCTCGATCAGAGGCAGATATGACACCAAGATTTTGTTTGTGCTACCTGGCTGGCAGAGTGTGTATAAAGAATTCATATAAATTCATGTATTTACATATTCATGTATTTCTATCACTTCACGTTATAAAGAGATCAGAAGATACTCTGCGCTGCCTTAGTACCACGTACTAATTGCCAGCTAGGAAGGTTGTGGAGAACATTTCTAGTCACGGTCTCTGCAAAATCCTTTGTGTTGTTTTCTTTCCCACTTTTTGTTTTGCTTGGTGGTTACTGCTTCTCCTTTCTGTTGGAACTTTTGGTGGACAGCAGCTGTTGGATGCTAAATGCTTGTGCAGCGCCAAACTGATTGGGTTAATACCTTGAGACAGGATTATTTACAATTTAGCTCTCTGTAATATTTTCCCCTATGCTATTTGAGTAGAATAGAATTTCCCTCTCTATCTGTTCCATCCCAATCTCAGAATATTATATGAATCCTTCTTTCCCTCTTCCTGCCCTGCAGACTCAGCATGGAGTAGACTGTCTTCAGCAGACATACCTAGTTAGGAAGGATACAGTTCTTTGTCTGTGGCTCATACAAAAAAAGGGAATCTGAGATGAATAAAATTATTTCTTTTGCTAGGAAGAAAATGTTAAAACTCTTGATTTTTATTGGTAAAAAAATCGGTGTGAGGGGTAAAGATGTGTTCATTCCCTTTAACCACATCTTAAAGCAGTGGGGAATGAAAGCCTTTACATCACTCTCAGAATATATGATTTTCTGTCTCCATTTCAAAATGTATTTCTTGAGTATAGAAGAGAAAAACGTCCAAAAGTCCGTGCTTCTATCCTGGAGCTCAGGCAGAGGGGAGGTTACAGTCTTAGTGACCAGCAGGAGGAGCTCACGACCCAGCCTGCAGCGTTAGCGCTCTGCCGCTAACCTTGGCAGAATCGCACCCAAGAAGAAACTTTCAAGTCAAAGCACACTGAGGGCAGCCCACTCTCCTTAAAGCTATCAGTGCTGGCATTTGCCCTGGAAATGCACAAAATAAAACTGCAACGGGAGAAGGCAAAGCCACCCAAAACAAAGCACAGACAAGACAACTTGCCATGGGCAGATGCCATGGGATTAGAGAATGTGATGATCCATCATGCTGCACGAATGGCCTCGGTTATACAGGGAATCTCAGCCTCAAATCTGACTTCCAACACCTCTGTTTTTCTCCTGGTAAAGATAGTAAGCCGAGGTGGCGTAAAGACCAGCTGGGAACACCAGAGTGGGTTGTGCTCACGTGGCACAGTGCTTTAAAAAATGTTAGTAAATCTCTTTAAAGGCAGGTCAGTAACTCGCCTCTGCTCGCTAATGTGAATGTTCCCAGCTATCCAAGGGCAGCAGAACAAATTTGTAAGTAAAAGGCTGGTAGTTTTTATTGTGGATGAGGTGCCCGATTTCAGAAAGTGCAAAACTTCATCTTGCAGCTGCCAAGTTTCCTCTGTCTGGGACAAAGCAGGACAAAGCCACTGACATAAAAATTGCTGAGGAAAGGGTTTTAATGACTTTCTGCAGAACTCCAGGATGAACGAGAGGAACCCACTGTCTGTCACATCTGTTCTGTTCTCTGTCGATTTTTGTGCTCCTTTTAAAATCCAGTATTTAACATTGCCTCAAGACTAATCAGTTCCCTTTTCACTCGACAAGAGACCAACATCTGTAACCCAGTGACCATGGGCACCTTTCTTCCTGCTGTATTTAATACATTAATGCTGAACAGAGTCTTTTTTTCATGTCCATGCTCTTATCAGTCTATCTCCCTTTGTATTCCTTCCTTCCCCATCCATTGTGGAAACAGACATCCTGCCCAAGGCATCAAAATCCACAATCTGCCGTTTCTTCTGTGGAGCCTCTGGATTTTTGCCAGCGGCCACTTGAGATGGTCCCAGATGTGATTGCTTTTTCTGTACTACCCTGAAAATATCCGGAAAAAACAAAGGGCTGCACTCACCACAGTTACTGCTTTGGAGATCAGCACTTCCTCTGCTGTCAGGGATGTACAGTAGGAGATGTTAGCTGTGATGTGCCCAAGAGGAACCATGACTAAAATATCAGAGTCACAGTCAATGGGATATCTCTACAATAGAATAAAGCCAATCTTTTCATTTCATCCTTCAGCTGGTCCTTGGGTCTACCTCCACTTCCCAGAAGTTGGGAGATGCGTATGGGATGTCTTTCCCACAGTGTTCTGTGAGAAAATGTAGATTCCTTGCACCTATGTTGTGTGTGAAAGGAAGTTAGGTTTTGATACTGCTTTTCTTCAGGGGGGTTAGAAAATGCAAATGATTCTATTTTTATTCCAAAGTAACTTATACTTAAATAGCAAAACAGCCAATGCCTTGAAACAAAAAAGTTCTTTAATTCAAACTGCTTTTTGCACTTTTTGAGAGAAGGCTGGGGGAGAGGGGAGGGAAGTGGAAATAACAACCAGAGTTTTTGTAATTTGGATTTGTGTGTGGGGGGGGTTGTGCTACTTTGGTAGGCTTGGAAATTTTTAATAGTCCTATCTATCATAAAAACAAGTTTGTAGTCCTGGTTGTCACTGTAAGAGGTTGAAGATATCTGTGAGAAATCATGGAAATGCACCTTGCTGCTGGGTCTCCTTGTGTTGTGTCTTGTAACCTTTTTCTTCTTCTTTTTGCTAAGGTCTTCTCTGCAACTTCCTTGGTTTCATGTACATTGCCTAATTACCAGAGTTCCTGTAGTCCAAGAGTGCACTTGTTTCCATAAACATTTGTGCATGCAATAAAACATTCAGAAGGGTTTTAGCCAGTTCATCGACTTTTGGGCATTCACTCATTGAGGGAAGAGTGAGAATCAGTGTTGTCTCTTGTGAGAGCCCGTGCTTATTGGTTAAAGGCTTTGCTTCTGTGTCACAGAAAAGGAATACTTGAAGTGTTGAGATCCATCTTGTAATCTGACTGCCACTTTAAATGAAGAGACTGGGAGAAAGTGTAAAAAAAAGAGAAGAAAAAAGGTTGATCCCAGTAAAATCTACACAGGTCCTGCATCATAAGCTCTAGAAAGCCACGTGTTGTTTGCTTGGGCTGAGGAATTTTAGCATTGAACACACTTTATTGCTACTTTAAATCAGGAAAAACCTCTGCTCTGCAACTTACTTTCCTAACAGAAAGCAGTTCAAGGAAATTGATGTTGTGCTTGTCCATTAGAGTTTGCAGTGTCTTTTGGAAGAACCTTTATGTAGAACATGAAATTAATACAGCTTTTCAAGACTGCAACTAATTAGGTTGTACTCCCCCATGTCTCCTCACCAGTGAGCAGTTAAATCCAGCCAACTTTCTGAGATCCAGCTCACGGCTGTCCTCAAGGCTGTGCAGCAAAGTCTGTGTCATGTCAGGGATGTGTGGGCACGTTCAATGTGGCCTTTGTGTTTATTAACAGAAATACTGACTTTCTATCAGTAGTTTTAGAGGTAAGGAACCTCCGTGGAAAGATCAGCTCGTGGGGATTTGCTGGAGCACATTTTTTTAGCTGTTTTTGGTGTTTTTTTCCTGTTTTCAGTTGGGACAGAGATGCCTTTTGAAGTGTCTCCGTGTACAAGGGAGGAACATTGCTTCGACGAAGCACAAGGCAGATGCTAAATCCTTTGCATGCAGGACTGATAAAGCAGAGTACCTTAGTGACTGATGATCTGAGAAACATTTTTAAATGGTGTCTGCCTTTTTTCAGAAATAGCCTGACCTTGCAGGCTTACAGGCAGGCTGTTCTTAACAATATGTGCAATGTCAGCACTGGCTAGAAACATATGACCCTCTGTAAGCAATTGTCCTGAAATAAAAGGCCAAAGGTGGCTCGTAAAGAGTGAGTCCAAAGCACAACAAACTTTCATAGGAGAGGAAAATACAAGAACTAAAGATAATGGTTCCTGAAAAGCTGATGATGATAGCTACGTGGATATGCAGCCAAGAAGGACGCAAACATAGTGCCTTTTGCAAACAGTGGTAACACAATACCATTCTACAATGGTTATACATGGCAGGAGCTTGACCCTTTTTTTTTTTTGTTGTTGTCTCAAAAGGGAGACTGCCTAGCTTGATGCTTCAGGTAGCAGACAGTAAAAATGCCTTTAGGTAATCCCTATAGCTGTCCCTCTACTCATCATGCGAAACTACAGCATAGCTCACGAGGGGGCATCTTCATTTGAAGTCATTTACTGCTGAGGATATCCCACATCAATTGATCATCTTTCTGACAGTTAACAGCTCTTACTTATTCAGCACTGGTGTGAAGTGCCTGCTAGACCGGCATGGGTCTGTCAAGCTGTAAGTGAGCATAGGTACTAACTGATGCAAGTACTTCAGATGGGGGAAAAAATAACTGGAGCTGGTTACAAGGGTTTTCTACATAAAGCAGGAAAAGTGACGCTGATAATTTTGGCAAGTTTGAGTAATTAAACTCTAAGTGAAATAAAAATACAGACATTTGTTAGCTTGTTTTTCTAATATCAGGGAAAACACTCTGATGAATGGATGTGCCTATCCAAAGCAGCGTTCTTGTAGTGCCATGTCAGAGAATATGTATTTTACAAAAGAGGAGTTGGAGTACCTTATCTTTAGACTTGAGCCTGCAGGCAGCTGCTGTCCTGTCAATCTGTTGGTGTGACCATGTTTCTGGAGTGAAAGTAAATTTCAGTGATGTTTCTGACTGTGAGCAAAGTGCGTGTACAGGTAGAGGAAAGCTCATGTCAGTTGACGGGAAGGGTGGGTCTCGAAGGGATGACTCATTCCTTGGTGAATTCCTCCTCAGCCAGGCTCCCCTCACTGGCTTGTCTTCTTTGTGGAGGTCCTGGGTCTGGAATTGCTGCTGACTGCACAGAGGTAGCAGCACACATGTTAGCATGAAGCAGATGGATGCCTTGGGGGGCTGGCAGTCCCCAGCTTCTGGGATGCAAGTGGGTATATGACTTGGTCCAAGCAAATCAAGCCTTTGCATCTTGCTATAACCAACCAATGCAAGGGACACTTGGCATCTCAGCGCTCTTGCTCCCTGCAAATGATAGGAGAGAGGATATCTCTCAGCAAATGTTGATGATTTGTATCTTCATAGAGCTGAACTCTGTGTAGACCATCAAGTACACTCTGTGTTCACAGAGCTGTTAATTATGGTGGATTTCTCTTTGTTCAGTTGTTTTGGATACTTAGATACTAAAGGCAAGTATAAGTCTGATAACTCTGAGAACTATAATCTCTTTAACCTGTAGGAAAGAAAACAAATGGCCCCCCTCCACCCATTTATTCCTAAGCACTTCTGCCAAGGCTTCAATGAGGAAACCAAGCCTGTGAGTGGGAGATCTTGCCCCATCTTTCACTTGCTTATGTTCCCCAAACCACAGCAAGGGAAAGACGTGCTGTTGCCTGGTGTCCTAGAAGTAATGCTGTGTAAAGGACACTAAAAGCAGCTGACTGCAGAGCAGGGGCCTCTGCCTGCATCCCCAGGTCCCCCGCTTGGCAACCTGATAGTTGGCTGTGGTTATTTAATTTCTAGGAAAGAGGCTGCTGCTATTGACCCTAAGCTATTTGCCTAATGAAATACAGGGAACTGAGGGGAGGGAGCTAGATGTGAAGATCTGTGGCTTGCTCTCTTTCCTCCCTCTCCTTCTCTTGAACAGTTTTGCAAGAATGCCTTGATACTGCCAGAACACTAGTCCCAATGACTGGTAGCTGTATCCTCACTCCAAGGGTGTCATATCCTGATATGCTCTGCTTTGGTGTCTGCAGCCCTTACTGGCTGAAACCATGCAGCTGAAGCCTTCCTGCCTGACAGAGAGGATACGCTCTTAACACTCCAGGGACCCTTGCAACAAGACAGGGCTTTGCCAGATGCCCTCAGCCATCCTTTAGGGATCTTAGAGAGCCCCTCCTGTCCGGGACACTGATTGTGAGGCTGAGCCTGCTTGTCACCTTGTCCTTGTGGCCCAAGCACAGCATCTTGCCTGTTTTGCCAGGCCCGTGCAGCTCAGGACGTTGCACTTTGTCAGGCAGTGGTGCCTGAGTGTCACCTGCCCTGTCCCCAAGGGAGCCTCAGGGTCTGGGCCGACAGTAGCGGAGTTGCCTCAGCTGGCGCAGTTGGGCCCGCTGGGCTCTGCCAGGCCTGCCTGCCGCCCCAGTTAGTGCCACTGAAGGCAGGGGGAGGCAGGTCATGTATCAAGCAGATTTCTGGATAGCATGGGGCCTTTTTTTTCTTTCAGAAAGCCCAAATGAATTTACAGTTCACAAAGAAAACGCCGTCTGCCTCATTACTGAGCTGCAATCTGTTCCTTCTTTACCCTCACAGTTATATTCCCCACCAGGGATTTATTGTTCCTTTTCAATCTGATGTTTTAATCTCCCATTCCCTCATCTTTGCCCCTCTCATTTCCCTTTCCAGAGCTGATGCTCTTGCCAGCTGGAGTGAGACGCTTGCGTGGTGTTGTAGTCAGAAGTGTCTTTAACTGCCCGCCACTGCCAGCTGCCAAAAGAGAGGAGATGCCCTGTAAACACAACAAATTAAAATAGTGCCAAAAGGCTGCACAGGTCCTGCCCATTCCACAGCAATCCTGTGGCCAGCCATTAAAAACACAAACCGGCAGGCACAGCCTCTGGAGTTTTAAGGAGCCATCAAAACCTGAGGGACCAACCGACCGTTGTATCTGTGCTTGCCCCGGGGTGTGTGCTAGACAACTCTAATCAAAGCAAAACAAGGAGGGAAAATGTACAGATTTGCATTGTTCTTGCATGCACAGAGCTTGGCCAAGGTCAGTGCTCTCTTTGTGCTCAACAAGTTCTTGTTCTGAAGAAGCTACAGCAGAGTAGGAAGAGAAAAGACCTTGGCTCTTTGCTTTACAGAGATAAATGGTTGGTGGCAGCTGAAAAAGAAGGCCATTTTCACTGCAAGATGCAGCAGTCTGGCAGAAAGGACGGAGACATGCTGCATTTGAAGAGCTCCCAGAAAAGCCTGACAATTAGGTATTTTGGGACATGTACCCTTACAGCAGTAACCTAAATATTTATGCCTAAGGAGGCCGGTGACGTGGTACAGCAGGGACACGCTGTTTGCGCCTGAGTGCCAAATCTACACCCCTCATCTGTGCTCCGATGTCTTCAGCGTGTGCTGTACAACAAGTCCTTTCACTCCCAGACAGGGACACATTTCCTGTGGTTTGTCCTTCGGTGCCCATTTATCATCTTTTCCTGCCGAGGGGACCCGAGGCTCCAGCACTGTTACGGGTTGGCAGCGGGTGAGCAGCCCGTCGGCACTGGCCGCGCAGCCCCGTCGGCACGTGCCAGATGTCGTGCAGCTGTGGGGCTCGGCACCAGCGGCCAGGCCTCTGCCTGTGCTGCAGAATGCCTGATTCAGCAGCAACATCCCTGAGCTGCCTCCAAGCCCTCCTGGAAAAACCATCTGCAGGCATCCCACTCATATGGGAACACCACGTGCCGGATGTGGTTGCCAGCTCGTCCCATCTGCCACGTGGCGTGTGGCTCCCTGGGGATGGAGCAGCCCCAAAGGCTGCACCTCGATGGTCCCAGGCTCCTTTCTGCTTGAGGGCACGAGCAAAGCGTAAGAGTTTGTGTTGTTATTTTCTTCCTTGCGTGAAAGGTCTAACGTGAAACCTGCGGTAACCCATGGAAAGGCTCACGTCAGCTTTCCTGTGTCTTGGGGGTGCTAGTTCCTCCATCGGCCATACAGCTGTAGTGTTCTGCTATTGCCTTTTGAAACTAGACTTCCTAGGATACAACAAAAACAGTGTAGGGGAGGAGAGGGCAAACAAACCACAATAAACCTTTTCCTTCATCTAAACCAGCAGTTGTTAGCTGGGGAAGGATGAGATAGTTACAGAAATTGACTGAGCACAGTGGCCTGATATCTGCTGTACCTGCTGTTGAGTAGCCACGGGTTCAGTAGAACCAATTAAATGCACCTGAGATAATAATACTGTTCTTACTGTCTTTTCTCTGTATGCAGGATACGTTGCGTCTTCTCTCTGAATGTGTTTATGGCAGTACAGCAAGAGGCTATGTATGTTTTTTGTGTCTGCACAGTCACTTAACATATTGCCTGATGGTCTGGACCTGAATGACATGCACTGTTTGATCTGGAACGGAAACTTGCCCAGCTTTTTGCACCAAACTTGTGTTAGGATGCTTGGCATGTGCTGGCCAAAAAAGATACCAGGTGAAGAGATGGAGGATGTTTGACAACCTTGGCTGTGATGGGTGAGTCCAGCTAGTAACACTGACCATCACCTCCCTTTTTGCTTGTCCCCATGCCTCTCCAGGGCTCAGCACTGATGGGCCAGGCCAGCTGTGAGCAGAGTCCTGCAGCTCGTGCTAGTTGTGATGAGGTCCACGAATGCTCAGCATCACTGCTGGTTGAAAGCAAGGACCCTTGGTGGCCTAGAGGTCCAATTCTGAACACGGCTGAAAAGTATTCCTAATGCCTAGTTAACTCAACTGATGATGCTTCAGCCCCAAGCTTTGACAAGCACAGAAACCCAAACTGTGCCCAGAGGCCTTGTGTCCATTAAGGCCACCTTTGTCAGTGGCAGTGGAGGCCCAACAGGTTCAGTGGCACTGCGAAGGGGCTGTGGGCCTGGCGCCAGTCCTTCCCCTCCCCGGAGCGTTCTTCCATCTCTGGCGGCAATGCCTCAGTTGGTGTAGGCTGTGCTGCTCCCAGCAGTGGGGACTTGTTACATATTGTCATGGTTTAGGCCCATCAGGGAACAAAAGATCACGATGAGCCTCAAGTACCAAAGACCTGAGAACTGCCAAAGGGCAGGAAGGGTTTAATTGCTGCTTATAGCCCAGGACAAAACAGACCAAGCTACCGGGCTTGGGGAACAAAACAGAAAATAATTTAATCCAACACCAATTAAAACATAACAAACACAAAACAACACAGAGTGGTACAATGATGAAGAGTACAACCAGCCCTTTAAGACCACCTTCTCCTCACCCCTCCCCTCTTCCCAGGCTCAGAGCCCTGATCCCAGTGTCTTTATCTCCTCCCTCTCTGAACGGCTCAGGCGGGCAGGGAACGAGGGGGTTTCAGTCAGTCTATTCCTGATGGCTCCTGCCCTTTGTCTTTTCTCAGGGCAAGCAGGCTCTGCACCAGTCCTCCCTGCACCTCCGTGGGGTACCCCACACATCCTGCTCTGCATGGGCAGTTCCAGTGTCCGTTTATCCCAAAAGCTGCAGCTGCTTTCTGCCTCTCGTGTGGGTCTGCTCTGTGGCATGCAGGCTCTCCAGCACGGCCTGTGCCATGGCCGCCTTCTCACATAGTCTCTCGCTCATCCAGGTGCACTCACCCGGAGCCGCTGGTGGCTCTCAGTCCTACCATTGCTCTCCATGGTTTGCAGGCATACAGCCTGTGTGCTCACCACAGGTTGCAGAGGGGTTTCTGGTCTGGTGCTCCTTCTTCCTTCCTCCTTCTCTGACTGTGGGGTCCACGTGGTTGCCTCCAGCTTGTATCATTCTGACACCTCCTACCAAGCACTTCAAATTCCCATCCTTAAATAGTGATCGCAGAGGTGCCAGATTGGCCTTGCTGGGATGGAGGTGGGTCTGAACCCAAGAGCCAGAGGAGAGTAGGAGAACTTCTTACTGGATCTTCACTGCAACCTGCTCTCCCTGTTACCAAGCAAAAGCTGCTCCTTGCTAAACCATGACACATGTTTACATTTATCACAACATGCCAGTTTGTTTTCCTTCTCCTTTGCTGTTTTGCAACGCCTTCCCAATTCAGCTGCTAATATTTTTCATAATTACATTTGAGCAGTTGCATCAGCTTGGACTTTGTACAGAAGTCCTGAACTTTGCAACATTCTTACTCGCATGGGCACCTCTCACAAATCGCTTGCTCCAGAGAGAGGATCCTGTGAGCCAGCCAACATTGCTGATAGTGCCGCAGCGCCTGCCAGAGCAGTGATTTTCCTCAGGTACACAGCCTCCTCGTCCTACGTCACCTGGGTGAGTGATGGTCGTCCTGCACAGTCTCTCTGTTTTCCTTGTCTTATGTGCTAAGTCTGTGGTGGACAGAAACGACCAGGGGTTTGAATTGCTAATGCCTGCACAGCAGATATTACCAAGACGAAGCTGTGTGGAGATGATGTGGGTTAAGAATATTCTGGCTGATACTGTTTTAAAGCAGTCAGGAGAGGAGCTGAATTTAAGTCTTCTGCATTCAGGGTGGTGGGTTCTTGGTGCTGGGCACAGCGACCCCGAATCCCAATGCCTCCCATGTGTATGGGCCCATCCTGCAAAGTCCAGTCCTGCCTTCCTCTCTCCACCAGCATGCTCTGTGTGTGCTGAGCCATAACAACAGGGGAAAAAAAAAAGCCATGTGATGTTTCTTCCTTTGAGATTCTAGCTGTAGAGCCTTGCTGTGCTGTCCTGGGCTGATGCTCAGTGCTGTGCACAAAGGAAATATCCTTCTGAGGCACCCCACAGTACTCAGATTGCTTCTGGAGCAGGAGACGCAGTGACCTATACTTCAACATGAATAATGGCAATTGTAGTTGCTGCCCCTCCAGTGATGCAGGTCTTTATTTGACTTGACTGGGGTCTGTAACCTCTGCTGGCTGCAGGTTCTCCCAGCTGCCAGCGTGCTGCGTGAAGTGTTGTTTGTATTTCCTTCCATTCATGTTAACCTTACATGACATGAATGATGCAATCATGCTGACAAGAGGAGATCACAGGGAGATTCAAAGTCCAGGTTGAAGAGAGAGAAAGATGGGGGAAAAAAAAGGCCAAAAATAGATTTTTCAAGGCTGGGGGTCATTTGCATGTGGGCCTGTGGGATATCAGAGACATACTGGAGCCTCCAGGTTGGAGAGGAATATTGAGTTGGTGCCTTTTACTTGCCTGTAGTCATCTTTGCTTAAGCCTTCACAGCCCACAGCTGTGGTGAATCTGCTGACTTCAAGAAAACCTGAAGTGAAGTGAGTCTCTGGGGATTGGTGGAGTCTTGGTTTCTGGAGAGGGGGAGGTGTGCAAGGACCATCACCAAAGGCAAGTACAAGCTGGTCTCTGCAGGGAGATGTGAGGCTTAGCTTCTGCAGGAGTAATCTGGGGAGTGGCAGATGACGTGGCTGTGGATAACATCCATAAATGATGGTTAGGTGCATTCAGGGTGACATTCTCCCCGGGGGAGTGGAACAGGTCATGGAGAGAGGTCAGAGGCTCTTTTACCTTGAGGGATTTTAGGACTCAGATAGACAAAGCTGTGGCTGATCTGAGCTAGTGTTGACAATAGTCTTACTTCTTATGGGAGGCAAAACCAGAGGCACGCAGAAGTCTTTCCCAGCAGATAATTCTATGACTGTACTTACATTAAAACCAAATAAACGTGCCCTTGTGTTGACTTAACCTTCCCAGTGAATGTGTTGATCTGGTTTTGATGACGTGCTCCTTCCTACAATCTGATTCTCACTGAATACGAGTGAAAATGGCAAGTGGCTTGTATGTTACCTAAAAACCCACGTGAATTGGGTTTTTGTGCTAGCTTCTGATGTCATCTTTCAGGCTCTGGTGGCAAGGGCTGCACACTCATTGTTTTGATGACATAGTGCCAAATGCCATCCTGCAACAAGCTCTATAGATGCAGTGATTGGAATAAGACTGTGATCAAGAGCCTAATGGCCTTCAGTGTGTATTTCTGCACTTCAGCTCCTGCTGCATGTAGAATGGGTGGCAGCAAGAGAGGGCTTGGGGAGTCCAGTGCCAGATGTTCATTCCCTCACCTCTTCTAAACCATGAGACGTAATAATGTGTTTCTGCTTCACTGCAGGTACAAAACAGGACCTTTGAGGGATTGGTGTGCACAAGTGGAGATACTACTTTCAGACCAGACGGTTAAAGCTCTGCCTGTGCCACTACCAACACAGAGAACACTTCCCTCCCCTCCCCTCTGATAACTGCTGCCCTTAACCAAACCTTCTCCCACTCCTGTGTCCCACCAAGACCCTTGCCTGACAGCTGCCAGTACAGCCCATACCCACAGCTGGTCTAGTGAGGCCCTGATTGTGCTGAAAGGGCTGAGCAGAAGTCCAGTTTTACTTCTGGGTGAAGTCCTTGCTGCCTTTTACAAGGCACTGCTCCCTATTACCTGGGACAGCCGAGAAACTCTGCCCGTGCATTCCTGTGTTGTCTCAAGGGAGATGAGGTAGTGGTTCTAGTCACAGAAAACCCTCCTTGTCCTCCCCCTTCCTTCCATCAGAGACATGGGGAATGGCGAGCAATCAATCTGAAACTCTGTGTAGTAAAATATAAATCCCCACAGCCTGAGAGGTTCTGAATAAGAGCCAGAAAGGGTTAACAAAGAAACATGTTCCCTTCAGCACAATCGTATATCTGGCTTATATTTTAATAAATGAGTAACAGCTGAGCAGAGAGGCCAAAACCAGAGAGTTCTCCCACCCTGAGGTACGTTCAAGGAAGAGTTTAGGCTGAGCACAAGTCAGGTACTGGAGTGGGTGATTTAGCACACAACACTGAGGATTAACTGTGAATTGGACAGCAATCAGAGAGAGTGGCTAATGCAGGTGTGAAGGGCTGTGGCTGTTAATGTTTAAATATTCTTACGAATTTCCTGAAGGTGGGAAGAGAAAGAGCAAAGTCAGGCACTATATGGTTGTGTCTGAGGGGAGCTGGAGGCCTGGAGTGATAAATCAGCAGCACTGCAGTGAGATCGAAGGGAAAACTAGTGTAATAGACAAACAATATGGAAAGCAGAGTTTTATTACCACAGTCAGCTCTGAAAGGATTCAGTTCCAGATGGTTAAAGCAGGGGTAGATTAGGAGCCCCAAACAGATGAGTCTCACCATCTGACAAGAGCAGAGGAGAGTTTCCTCTGCATGGAGCGAGAGTTTCACTTGGAGACAGTTGTCTCCATTGTAGGATAAAATGGAATCATAGAATTGTTTTGGTTGGAAAATACCTTTAAGATCATCGAGTCCAACAACTATCTTAACACTGCTGAACACACCCCTAAACAGTGGCCCTCAGCACCTCATCTGCATGTCTTTTAAATATCTCCAGGGATGGTGACTCCACCATCTCCCTGGGAAGCCTGTGCCAGTGTCTAACGACTGTCTCGGTGAGAAGTTTTTCCTAAAGTCCAACCTAAACCTCTGCTGGCACAAGTTGAGGCCATTTTCTCTTGTCCTGTCACTTGTTACTTGGGAGAAGAGACCAATACCCACCTCACTTCAACCTCCTGTCAGGTAGCTGTAGAGAGTGATCATGTCTCTCCTCAGCCTCCAACTTTTCCAGGCTAAACAACCTCAGCTCCCTCAGCTCCTCCTCATCAGACTTGTTCTCCATTTCACCAGCTTCATTGCCCGTGTCTGGATGTGCCTCAGCACCTCAATGTCCTTTGTGCAGTGAGGACTCCAAATCCAAACACAACATTTAAGGTAGGGCCTCACCAGTACAGGGGCAAGTAGTTTACGTTAGGGGGGAATTTTTTCTTTATGAGGAAAGCTGGTGATGAGCACTGCAACTTTGGCACTTTCCCCATCCAGCAAACCTGTCTTGCTCTTACAGAACATTTATCAGAAGGCTTTGGGATTAGTCTGCCACTCATAAGCAGCAGGTGATTCTGCATGATGAGAATATTGGCCATAATCAAACCCCTCTACCATCACAGCCACAGGGATGGGTGGCAGCTCAGGATCTGTTACACCATGATGGGGACTCATGTTCCACAGGGAGCGTCCTGAAGCTGTTAAATTTGTTTTTGCTGAATCACCAAGCAGCAGCTAGGAAGCAATATCCTTTATAGCTCTCAGCCAAGATGAGAGGTAAAACAACAACTTAGTTCCTGGAGGAATTTTTCCTGCAGAAGCGAGGGCTGATGGGCATTGGCACTCTGCATTGAGGGCAGACGAGTCCTCAGACAACAGCAGTGTCTGAAGTGATGTGGTGCAATGGCTGGGTGGAGAGGGGATGTTGCTCTATTATGGGATTAGTTTTTTTCTAATTTGAAATAGTTAAGAAGAAATTTTGGCTGTACTTTGCTACAACATTGGATTTCTCTGTTGGATCTCTTCTACTAGAAATGTTTAGATTTATTTTTGTTTGTGTTGTGTCTTACTCAGCTAAGAAAACATTTTCAAATAGGACAAATTGTCTTGTTCCAGGGAGGAGGTCTGATCTGGAGAGGGAAAACAGCTTGCTACTTGGAGAGCTGTCCACAAAAGAACAAAGCTCTAAGGACAGTTCCCTACACTGTGCCCCAGAGGAGATACTAAACAGCCAAGATGTTGGCCTGATGAAGCACTACTATGTGAGACAGTCTCCTTGTTAAGACTTTGGGTCTTTTAAAACAGAATTTATGTGCCCTGGTGTCTGGTCCTCTGAGTGCTGCTCCTTTGGGTCTGATGGGCAGGGAGGCAAGCGCCTGGGGTATTGCCTTCTGCTTTTAAGAGTGGGGAATGGTGTTAGTTCCTTTCCTTTCACAGGTATGCTGATGCACCTTTCTGATAGTCTTTGATAGTCTTTAACAGGTGCATTAGAATCAGATGTTTCCCTTCCCATATATGCGTTTTGCATGTCACTGACAATATGCAGAAACACTGATGAAAGAGCCAATGCTCCTGCACAACATTCATTGAAAATCCATTCTGGATGAAGAACTTGGAGTTCTTCACGACCCACTTGGAAATGCTCCTGTGTGACTGATCTAGATGGACCTGCTTCTGCAGGGGGGATGGACTAGATGATCTCTAAAAGTCCCTTCCAACCCCTACCATTCCATGATTCTATGCACAGAAGTGTGAATTTCTTGTGAGGGTTGGATGGAGAGTTACATTCGGAGGCTTAGAAAAGTAAGGTGACATCATACGATCTGTACATCTTGTGAAAATGAATCAGTGCTACTATTATTAAAATATCTTCACTCATAATGGCTGCTTTGTCAGACTGGTGGTAATGAACAATTTTAAACTTGATGAAGGATATAAATCCCGGTAGGAAGGAACTCTAAAAGCAACTGAAATTTCACTGCTTGAAAATCAGGCTCAGTTTAATCTAATTTCTAGCCAAAGAGCCAAAGTGGGGATTCAGCACTTTTGGATTCTCAATTAAAAGGTCATCCTCACGTCAGCAAGAGGTCCAGACTCACCTTCATCAGCCTATTTTCCAGAAAAGTCCAAGGGACAATTGGGAATGACTAAATGTGACGATAAAAGTGGTGTGACCTGAGCCAAGAAACATTTTGCTGTCAAAGCCTAAAAAATATGTATTTTCATTAAGAAAGAAATGCTAGGGAATGGCAGTCTTTTGATAGACAACTCATGAGACTGAATTTGTGAAGCTCTACAGAAAGAGGAGATCATATTATTCTTACATTTACATCTCAGGCAATCACTCTGGTTTTATTACTGCATCTCGGGCTGCAAACCTCAGTCTGAGTCAACTACTGTCCCCTTCAGTTTTTTATCCCGGCAGGGAAACCAGCTGTAGAAAGCTGAAAAGAAGTTGAGCTGCATGTCTTGACTTTTCAGCCTGTTTCCTGTGTTCATATTGATCTACAAACAAACATCTCCCAGGTCTCCTAAAAATACTTTCTCATCAAGTTCCCAAAACAGACCACCACCAGATTCGTTGAAGCTTATTTCTGCTACTTTCCTGCATGAATAAAAAAGCTCCCATTCACCGCTGATTGTATTTGGTTAGATCCTGTGCCTTGTGGTGGACATTACATTGAAGTGACATTTTCAGCACCCAAGGACAAAAAAAATGTGACAGGTAGTGGGAGTGCAGAGAAGAGTTTGATGCCTGCGTTTTTTGCACTATGAAAAGGAAGGGGTTAACCTGTTCTTGGCTGTCGGGTACTGAGTGAGGCCCACGCAAAGAAAATACAGCTGTAAATAGTTAGGAGTATTCCCTAGTAGCTGTTTTGGATTGTTTTTTGGGGTAAGTCATTGGACTGGGACTCTGGAGGTATGACCTGTTTCCCAGGGATGCCACCCTCTTCCTCTGTGATTGGAGGAGGAAGGTCACTAGTTGCTCCAGGTCTCAGCTCCCCAGCTGAGAATGATGCTTTCTCCCTCCTCTGCTTTTTTTTTTTTTTTCCCAACTTGCTTGTTTATACTCCTAGCTTTTCAGCAGAGTAACAACTACTCTGCCTGTGTGCTGATGGCAATGGGTCCTGCTCTCAACTGGGGCCTTTAGACACTGCAACAACGAATAACAAATATGATCTTCCCTTTATGCTTGCCTACTTCATCTCCAACTCTGCTGCAGTGCCTGTGAGGTAAGATGAACGGCTAAAAGGAAAAAGAAACCAGTGGAGATGAAGAACAGGGAAGTAAAGATCCAGCAGGTGTGAAAACTTGTGAAATGGGTTTATTTTTCTCTAGTCCTGCTGGCTGATGGTCTCATGCAAAGGTACCACATTGAAGAAGGATTTGAGCCCTCCTTTAAGTCAAAAGAGGTGAACAAAAAGCAGCTTTGTGTGTTTTCTTTGTGCTAATCACATTGTGAATATTCTTAAGCATTGCCACAAGGATTAACATCTCTGCATTTTAATGTGCCTGGTGCCGGAATGTAGCTGGAAAGCAGAGCAGGCAGGAACTGGTCTCTCCAGGCAGCGGGCTTGGCTAGGTGTCTCTTTGAAGTGCTATTAAATGGCTTTCTGTCACTCCTCTTTCTCCCTCTCTTTTTTTTTGGTTGTTTCTTTTTTGTTTGTTTTGTTTTACACTCTTCCTTTAGCAGGTTTTGGAATAAATCCCGATAGTTTTCACGTTTCTGACATTTACTGAACTGGACTGTTTTATCTCCAAATACTTTCCCATGGCAGTAATATGAAAAGAAAAAAAGCATGTGGACACAAGTACGGAGTTTGGCATTTGGTATTTACTTTGGATCATTAACCTGGTCTGTAAATTTGATTTGATCTCTCCTTTTTTTTTTTTTTTTTTTTTGTTCCTCCCCCCACCTTGATGTAATTTCAGAGCCTGCAAAGAGACGCTGTCTTTTTCTGCTTTGGGATCCCAGCAAGAAATGGGAGTCTGATGGATCGTAAATGCACCTGCTTTGGTTAAAACCCAGCCCAGCCAAACAGATAAGTGCCCTTTTAATTATCTCACAACAGCATTTTAGGCGTAGCTGTGCGCAACATCTCTCTACAGTTTGGTTTCAATTCGGTGAACCCCCTGTGATTCACTATCGCAAATGAATGCTCTGTGGTTCTCCCTTCAACTGAGAAATACCAGATGCTATCAGCGTTTCACGTGAGCTAATTAATTAGTCTCTGAGGGAACTGCAGCTGACGACTGGGAAAGCTCCCGGGGTTCTTTCTCTGCCCCTCCAGAGCCGCCGTCTCCAGCAGCCCTGTGAGGTTTTGTGACTCTGAGGAGCAGCTCTGTGGGACCAGACGAGTCTGATGCGACCCATCTGAGCCTTGAGGAGTCCTCCGGGACTCATTAGAGGTTTAATAACTCAACTTGGCCGGCTTGATTGAGAAGATGCTTGTGCAGGCTTGGCACGATCTCAGAGAAACCAGCTAAGGCTGCTGGCAGGAGAGAGGGCTTTCTGCATGTGCTGTTCATATGCGTGCGGAGAAAGTTGATAACCCCTGCTTCTTCCTGACAGTTTCCAGGTGGGAAAATAGCCAGGGATAGAAGAGATAAGCCCTTAGTTACGTTGACTTTATACAGGGTGTACAAAGAGGTATCGTGGGCGAGGGGTAACAAGAATTGTCCCCTCACGAGTTATGGGAACGCTTATATCTATGGATGAAAAAGTTAGGGATCAGGAAAAAAAATGTTGGCTGCATAGATCCGCTTCTAGAGGTGACTGTTGCCTGCTTGTGGACACAGCACTGCAGTTAGGAAGTAATTTAAGAAATCCATAAAATACGGAGTACCTTTGCACTAGTACATGGGACTGGGGCAAATATTCAATGTATCTGCAATTTACATCATTAGAAAAACAAACAAATCACTGAAGCCAAGCTTGTGAGCACTGGAGGGCATGTGTGACAGGAGAAGGGACATGGGCCAAATTATCTACTCCAGACTTGTCTTGTCTGTCCTGTCAGGGCTAATTATCAATGTAAAATGTCTGCCTTGCTGTTAGGAAAACTACGAGCAGGTTTGCTACAGCAAGTTAGACTGTAGTAACTGATGTGAATCCATTCTACTTACCTAAGCAGAAAAAGTGAGTTTCTTGGTGAAGGTGCCAGACTGGGACTGAGGGAGAGATTAACAAGATAAGACAATGAAATAGGAGGTTACTACAGCAATGGAGAACTGGATCTAGATCGACTCTTGTGATCCCTGGACTGTCTGAAGCTCCTTTTTCCTCTAGGAAAAAACTTCCCTCCTGTTGTTGTTGCCAAGAATGTTTTAATATTAATAGAAGGAATGACATGTCTGATATTAATGACTATGCTCTGTCTTACAATTGTAAATGGTATTTACTCCTGACTCTTCAATACTCTAGTAGCAAAAAGGCTTGACAGTATATTAAGAAACACTGATTAAATGAAGCCCTAGTGAGAAAGTCAGGCTTTGTTTATTTAGCAAGGATGGATAGGAAGTAAAAAAAAAGATCCCTTACAATCATCTTTGTACCCTAACTGAGATCTTCACTCCTCAAAAAAAGAGACCCTTTTTTTTAATCCCAGAAATCCTCAAGGTCTTGATTATTAGGTTTTCAACTAGACACCTGCTTTCTGCCCATCTGCTGATATCAATGTTGCTCCAAATTAGGTACCATTAAATTAACCCAAACCTGGCCAGTTTCAGGCTAAGCTTTAAAGTCGAACTTGGAAATTATATCCTGAAGTGTGGCAAGCAACTTGTAATGCTCTGGGCTCTTGGCAAAGGAGGCAGAAAACACTTAAATGCTTATAGTCCCTCTCAGGATCTGTGCTGATGCAAGAGGTGATATCAGTATCACTTCTCGCATCAGTATGTTACATGCATCTGTCATTGGGCTGGTGCACCCAGCTGCTGAGTGGGACAGGTTCAATGGATCTGGACAGGTTTCTACAAAAAATCTTGTTCAGAAAAGAGGACCCCAAATCCCTAACTCTTTCCTCGTCTTACAGGTGAGTCTTGAGGACACTAGGGAGGCCGTAGCTCCTGAATGCATGACCTTCACTTGGGATTAGAAGAAAGCCATGGGGAAAGACAAGAAGGAAACGGAGGCTGTCTTTCTGAGGAAAAAGATAACTTTGCTGCGGGCTTTCTCGCTTCTCATCGGTAGCATGGTTGGCAGCGGCATCTTTATCTCCCCAAAAGGAGTATTGGAAAACTCTGGCAGCGTGGGTTTCTCCCTGATTGTCTGGTTTGCCTGTGGGGTGCTCTCAATGTTTGGTGAGTGGTGAACTTTGTCAGCCTTTGTTTAAACACCTGGGAGGTGAGGGGAACCAGCACATTTTATGTTTGAAGAGTTGGAAGAAGAATAAACTAAAAATTCCTCATCCACACTGCAACAGAGACAAAGGTTTAACAAGCTTGGTGGGGTCACCAGGGACCTTTAATTCAAATGATTCCCCCAGGAGGACTGAAAAAATCTCAGCTTTATGGCCTGTGAATATGAAGTCATGTGCAAGTCCAGGGCAGAGGAGTGACAAGCACTTCAGATGGAGATAGTGTGGTCTCTGTCAGAAAAGCTGGGAGAAGAGGAGGCAACTCTCTCTATAAGGTGGAAGGGAGGTAAAGGCATCTAAGAGGCACTTACGAGTCCAAAGGCTGTGCAGTGCTTTTCATAGACACTGTGAAAGTTTTAATATGCCAAAAGGGATCCCTTCTTTATTGATGGGAGTGAGGAAGCAATGCAGCAGATTGCCTGGGAAGCCACAGGGTATCCACCAGACAGGAGTGGGTGACTGTGTGTCTGTCAGGAATGGTTTGGATATGTCTGGTGCTGCTTTGGAGCAGGAGATGGAGCAGTTCAGTTTCTGTGTGTTACCCTTGCCTTAGTTTCTGCCATACAGTACCTGTCTTTTCTCATAAAAGGTTGACTTTTGTCAACCTTTTGATGACAGTTTGATTCTGCTTTTTTTTTTTTTCCTGAAACAACGTAGGTCTTAAAGTTTCAATTGATAAAAGGTGTGGCTTTTAGCTTCCTTCATTAACTGTATAAAATTGCCATCTCAGAAACACTCTAAAGGTGCTGTTAGCAGAACTGCGAGATCTCTCAGCTTTGGGGATAAATCTGATATTTATCTCAGTGAATGATTTTAGGTTTCTTCTTCTGTCATAACTTAGGGGGAAAAAGACCCCAAACCAAACAAAAAAGGAGAATTACTCCACGTGGAAAAAAACCACTTTGGCACTGTGACATGTAGACACAAGTTTAGAAGTTGAGACCTTCAGTATTAATACAGCAACACATGTGGTTCTTGCTCTTAGCATATGTGTACTGATATTTCATGTGACAGCCTATGTATGATTGTTGGGTGAACGATATGCTTTTGCTTAAAGAAAATCTTAGAATGCATGTGCATGGTGTTTCCTTCAACTGAGCAGAGCAATAAATGATATTGTGTGTGCTGATCACATAGCCCAGGCTCTGCACTTGAAAAGATTTCTCCCTCCCTTTGATAGACTCTGTTTGAAGGGCCTTGGGAGACTATCAAGTTATGGTATTTTTTAGCCAAATTTGTTGATTTGTTTTTCTCTTTTATCAGCTTCATGACTTCCTCTGATCATTTATCTGACACTTTTTTTTTGGAAGTATGTTACAAAAGCTTGCTTTCTTTTATTGTTTTGTTTTCTTTCAAGTATGACATTGATATGAGTCCATATGAGTTCAGCAAAGCACTTAAATGCACGCTGGAAGCATGTAGAGACCCAACAGAATAAATGAGATGAGGTGTCTGCCTATATCTGACACTTTGAACAGGATTTCTGCACAAAATTGCCAAAAGAGAGGTGGGAAAAATTGAGGTTCTCAAAATTGGCATGACCTGAATATCACAGAATCACCAC
The DNA here is from genome assembly GCA_013401255.1 of Urocolius indicus. NCBI lineage: Eukaryota > Metazoa > Chordata > Aves > Coliiformes > Coliidae > Urocolius > Urocolius indicus. The sequence goes on from WBNH01010229.1 coordinate 409,810, forward strand.
AGGACTTGGAGGTATGGCCATATAACACCCGTGCGTTCTTCTGCACTCACTCTCTGCAGCCGTCTGATCTGGGCAGAGGAATAGGTAGCATAGCTAGAGATGGCCTTAACTCAGGGCCACCTCCCTGCAGCTCTCAGCCCCGTTGCAAGGAGAGCTTTATGATTCCTTTTGGTAAGCAAAGAATGTTTAAGCTAGCAAGTGAAGCTGGTGCAAGCAGAGCTTAAGATTTGTACTTGGACGTGTTCAAATGGTGTGAGAAATTGCTCTGTAGAGAAAACACAGATGGGATTTTTTATCTTTGTGGTTTTTGTTTGTTTGTGGGTTTTTTTGGTTTTTTTTTGGCACAGGATGGAGGCATAAAGGTTTCTATCCATTAGTATGAAAGTTTTAAGCTGTCTTCCCTATGGTGCCTCTCGTGGGGTTCCTGGCTGTGCCCTGGTGCAGAGGCAGGGAGGAGCAGAGGTGCTTGTCAGGGCAGGAGCAGGCAGAGCCCAGCTCTGTCACTGCACTCCTGCATGTACCTGTGAGAAGAGACCGACTGAGCCTCTCATGCCAACGCTCCCCTTGCTCTGCACCATCGGGGCTGTGTTCTTCTGCAGTGGCAAGTCTTCCCTCTCAGAGGAGATGCCCTTCCGGGTCCTTTGCCCGGTGACTTTGAAGGAAGGAAGAGGTTTACGTGAAGATGCAAGATAAGGACAGAGGAAGGTGGGCTGTGATGGAAAACATGAATGAAATGACCAGTTAAGCCATGGTCTGCTGGCTGAGCTGCTGTAACTGCCTTGTAAGCATAATTTCACCAGTTTAACCCTGAGCAGAAGCAAGAACTCAAACCTCCAGGACCTTTTTTTTTTTTTTTTCCCCCAAGGAAACCACTTTTATCTTAGTGCTCTGCTTCTGTCATACACCTTTCCACTTGGCTTCCATGGGAACGTTGTATCATTAACCAGAAAATGGAGAATTTCTCTCCTTCTGACAGAAAAACCGAGTACTTCAAAACTTATGCCAGAACACTGTAGCACACAAAAGTAGGGAAGAGTGGTTCTGCTAACTCCCTTTTTATTCCTCTAATTCACTACTTATTTTGAACAGATTCATCTCATTCCTGAAAAGTCACAGAGAAAAGAGAAAATCCATGGGCTGATTTGCTCAGTGCATTTTTACCTGAACTTTTGCAGGTGCCTTGTGCTACGCAGAGCTTGGAACAAGAATCACCAAGTCTGGAGGACATTATATCTACATTTTGGAGACACTAGGGCCTCTGCCAAGTTTCTTATTCCTATGGGCAGAGTTTTTTGCTATCAGGTAAGAGAAGTTGTTTGTCTTTTGCTGGATGCTGTGACCATTTATAAAGCCAAAACATATGGTGCCAGGTAACAGTTGAGGCAGTTTGTAAAGGAAAGAGTAGAAACAATCTGAACAACTTCTACAGATTTTCAGTGTGATGAAAGGAAGGAGGCATAATGAGTAAATAGTTACATATGTTCAATGTGATCTGTACTTAAAGAAGAGTATCTCTCTTTTCCCCTGGCAGCTGGTATCCTCCATGAGCCATGGTATTTTTCAGAGAGTGACAATAGATGCCAGATTTATTTCAGATCTTCAGTTACATTGTGGAACTTTTCCAGATTCTCCTGTGAAGATGACTTTCTGGCTTAGCCCTGAGTTGAATAACATTTTAAAAAACTGTAAATGGCTCTCTTTTTAGCTTACAAAGGAAGTCCTCACCTCTCAATAACCCGTGTCGATTCATGTAAGCTGAAATGAAGAAGAATGTATGAATCACACTGCATCGCTCAGTATGATTAATTTCAACTTTTGCTTTCAAGTTGGGAATTAATCTTTTTGCCGTGTGTGACTTTTAACCCACTTGCTAGGAAAAACCTATGAAAAAGACTAAAAGACTTTATGGGAATTCACCATCTGCACCGGAGAGAGGGATAAAGCTGTGTGGGGAAACTTGCCCTCATCCTGAGTTTTGTCAGTTCTACACCATGCCATTTTTTGGCCGTCTGCAGACCGCAGATTGTGCTCTGCTTCCTCCTTCAGGCCTGCCAACAGTGCTGTGGTGTCTTTGGCATTTGGACGCTACATGCTGGAGCCATTTTTTGCCCCCTGTCCAGCCCCTGTCCCTGCTGTGAAGCTCGTGTCCCTCCTGGGGTACTGTAAGTACTAACTTTTACAAGACTGCTGATCTCAACCCTCTCTGTCCCAGACCAGAGGCACTTACGAAGTGTTATCTTCCTGGATAACTGTGGTATCAGGGCCTCATCTTACCTCCTTGGCCACACAAACCTTTCTGATGTGAGGCACTGGTCTGAGGTCACCATTTGCTCCTAGAAGGCAAATGGGCCTCCCTGTTGGCCATCTGGAGCCCTAGGTCACAGGTATTATGCCAGGTGTGAGAGTAGAAAATCTTTGTGTAAAACTGTGCAAATGGCACTTGGGTTGAGAACATAAGGTTCAAGATTTTGGGGCTCCTCAGCTGCTGCACCCATCCTGTGGAGCTGTCTTGCTTGCTCTGAGATGTAATGTGCAGTGCCCACTGTGAAGGTGGCTGCTGAGATGTCCCTGCAAACTCACACCTTCCCCTGAAGCAGGCCTGGATCCCAAAACAGGAATCAGGCTCCTGGTCACCCTCAGGAACACAGCTCAGCTCCCTCTTTGAAGGCTGTATGCTAGGGGCCACACCTGTAATGTTTTCTCATCTCTGTCACCCTGAGCATCCTTTCTGTAAAGGCACAGCCTTCTCCTCAGCATCTTGAGAGCAGGAGGGTGCTGCTGTATTTTTTTCCCTTTGTGCATCAAACATGGGTTACAGCTGCGGTGATGTGGTCTCCTCTCCAGACACGGTCCTCACCCTCAATTCCTGGAGCGTCACCTGGAGTGCCCGAGTGCAGACCGCTCTCTCTGTCATCAAACTCCTGGCTCTTGCACTCATCATTGGGCCAGGGATGATGCTGCTGGCCCAGGGTAGGTGTGCTGCTGCAGGGCTGGGGGAGGGTGCTTGACATGCCCGCCTGTCATGGTTTTTATTGGTCCCTACTGACAAGTGTGGTACTCCTTTAGCTGGTAGGAGTCTTCTCTGCCTGTGTGCTGGATGTGAATTAGCTGGCAGCTAAGACCAGAGTAGCTGGTCATTAGCATAAGCTGCATTGTGTCGCTGGGCTGATGCGCCTGGATCGGCTGTGCTTTCTCCAAAACTGAGTAACTCTCAGGGTAGGCTCACAAGGACACTCTCCTCTGCAGTCTTTCTTTGGTGTCAGACTTGCCTGTTTCCAGTGTGGCTCAAAGTCCTTCCAAAGCAGCACAAATTGGATGGACACCAGTGATGTGTGACAGTATCCCATGGTGACCTAGTTAGCCACAGCTAACTCATCTTGTAATGAATTACAAGACCTCAGCTTAACCCTGGCAACTACATCTCTGACCTTTCTGTGGCTTAAGCTAGTGGTTTTTTTTACATCCTAATTGAGATGGGCAGTAACTTAGTAAGCTTATAATGGCTTCATGCAGGATTGCACACTCCCATCCAGAGTGGGAAAAATACTCCACAACCTACTAGTAGTATATTCAAGGAATGATACAAGAGTACTGGCTTTAAACCAAGCCTTTTATAGAAAAGCCCAAGGCATTCCCAATCAAGGGATGAAAATTGCTCTCTCTTCACGCTATTGCCTTCCTCTGCAGAGAAAACAACACAGGCAATAGGCTTCACATTCATGACTGGAGCTGGCTCCTTTGAACATGCAAAGATACGCTTGGGCTGGCAGCTCTTCTGAACTGAAGGACTGCCCTGCAGCTAGAAATCCTGAGCCATTATTGTTAGGAATGCCTTCAAATGACAATCTGGAGCCCTGGCACCCGTCCTCCAGTGAGGAGGATAAATGCTGGTGACATCTGGAGAGAGAATTCACCGAGAGACACCAATATGACAGGTTGTATTTAATGTGACTCATGGGGGACTGTAAATCATTCGTTAATGTATTGCAGATAATAAATCCTTTTTATGCACCATCACTTATTGGCAATCATTTTGGAACATAAAAAGACTATCCCAATAGGCCAATTCCCATAGTTTTGTTTAGTTTTCTTCAAGTCTGTTTTCTTTTTTTTTCTTGCCTTTTTTTTTTTGGTATGTGTTTAAAAGTCAGTTTAGTGCGTTTAAATTAGTTTGCCTGATTCCCTTGCCTCGTTCTACTTTTTTTTTTATTGCACTCTCATTGTTTCCTCTGGTTCAGATTTGTTTTAGAGACTTTCTGGACTAGTATTTCAAAGCCAAACCCCCAAATATTGTCATGGAGCTCCTTGCAGTGGCACCTCCATAGAAGCGGTCTGATTTTCTCCATGCACTCCGTGCCATATCATCCCTTTCCTGGCAAAGACCAACTAGGCGACTTTGGTAGTGATAACTGAACATAGATGTGGCACCAAGCCTTAGATTTGAATATGTTGGAAATACAACTCTTCTTGACTGAGTTTTATCACAGAATATTTGTAAATACTAATGAGATCCCCCCCTCAGTCTCCTCCAGACTAAACAGCCCCAGTTCCTGCAGCCTTTCCTCATAAGGGAGATGTTCCAGTCCCCTGATCACCTTGGTGGCCCTGTGCTGGACTCTCTCCAGCAGTTCTCTGTTCCTCTTGAGCTGGGAAGCCCAGAAGTGGACACAGGACTCCAGTTGAGGCCTCACCAGGGCAGACTAAAGGGG
>WBNH01010229.1:415011-484715 GCA_013401255.1 Urocolius indicus
AAAAACAACAACAAAAAACCCACAAAAAAAAAATCCCAACCCCACAAACAACCCCCTTCCCCCCAAAACCCACCCACAAAACTCAAATGCCTCCCCCTCCAAAAAAAAAAACCCCAAACCAAACAACCCACAAAAATCCCCACACCTAGCCACCCCCAAAACATTTCCAACTGGTTTTCAAGGTAATCTCACCTTCCCTGCGAAATATACCTTCCTGTACATGCTGATCAACAATGTAAAATTTAATTCCTAGAAAGGTACTCAGACATTGAAAAATGCTACTACATGGTCTCCAAAACAATTTGCTGCAGCATCAGTGATCTTAGTACTCCTGATGCTCCCTTACTAACAAAGCGCTGTGGGCAAGACACAAGTACGCCACCTTTAAAGTGATCCCCAAAAAATAAAAAGGCAAGGAATGAGCGGCACTTTCTCATTAAAAAGGGCGTTGGGTGGCTTTTAAACATGACAGTTGAACATTACAGTAAAGATAGTGACAAGTGGCTCTGAAAACACTTGCTGGACTGTATGAAAAGTTTTATTGCAATTATACAGAAATACATACAGCTTCAAATGCTTAAGGTCAGTTTTCCTCTAAGCAATTAAGGCAACTGGATGCAATCTCTCTTTAGTATAAACAGGATATTTTGCTAGCCACAGATTACGCAAAGTAGAAAACCAAATATAACATTGGAATCGGCATAACAGAAGGCATTTTTTTTCCTGTTTCTGGCAGAAATTTCAGTGGTTAATTACAATGTACATCAATAAAATGTATCTATTAGAAAAATACAGAAAAACAGGTGAAAATTTATCTGAACCAAAGACATTTTAAGTGAGTCTCAAGGAAAGTTTAAGTTCTGCAGTCTAAAAACCAAGCTAAGCTATTCAGCACAGCTGAAACACATTACCAGTTATGCTCTTTTTCTTTATAGAAAAGTAACCTAGCCTCACTTCCTTCTCAGTCTAGTTGAGAAGTAGCACTAGATAATGAAATTCTCTCCTTGCTTCCATATAAAAATTGGTTTCAGTGGCATATGACCAACTCTATGTTGCCCAGAGATTAATTCCGATGAAGGAAACTTTCATAGTTTTAAGTGCATTTACTGGTAAATGTAAACTTTGCTCTGAAGTGGTTACAATATTAAAGTAACTTTTTGCAATTAAAATTAGAACCAAATAGCCTCTTTTTGAAGAATAAAATTAACAGCAAAATGTAACCAGGTACTTTGTGTTCTGCATACCCCAAACAGCTACAACTTTTAGAGCTATAACACTTGCCTTGGAAATCATTCCTCCTCAAGCCTGCTATCAGTATAATAAAAACCACTTCAATTTACTCCTGCACTGAAGGAAAATGCATTCCTCAAATTGCTTTGCCCTAAACTGAATAATCAAACCATTTGATGACTCAAGTTTTAACAATAGAAAAAAACAAACAAACAAAAAAAAAATTCCAAAAACTGTCATTAAAACTAGTGTTTAAAAAACCACCAAAACCTCCCTAGAATATTTCAAATTAACTTTTTCTTTAAAGACAACCAAATTGTTGTTAAGGCCCAGACAGAAACATTAGCTGTTTAATTAAATGCTGTGAACTCTCTAAAGCAATATAATATTTCTTTCTCAAACTTTATCTTAGCCTTTGAATCCTATCAACATGACTGTTGACCAGTTATTGTCCCCAGTTGCTGAGTTAGCACCTATCGCTCTTCAAGTGTTCTTATATACTTTATTTAAGCTTGCAGGCAACTTTGAATTTTTATTTCCACAACACTTTATTCACACACAAAAAAAATCTCCTTATTAAAAGAACATTGAAAATATTGGAAAGCTCTAATTTGGACTACTGCACTGACAAACGTGTTCTTGTAACGCACAGCAGATAATAACGCCAAAATCTGCTCTCAGTTAAGGGCATGTCACATGCTTGCAAAGGCTGCATTTTTTCAGGGCATTTAAACATGCAAACATTTATTTAATTTTTCTGTTAATGTTGCACTTCTTTTGTTTTTCTTTTTCTAAAAAGGCAACCAATTTTCTGTGAACCATCTAGTAATTAAAAGATAGGGAAGTTACATTTCACGTGACGTAGAACTGTTACGGATGACTTTGTTCTATCTTTGGCTCTTCCCCATATCCCACTATTAAAGCAAGCACTGAGAGAAGTAGCAAAACACAATACAGACTATTGTTACCAGATTATTCATCCTCACTCAACAAAAAACTCCTGCCAGCCCTGCTTTTATCCTAGATGGTGGATTTGCTTGTGCTTCAAATTAAGTTAACCTAGACCCAGAGTCTTTGCAGAAGTTCCATAAAATAGATGAGAGAAACCCCTTTATTTCTTAGAGTACCAGGCAAAAGTGAACTTGACTTCCAGAATATGAAAAAGAGCAGTTAAATGACCAGAACTTCAGGGTGTGACTACTTGGGAGCAGAGGCAATGTGCCACAATGTTCCAGGCTGTACCCCTGGACATGCACCCTTTTTGATCAGTGTGCACTGGGACGTGGCACTCGCTTGCATGTTTATCTATTCGTATCAGTTAAGAGCATCATTCTTACTTCAGAGTTGACTAGAGTGTTTCTAAATGCGTTACGGATAGACACTTTTACAACTGCAAGTTGAGGAGGTAAGGGGCCTTTAACAAGAACTAAAGGCAAGGTGTTGTCCACTGACAGAAAGTGTTAGCTACTGCTGCCCAAAGGTGCCTCTTGAAAACATTTGCATTGTCCTTCACTATATGCAACATAAAAATCATGACCAAAGGGGGTAAAAAAGGCAACAATATCTTCAGCAACAGAAGGCACAAGATAGAAAAGCAAAATTCTCTTAAGATGAAAAACTATCTTTGTTTTAAAGCTTCACAAGTACTTTGTTGTTTGACAAACTAAACAATCTTAGTTTAAGGCTCTTTCACGTATTATGATGTCCTCCTATGAAGCACCTTGATTATTGCACCGAGTTTCACTTCTTTAGATACATTCTTTCTCAAATGTGTTTTTCAAAAGTTTCAGCAAAAGATGCAGCTACACTGTGTGTTCTCAATACAGTTTTGTCCATTTCACGCTGTTATTGTTAAAACCTTGGAGACAGACAATGAAGCCAAAGATAAATTTTATTTTTTAAATAGTAGCCTCACTCCTATCTAATATAATTCTTATATTTTAGACCAAGTTTTTAAAAACTAACTATCCTAAGCATGTATGAAAACAATCTTGGATGTATAGTCTAGATCCATATACATGCCAACATTTTCCTGCATTAAAAATACTACTGTAGTACTTAACGGTTTTTATAGAAAACAAATATGAGGATCATATTTATATAAAAAGCATTTGGAATAGGCTTAAAACAGAAACTTTGCTTTGTTGAAAAGGTGTCACAAAAGCTTTCCTAACGTTTATGGCTAAGAAGAAAACATCGGGTCTTGATAATTTTTAGCACCATAAATGGACATAGACTTTTGATTTTTAAAGATGTGTCTGGTGATGCAAGTAGTCCAAAGTATTGCATTTCTTAGTACACAGACTGACCATAAAAAGTTTCAACTTGTATGTGCTAAGTAAACCACACAGGTCAATTCCTTTAATGTGTTTTTACCAAATTCAGGTCAACAGTGCAAACGATCATGACTGATAGCACCTTTGGAGAGAAAAGCTGCAAGATGCTCACTTTATTGCTTTTTAAAAAAATACAGCAAGTGTAAAGTTTTGTTTTGTTTTTTTATACCGTGAGAATAGATTGCCACATCTTATAACTCTAGTATCTCATGGCACTCAGTTGTGATCCACTTAACCCAAATTCCTGAGATGCTAGAAAGTGTCACCCTGAACATTTTGCCCACCTGAAAGCCAACTCTTGGTAATTACCAACAATTTATGTCTACATTAGTAGAAACTCCAGCACAAGAATTCTCTCAAGTAGTATTGTTTGTTATTGTTGCATTATCCTGTCTGTACACAGTGTTTGCAGAACTGGACCCTAAAGCTATTTTAAAAGGCCATATTTTTGCTCATCATCATGCAAGCATTACAGCATTCCTATCAATATTACCATGTAAGGTTCTTCAGCAGACAACGGCTCTTCTTGCCTAATTTTTCCCAGGTTGCATATATAGCCCCAATTAACATACAGAGCAACAAATTCAACCTAGGAGGAAATCATGCAAGAAAAGCTGTCAGCCAATGAGGATGAAACTGTGTTGCAGTTAAAAGTGACACCCTGTACTGTTTCTCCTGTTCTCTCAAAGTCACATGGAAAGCACAAGAACCACAGCCATCAAACCATTATTTTCCCTTTTACTCTCCTGGTTCCTTGGTGTGACCCTGACCTCACAAAATATCCAGGATTTATCTTTTCACATCACACACACTCTCCTAAATCAGGAAAATAAAGACAAATTAATGTACTAACCATGTAAAGAGCAAGATCATTCCTGAGATAAAATGTATCCCTATGATGTTAGATTTTGTACTTGAAATTAATTTAAAAGTTTCAAATTATGCAAAGATGTATCTGATGAGAATACCTTTTGGCTTCAGCCAGTTACTTTTGGAGCCTTCTTAATATAAATCCTGCTGTTCTGAATTAAGCCATTTGGAAAAGGCAGTTAATAGAAGCAGATCAAGACAGGAGCCCAAAGCAGCCTAGGTTATAATGTAAGCAGCATTTTGAGTGGCAACAAACTATGGAAGAAGTGAAATGCAAACCCATGTTTTTAAGAACAAAACAGAGAAAAAATACTCAAAAGGGAAAGGGAATGGAGTTTATCTATGGACCTTAAAAAATACTGCTAAACACTTCATTAGCAGAAGCAAAAGTAAGCAGAGAGATGAAGAATGTCCTCCTGATATTCTCAGTACTCCTCTCATCTCCAATTAAAAGAGCCTATAGTAATAACTTTAAAAGCAAACAGATCTACTTGTTTTAAATGCAACACACACTTGAACCAGATTATATATTCTGTTGAACTGGAACACAGCTCTCTGATGACTGGTTTTAGTGGTCTGCCTTTTCAGCCCTTCTCATAATTTTCTAGTTCCTAAGTAACCTTCAATATGTCTGTTTTTTTAGCTCTTGCCACCTTTATTACTGCAAGTACAACCTAGCTTATCCTCCCAGGGAAGTCTCTCTGTACTCCATCCAATATCCTGTAAACCACAGAGGTGCTTTTCCATACACAGGCATGTGCACAGTGCCTGGATCTTCAGCGTCTCAAGATGCCTTTACTACTAATTTTCTGACCACACATTTTCAAAAAAAAAAAAAAAAAAAAAAAGTCACCTTCAAATATTTCAGCAAAGTTATTTTGTAAAAAATTAATCTCTGTTGGCACAACAAAGATTCTTCTGTAATAAGTCTTTGCAATTTCACAAATACTAACTTCCTAAAGACCTTATTATGCAGAGGGCAAATACAAAAGCAGAAATTAATACTATATAGGCATAGCTTCAAAACAAACAAAAAAGAATATTTCTGCTAGAAGAAATCTACACAGAGACTTTAAGAAAAACAAACCTTCAGCACTGCATACAATGGATCTACAGTTTTGTTTTGGTTTGGTTTTTTTTCCATTGACATGTACCAGAACTAAGCCTAGCTATGACTAACCATACAGCAAGTAAAGGACAAAAGCACTCACTCCTCATCTAGGGGAAGGACCGGGCCAATCAATACAGAATCCTTTCAAAAAGTGGTCACTAAACATAGTAATAAAATACAGCATCTTTTCTCCATCAGGGTATGGATAGGCCTGTCTGTAGCATGCAGCCAATATAATTTGAATTCAAAGTCATAAACTACTTGCTCCAGCAAAAGCTGGTTTGTCTTCTCCTCCCAGCTGGTTTGCATCTTTAAGATAAAAGTTAGCTCATAGCAAACAGCCACAAAAACCAAACTTCTCATAGTATGTTCAAAACTACAAGTCCCTAGGAATTAAAGAATGTTCAATGAAAAAGTAAAATCCTCCTGTTTTTAAGCACTAATTTTCACCAGGAAAGAAGGAGTTAGATATACTCTACCAACTGCACAATATTGTTACTTGATCTTAAAACATTATTCAGGCATTTTGAGTATTTTGTTAGGAAAGATTAGCCACCAGAAAAAAAAAAAAAAAAAAAAAGACTATTTCAGAACTAGTTTCCTACCATTTCCTACAATATTTAAGTTACCTGTACCCAGCCTGAAATTCTTACGTGCTAATCAAATTGTTAAGTCCGTGGAAATTTGAGTCAACATAGAAAGCTTCAGTATGTTTTAGGCATTGCAGCACTTCATTCCTGTTTTAGAAACTACTAATGACAGCTTGGAGGAAAAGCTTATGAAAATTTCAATGCTTTAAAATCTCCAAGCATCTCTAAGTCAGGTCTTACTTTTATATTGTAAGTTATGGATGAGAGCCACACATCTGTACAGTGAAGTGAAATGCTTAACTTCACCTGTTTCCTTACAGGGTTTTTTTCAGCGCTATTACACAAACAATTTAATTTTACATTACTTAAGTGTTAGGTATAGTTACAGCTCAATTTTGTGTAAAAAAACAATATGTAGTCACCATCTACTTCAGTGTTTTCATCTTCCTTCCATTTTCTTTCAAATACTAGAATAAAAGCCTCTCTTCATCATCAGTTTGTCACAGGCTTGTGGTGGTTTTTTTTGAACGCAAGGAAGCATTGTAAAGTAGCATATGAAGTTTAACTTAGAAGCAAAGGTACTTCGGTGGTATGCCAAGATATCTTCCTTGTGCACTTAAGAAGCAACACATTTAAATAGTGTTCACAGAAATATTTATTTTTAAGGCCCATTTTTTCAGTAACTGAATTTAAAGACACTGATTTTACAATGCCTGGCATAGAACACTTAAATTCAGAAGTGTTAAATCTTACAGTAGTACTCTAGTTTCTTGTGCCAATAGATTTCAGATAAGTCCCAAACACATATCTTGTAAAAATATGAAGATGACAATGGAGCTTCACATGGCTGTTAAGTCAGCTAGCTAGGAAAAATGGTTTCAGTACATCTAATAGATTGGACATTTTTTCAAAATTACCCCATAAATATTTAAGTCTTTTAACTTGAAAAACCCTAGGAGTTTTTGGAAAGTTCATTTAAATGGAAAGCCTTCACCTTGCACTTAAGTTAACGGCTCTGGTCTGTAGACTTGTAAATCAAACTTCTCGTCTACTGAAACAAGAAAAGGAATTCGGGTTAGTGGCAAGCAACTTACTATAAATTGTCTAGTCAGATGCTAATGATGGGAGGAAGCCAAAGTTGGAACAGATTCCGATTTAAGATACGAGTAAGTGGATTAGCAATAATCTAATTAAGAGAGTTCTCACTCATTTCTTAAAGTAATTCCCAGTTCTTTCTCTGTTACTGAGCTTTATATCTCCATTACATGAAGGCAGTGTATCTTAACATACATATATATATGTGTAGTCTTATTTTTTCCTTCCTTCTTTCCCAGTCCTCTAACCATTATTTTTAAAGGAGGGAAGTAAATCCAGTACTAGAGCTCACAGCAAAGTTTAGCACAGGTCTTTTTGGCCCCTACCCTGACAGCAGATTTTTTTTTCCAAGAAAATAAAACTAAAGAATCATTAGCATTTAGTACCACTTATGTCCACATGGGAGTGCTAAGCACATACTATAGAAATGTCACTGGTTTCAAGTATATGTTAATCATTTCTAGTATTAGTACTAAGCACGTGTAGCATGACCATGTAGCAGCCCATTTAAATGCTCAAGTTACTTTTAAATCCAGGTTTAAATTTAGTTTAGGCATTTAAGAAAGCTTGTTTCATAAATGCAAAGCACCTAAGAGCACCTAAGTCATACTGATAAGTGAGGTTTACAAGTGTAGTGCCTTTTTTACTAAGGTGTCTGGAAAGTTTAAATGTTTTTCAGTAGAGAAAAGGAACATTTCTTTATAGCCACAGTACAGGTGGCAGCTCATGTGCTATCTATAAGACAGATTATGAATGTAACTCCAGGAAAAAGCATACTGCAAAACTTTGGCCACTTACATCTCAAATAAGGCTACAATAAAGCGATTAGTACATTAAGTGAAGTCTAAATTTCTCTTGTTCTTTTAACTTACTGAAACCCTTTTTAGGATGAAACAATGTTTTCAGCTTCATAGTACTTACATACCATCATCATTAAGTCCTTAAAATTAATCATTTTTATGTACCAGCTATGGTTTGTATTGGTTAAACTACTATAGCAGTAAGCAATAGCATATACTGCTACTTACCCCACACCCCATTTTGAGAGCTTTGATACAATAGAGAAGATTGAAGAACTAAAAGGAGGACTGAACCAGAACAAGAATAAAATATTTTGAGCAAGGTCTACCATTTAAACTTTCCATTTGTATTACAACAGGAGTTTCTATCAAATTCAGTAGCAGAATCAAAGCTCACACTGTCCAACAAAAGCATAATCTTTACTTGGTTCTATTACATCCCTTTCGTATGTTTCCTTTCCAGAAATAGGATTAAGTGTAAAAAAACCAAAATACCTCATCCTGCATTAGGAAATTCTACATTGTAGATATGTTACAGAAACCCCACTGAGACATGGTGGTGGCTATGCTGACAATTAGCTATCTACACTATCAAAGTATTTATTATTCAGCCACTCAATGAAAACCACTGTTCAAGCTACTTACCGGAACACTTTCCATCATGTCATTTTCAAGGCATTGTTAGCACTAAATAAATTAATTTACTATTTCTAAAAAGATAGTATTGCTTCAAGTGGCATAACATGACTGCATTTAAGATATTGCAAAGCTTAGAACTCCGCTTCAAAAAAAAAAAATATGGTCTATGAAATAGTATTGGTAAAACAAGTGTCTTAGGAGATTTACAGTCTGATATGGAAGAGATTCATGTATATTATGCAGAAAAAAAGACTTTCATTAAATGTTTTGATACTGGCTTTTCAGCTGCTCAGGGTCTGCTGGGAGCAAGCAAATGAAAACATATATGCCTAAACACACACAACTTCCAGGGGCACATTATAAGTCTAAGAAGCTTATTTTAAGTAATAAAACCAAACATCAGCACAATTTCTTTCTTAGCTAAGTTTTACCAAGGATGTATTATAAAGGAACATTGTTTATTGTATTACTTTGATAATGCACAAATATATTTGAAATGCACAACAACATTATTCTCAAGTACAACTCGTAGCAATTGATCCCCTTAACTGGAAAAAAAATCATATTTGAATATTTTGTATTGCATTGTGTAACTTCAACTGGACTTTCTAAAAACAAGTTGTCATTACTTAAACTGTGTTCATGCTTGTCACTCAGTTCAAGACATTCCTAAAATAAGCAGCATTTCCTTTATATTAGTATTACTTCCCAACAACAGAAAACAATAAAAACCAACAAGAACCAGGTAGCTCTTAACTTGTGGGTTTGTTTTATGTTTGCCTTGGCATTTCCCACATTCTCAGCCAACTTATTTAAACAGCCATTTCAGTTGGACTCAATCTCTGAAAAAAAGTAAAGGAATCTGCATGTGAATTCTACCACAGTGTCATTCAATACGAAATAAGCTTAGGTAATAACTGAAGAAATGCTACTGTTTTAGGTATTCACCTTGACACTTCTTTTTGGTTTTTAAGTCACAGAAACATATGAAACAGGTAAAAAAAGAAATGCAGAACTATGACTCCCAAACAAACTTGCTGTGTAGTCTCAGCAAGAGACAGCTACTAAAATTTAAAAACCTAATATTTAAATATAGCCCCATTTTGTACCAGGCCTTGCATTCCTCAAGCAGGAGAGATCTATGGGACTTTTGCCTGAATAAAGAACAGTACAATCACTCTTTCCACTAAGTAGTTCTGTTTAATATGTGTTTAATACACAGCAATGTGTGCTTTTAGGTGTATATGCAAGTACATAACACCGATAGGCACTGTATAACTATATACACAATGCCAAACTGCAATTAAGGATTTAGACTCTGAAACTGTGTCCTGTTTTAAAAATAAAATTTTAGGCTACTGGAGCTCTGATGTTAGCAGCTATTACTAATTTGCAAAGTCATCAGGTAGCACAACAATTTAAATATAAAATTACTAATAAAAATGTAAAAATCGGTATATAGAATATATGGCAGATTATGGTGGTAAGTAGTATTTAGAGTTTTAAGATATTCATTCCCACAGATGGTAAAAAAAGTCAAGATTCACTTCCATCTGTACCAGTCATGCAAAGGCCTTACCTTCATTAGCAAGAATAATGCAACAAACCACTTCCCACAATTAGGGGTTTTGGTTTTTTTTATATGCTTCAATATGCCAACATTGTGCCTCTACGTTTTAGCATGTTTTTGCCCTTGCACACTCCAGAACCCTGAAGATGAGATTTTTGGGTGCTTCTGTGGATGAGTGATAGTAATCAAAGTGTTAGTGTGGTCTTTGGCACCTCTATCTCATTAGTAAAGCAAAGTCCCGCTCAATTTTTTTCTTTAATAAAAATAATCCCATCAGTGGTGCACTCAAGTACTGAAGAGTAGAATAGGTCTGTACAGCCCAATGATAGGAAAACATATGAAACGGCAAAACGTTTGTCTACAATTGTCTTTCCAATCAATTGCACAGAAGCTTGGTCCACTTCTTCAGTTACAGTGAAGTCCTCTTAAGAACTTTGGTTACAGCATTAATGTTTTTGGTAAAAAAAACACACACTCAAACGAAAAACCAGAGCAGATGCTTTCCTTTTCTTCAGGTAGATTTTTCATTGTCCTCTCCTGTCTTCTGAACCCGTGAATACTTTTTGCATGAAGATTTGAAGCAGCTGGGAGGCCAAGATATCGGCCAGGAAAAGCTGCAAGGAACAGAGCCTTGCACATTCTTCTCAAAGAAATAAAATATTGGATACCACCATGCTCGAGAGAGAAAATTTGTCTGAGAAGACACCTTTAAAGTCTGTATTGGCACAAGGAAATAAAGAAGCAAAGAAAACAGACAATCAGTTTGAAGCAGTATCATCAATTACCTTGCATCAAGACAACCAAAAATGCACTATATTTGTATGCATTTCTGCAAAGACAAGATGCATTTAGCCTAGGACAAAAAAAGTTACACATCCTTGTCCAAATATATACTACAAACTAAGAATATTTGACACCAAAAGGTATGCTTCTTTGCTGTGCAAGATTCAGGAAGATAAAGCAAGTCTTTCTAAACGCGAGTCCGTTCAGGGTTGAGAACTAGATTAAATTGCTTAAGAGCTATGCTTCTAGTTGAAAATTCTTTTTGAAACAACTGCAGCAGATATCTTCAGAATAATGTACTTTTATTGACATTTACAGAAGAACTGTCACTAAACATTTTCAATGGTCTAGGCAATTTAGGTTGGTCAGAAATTTTTTACTGAACTACTATTTAACTTGTGAGCTTAGATAAACAAAGGTTATTCTATACATGCACTACAGCAACAAGATCTTGAAGTTAAAAATTCCAAAGTATCAGGCGTTATAAAAATAACTTCATGAAAAAATAAACTTTGAAATAGCTTCATAACAAGCGCAGATCAAAAAAAACACCTTGACCATTAAATATTCATGTAAACTCCAGTAAAGTGAAACTTTGCCTAAGTTGTTTAAATTTCAATATGGAACCTCTATTTTTATTTCAAAATTAATATCTTATTTTGACCTTCGAGTAGTATTAACAAATGCAGACTATATATTGATTCTAAAGGTATTTGCCACTCACCTTTTCATTAGCCATTGAGTGGTACCACCAGAAAAGCCGTGTGGTGATATAGTAAGCAATGATGACATCTACAGTATAGTGTTCATGAGCAACAAGGATACAAATTATTCCAGCAGCACTCATTAGCCAGCAGATTAAGTGATACCACCAGAAATGCCGTGGTGAATCTGTGAAACAGGGAGGTGATTGGGAGAAGAAACAAAAACCACACGCACAATAAACCCATATATGTTATTATAGCAATCCACAAAGGAAAGGAGAAAAGATAAAAAAGATTATTTAAAAAAGGCTATTACATTTTAAAACACAACTCATTTATGACACACTGGTTCAAGAATCTTGTTTTGACACAGAAAACGAGAGAAAAAAAATTACGTAAACTTAGTGAGGTATTCTTACTTTGTATAATGAATCCAAGATGATCTTGCAGTAGAGACAGACAGCACCGTCAGCCATTTTCTAGTCAAATAACTAAGTTTACCAGTTAAATCACTTCTAGAGTATGGGGTGTGGGTGAAGAGATGGAACTGAGGTAAGATCTACACTTCAATTATTTTACTTTGGGTGCTTCAATCTGTTCTATTCAGTAGTCTGTGTTCAAGCAAACTTACACTCAAATGGCCAGAATTGATAAGAAGTGAGCAGAGAGCACAGATTAAAAAGGAACAGACACCCTTATTTTATTTCCTAGGTTTTAACTACTTTGCACAAGACCTCTGTTCTATGAAACAGAAAACACTGTACAGGGAAGTACAGTATATGAATTTATACCCTTTCATTAAAGATTAACAAATGGGAGTGAAGCTATTCTTCAAAATGCATTTAAGCCGCTTCAGTGGAAAAGTTTCCCTGCCCTTCTTTCCCTGTTGAAAAAATGCCATAAGTGTCAAAACGACCATTCATAACTTCTGACAGGCTAATGGGCTTCATTTTACTCACAATGGGAGGTTTTGGCACTTGTTGCCTTGTGGGTCAATGGTCACCCTTTCGTTTCACACAGAACCAGCAGAGAAGCTCCCTGTCTCAACAAGCCTACCCAGTAGTAGGTTTGAGAGCCCTGAGCAAAACACGTTACTGTAGGAAGACTTAAATTTTGGTACAAGTGTGAACAGTAAATTCTCACAAATTCTCCAAAATGCTGCAGACAAATCTGTATCTACTGATTAAAAACAAAACATTTAAAAAAAAAAAAAAAAAAGACAAATCATCTCAAGAAGTTGATGAAAACAGCCCCAGCAAGAAAGGCATAGCAAGGCTACAGATGTAAATAACTATACTGGGAAAACAAAAGATGCAATGTGGGAGAATAAATGAAGAAGTGGAAAAGGATGAAAGGAACAAAACAGCAAAGCAAAAAAATTCACCAAGCCAGAAATAAAAATCTCAGAGTGAATTTTGTACTCAACATGTGTCATATCAGAAGAGTAGAAAAGAATATCATAAGCAATGTCTAATTTGGAGCAATTATAGGGCTCAAGCCCTTGCTCAGAAAACATTTTCTAATTATATGGGAGGCAGAAAAAGGAAAGCAATACATTTCTCATAGAACACAACTCCAGTGAAACAGACGCCCAACAATTAGGCAGTAAAGGGCTTATTACTAGAATTTGCATGTACAACTCTTTCAGCCTCTTAATGATGAAAGTAGATGAGTTATACTAGTCCTGAAAATATTGGGTTATCTGCATCTTTCCTGGTACTAAAGATACTGAAGAGTATGTAATCAGCATTAAGCTGCAATAACATATCCAAACAATGCAAGCAACCAGCCTATTATTAGGTGATTTTCCCAATACTCGTTCTGGTAATTTTGACCTAGGCCTAAGAATCAGCAGACTATAATCAGCATTGTAAACCACTCTGTCGAGTTGAAGTTTGTCATGTTTTTTCAAGGCAGAACATAGCACTGCAACACCTTCTTTCCTCAAGGAAGGCATTCAACTAATGCTGGCTGGCCTTATTTTTGTTTCAGTGAGAATTACACATTCTCATGAGCCAAGCTAGCATTTGCATAGTTTGGGACAGTAAGAGAGAAGATTCCAATTCCAGACATGTGAACTGGAAAGGGAACTCCCCACTACACATTTATAAGAGGCCAAGTTCCCAGGGTAGAAGCATTACTTTACCATGTACCAGATTCAGAAGTCAGCACTTGGTTATCCAGAGCTATGTGTATAGCACAGATGTTTTTCTCCGTGCCTCATGGCAATGAAAAGGGAAGCCATAACTCCAACTATATCTTGTGTGCTTGCCAAATTCTTATCAACTCCAAGAAGCAAAAGTAGGACCTCTAGTAGATGACATTCAAGAAGCATGAACTAACTTTCCACTGTTTGCAGTAACTAATGTACAGCACACTTCAAAAAATAACTTTGCTTATGGATGTATGTCCTGGTTTTGTCAGGGATGGTTAATTTCTTGTTCCTAGTAGCTGGTACAATTCTGAATTTAGTGTAAGAATAATGTTGATAGCAACAACTAAAACAACAGTATGTTAAGTACTAGCTTTCTTAAGGACTTTGCAATTTCAGTGAGCAGGTGCTTAAGAAGCTGGGAGGCAGCATGCTCAGGACAACTGATCTGAACTATCCAAAGGGCTATTCCATACCATAGAACAGGAGGGTACAAACCCAGGCAGAGTCAGCAAGCTGCTGAGGGTGTTTAGTTGCCAGCTGGGGTTAAACCATGACACTTAGACCATAGTGTAAGTATGCAATGACACTGTACTCAAGCCACAAAAATTCCTTAACTCGCATAACTAACTACAGTATGTGTTACCCAAATTGGGAATAACCTACCAATGAATAATGAAAAGCTAGCTTGCTTCAGTCAACAATTAAACACTTATATAAAAGACAGATGCAAAGTCTAGTCACATTAAGCCATAATTAAGCCACACCATTTCTACTACACTCATGTTCCATTTTTGCTCGAAGTCATGATTTTTCTTTCAAACTCATACACGTACAGTCTGTGTGCAGTTGACTTGCAACTTTTGGAGGACAAAAAATTTACATGCACTTTTATCAAGTGTTTCCTCAATACAATGGATTTGAATGAGAGACGTGCATTGAAATGCCATCACTTACACTCTTTGATGAACAGGTAGATTAGTGTTAATACCACAGTGTGACCACTAAACAGGAAGTCTCCGCATAGGATGTGTGATCCAGTTATGGACAGACCACCACCAGAAATCAGTCGCAGGATCCTCTGAACCTTTGCCTGAGAATCTCCATTCAACTAAGAACACCATAGAAAAAGTACAAAAGAAAAGTTTAAGACAAATCATAAGTGACTCGAAATTTCTTGCCTGAACATGTATGGAGTCAGGGAGAGAAAGGACACATTATCTTCATTTTCATTGGATTTCTTTCAGATATTCTTAAACAAATAAGTATGCATTTCAAAGTTGACAGGTGCTGAAGATCAGCTTGATGACACTAGCATTATGTCTATGCTTTCCCAAACCATTTTAAAACATGCATTGTACATCAATGAGATGCAGAAATGTACTAGAAAGAGAAACATTAAAAATGAGTAAGTTCAGGTATGTCATGAGAGCCGTTGACAGAACGAATAAAACCTAATCAAAACTGGTTCAACCAGTACAATCCTGAGTACAGTTTCTGTCACCCTGTTGACATCTCTACAGGATGGAAACCTCAAACTCAATTTTAGATTTCATTACAAGCTCACTCAGGACCTACTCATTTAGAGGATTTAGGTTTTTTTTTAAATACACATTAGTATCAGCTTTTGATTTCTCGTAAATACTAGGCAAACAGTTTCACCTAGCTGTTTAAAGATTAACTTGGGAAAAAACAAACAAGTTAAAGGGATAACTGAATTTACCATAACCAGAAAAATATTTACATGTGACAAAAAAGGAAATCTAGAAAACCTATCATGTTTTTCAGAGTTTAACTAATTAATCCTGTTTCAATGCTAGCAAAATGTACTCTCAACAGAGCTTTGCTTACCTCTTCCTACTCCTTGATACACTATCTACTACACAAAGCCATTCCTCAAGCTAGTAGGACAGAACAGTAGAGTCTTTACAATAGTGGTATGTAAATAAAGCTTCTTGAAATAGATACTGATTCATAAGAAAAAGTAGCTCATCCACTATATTCCTAAATTGCCCCAGTGTGAAAGAGTAACACTGAACAGTCATGAGCTGTATCTCAAGACCAATGAAATCCTACCCAAGAACTGACAAATGTATCCTTCAGGCAAACTTGTAATATCTCTAATTTAAAATGCTTATCTTTCCAGAGCAAAGCCAAACTGCTTCTTACTGTCTTAAGTACACTGTTCTTTCAGTGCAATCAACACAATACAGTTTGTTCCATGACAATTATGTCTACAGCTTTTTATTAGTAACATACTTTGTGCCACCACTTAGCTACACTGACTAAATTTTAAAAAGATATTGTAGAAACACAAGCATGTGTGTGTTTCTGTATGTATCAGCTCATTTAAATAGCTAAACTTGTCTTAGTCACATGTAATACATATACATTTTGCAGGCTGGAAGCAGTAAGGAGCAGTTGACTGACAGCTCTTAACAAAGTAGCTTTAAGAAATAGGAGAAAACATACGATTATGGTTACAATGCAACAACAGCTTGCGTACAAGCCTATGAACTACAATATTTACATCAAGTATCCCACCAAGTAAGGAAAAACACCACTGGAGCGATTAGCTTGAGCCTCAGAAGCAAGTTTACTAATTTAGTAGCAGCACTATTTCAACATAGGTACCATCCTTTAAAGCACCTCAACAGCAGCAACAGCTTAAGGGTCTTTCTGTGCCACACAACTATTCATTTATCACCATTTTATGTTTCCAAAGATGTCAACTAAAAGCAATTTGTGTTATTAAATAACATCTGGAATGTTATCTCCTATTTGCTCTAATAAGCCACGAGGACTCAGGCAGATAAAAAGGCTAGAATTAGCAAGCTAAGGTTCTTACCTTTGGTGCACACTGAAAATGCATTCCAGGCACAGGTAAGGTGGTTACGTACATAGTAATACAGCGGTACAGATACAAAGTTCCTATTATAAAAAAGAACCTGCGTCCCACTATTGATCTGGAATTAAGAGGAAGGGGGGAAAAAAAAAAAGATTGAGTGTGAAGTTCACATGTGGGACATACATACAACAGTTACAGAGCTCTAGTTTGATTCGCTAGCTAAATCCCTGGAATTAAAGTGCAGCTCCATCCACTACTCTTCCCTATACACTTCTCTAAATCAAACACTAAAAATTCTTTCTTCAAGGTTTAGTCTTGTTAGTTCATAATGGCACAGGACTACTGTGAGGCTCCCATCAAAGCTAACTAACCAATTTAACATGGCCTTGGTGTAACTTGAGTGTGGAATTCGGCATAGATTTCCTTGACTCTGTGACCTTTTCAGTCCTATATTATAACCACATACTTGAATTAAACATGTCTGGCTTAAGCAAATCAAGACAGAGGAAAAAGCTTCTATTCTAGCTCTAGAGAACAGTGGGTTCCTCCTCAAATTTGGATTAGAGGTTTTACATCATATTATGATATCCTGTGTATATTGACATGCCAGTAAACACTCAGGAAAGCCCAGTCACACTTACTCTGGGACTAGTACAACATAGGTGTCAAATTTGTAACTAAAAAATATCATTCGACAAACAGTAGAAACCTGTACTTGTATATCCAACATGGACACATAAACATTTTGTAAAGAAGTCATCCCATTGTCATTTTCCTGCCAGCCTTATTCTACAATATTAATACAAAGGCTACCATATTTTTCTGCCCAAGTGAACAAGGGAAACCAGCATTCTGAAAACACACAGCAGAGAGGGGAAAAAAAAAAAAAAGGCTACTTACTTGTATCTAAGAAACAACCACTGGAATATCCATAAGCCAACTAGTATCATTCCATTTATTTCTGATACAGAAAAAGCCCATTTCACACGATCAATGTAATCAAAAAATTTGTCAGGCAAGGGAGGGCTAAGCTCCTTTGGAGGTACTCTCTCATGGACCACAGTGATCATAACGGTTGTTAGAATCAGGTTGAAGAGAGCATAGACAAAAGCAATGCCTGTTTTCCACCATTCCAGAGGAAATTTGTTCCTAGATTCAGCAGGCATAGCAATCTGTATGTAATCAGGGTATTTCTTCGTTGTTTTTCGCAAGCCATTAGACAAGCCCTTTGATTTGCTAGTGCCATTTTTGTTCTCTTCACTGACAGTGAGAGTAGGTCGTGAGTAACCATTAGAAGTGTCATTGTTTTGATCCTCCATATGCTCTTCAAGCTTTGCTGTCTCAATAGTATTCATTGCCAAGCTGTATGGCCAAATCCGGTTTTACCAGTGATCAATTTCTGGGATTTCTAAAGTCTTGGATTCCTTGAAGTCCAATGTTCTTGTTTCTAGACAACTTTTTATTTCTGTACAACTCTAAAAAGTGTTCATTGTGCTTTCACCATTCAGATTCTGTAAAGCAAATTGTGAACAAATTTTTCTTTCCTCTAGAGTTGTATCATCTGCAAAAGAACAACACAAATACTGAGGACTTACAGAACTAGGAATGAGACACCAAATAAATATCTTAAAAATTCTTATTCTAAGTTCCATTCAACTCTACTTACATACATGGTCAAAAGGCAAACTAAAAGCAGGTAGTTAATTTTAAATACCTCAAGGTAGATCCTACTGATTTGTGATCTGATCAGTTTAGGAACTAGTACCAATTTAGATATTGTTTGTGGGGGTTTGGTTGATTTTAAGAGGACAAGATCCACATACTTTAATGTTTATAATAGCACAATTGCCAGAATTAAGACTAATGCATGTTTGCAGGAACATTGACTTTTGTTGCTTATGTTACTCCATAAAAGGTATCTCCTTTTTGAACCTAGCGTTGCTACAGATATTAACATGGTGTCATGGTTTAAGCCTAGATGGCAACAACCAAACCACACAGTCATTCACTCACTCTTCTGCACCTCAACAGGATGGAAAAGAGAAAAAGGTGTGTTGAGACAAGGACAATTTAAGAGAACAGCACAAGGAGAGAACAAATCACCATAACCACAATACAGGAATATACTGGGCATTGCTTGCTTTGCTCACTGCCCCAAATCCAACAGTCCTGACCGAGCAGCCACAGTTCCCAAGCACCCAGGCCAGCACAACCCCCGCCCCATATACTCAGCACAACTCAGCCCGGAATGGAATAGCCTGGCCACGCTCCCTTGGCTGTTTACCCTATTCCAGACAAATCCAGGACACACAGTTTGTCCATATAGATCAATCCTGTTAGTCCAGATGACAGGACAGAAAACAGAAGTGATTACAGGATTTTATTTCACAAGGCATAGCATAATCTACATCAATCTACTAAATAGTTGGCTCCACTAAAATTGCCTGGATCTAAACAAGTATTTTAACCAGATTTTTTTTTAAGTGTCTCTTTAGATACTGTAGTACCCAATTAATAATATCTGAAATGTCACTGAACTGAGAAATATACCTCTGGATTAGATTCTTAGTTGTGGTAACCTATATGTAGAATAGACTTACAAAATGGATCTGTGCCTGTCCTTTAGTTACTTAAAATTGTTTAAATAGATTTTAATAGAAACAAATAAAAAGATTCATTATCACACAGTATTTATTTCAGTCTGCATTTGTCAAGACAGTAAAATCTCACTAGATTAAAAAAAATATAGGTAAATGCGTAAGATTTATGACATTTTCTACAAGAAGCAAAGAAGCTCACTCCTGCTGAACTAACAAAGGCCAAAACAAAAGCCATTTTTCCACCTCTATCTGAACTTCTGTGAAATCACTTACCATAGTTGCAGTGTAACTATTTTTATTACTTAACTCAGCTCCTATGGCAAAAGTAGTACTATCATATACAAAGTGTTCACTATCTACCAGCAAATTATTTCTCTTATTTTTTCAACCAACCTTCTAAGAGAAGTTCAACCCTATCACCACAAGTCTGTGCACGCCAATAAAGACTACCACAGTTTACCATGTTATATGTACAATTACTTCTTCATAATGGAAAACAAAGCTGCCAGTCTCCCTAATTGCTTAGGAAGCATCTGCCCAGTAACTAATAATCTAAAAATCAAAATATCCTGGAAAGTTGAGTGTTTGTGTTTTGGTCCCTCCCTGCTCCCCTCAAAGAGAGAAGACATTTAACATGGTGAGCATACAAATCCCACTGATTTCCTAGCTGCTGCTCTTAGTGCAGAGAGGATTAAGGGTTCAGATCCCAAATACACAAGACTCAAAATTATTTTTGACTACTGAAATAGTCAACAAATATTTCTAAAGTCATCTCTCAGTAGTGTTTCTGAAATCCACGGTTATGGGTTGATCTTCTCTAAATCTCTAATCAAAAACTAAAACACACAGAGAACACCTGAACAACAACTCTCCATCCCGCCAAAAAGAAAACAATACTCAAGAAAACAAGTAATGATTTCGGAAGCTTTTAATCCCTCTTACTAATCATACTGTAAACTCTGCTTCCATAGGAGAAGGGGATGCTTAATCCAGCAGCCAGGCCACAACTTCTCTGATGCTTCCTACAAGTGAGGATATTCCTTCAGAGCAGCTGCAAAAGCACCAGCCTTACTTAAACCATAGTAGAACAACACATCAACTTTCACAAGTCCTTTGCTTAACACACATATTTTTACTTCCTCTGTCCATTGAAGGGAAATATACAACAGCATGTTTAAGTGATCCAATAGAAAAAATCTGAACCAGTCGAATTGGTTACATTTTAGAACAGAAGTCTAGCATGTGTGCAGGTACTAGTAAGACCCTTCTTGACTTGCTGTTATACACAGTTGTCACTGAAGCAGAGATCAGCAAAAATTGATTTTATATCTGCAGAGGTGAAACATTTTAAGAATTATGCATTTACTGAAAAATAGAACATCACAGTAGGCTGCAACCTCATTTATTTCCTTCTCTTCCCCACAAACACCTAACACCACTAGTAACATATGTAAAAGGAAGATTTTAATTTCAGATATTTAATGACATCCAAGTGAGCCTTAAAGATCAAGGAGTATCTGAACTACAGATGAACAATAATCCAACATCCTTTTTAAGCAAAGCAAATTACACCTACAGCTTGCAGGAAGAAGTTGTGTTCCTTCCTGGTACTTTTAAATGATTTTAAGGCATATTGATCCCCCATTTCTGATGGCTCATCAAGATTATTTCAAGTAGAGTGCATACTGTGGTCAAGCCTTGGTTAACAGCTCAAGGTGCTATATGTCATCTGATCAATGATTTGCAAGAACGTGAAGGCTTTCCTTTATAGGACTTTTTCAACCTGTTTCTTCCCGTGTCCTAAAAGAACACAAAAAAAAAATCTACTGATGAAAAAGACAAAAACACTGCTTGAAGCATTCAGTCCCTCACTGCCAATCTGACCATCCAGAGAAGTGGCAGATACAGAGCACCAACAGCCTAATCATCCTCTGCTACAGATGGTAAAAGGAACTCCCAAAAAGCACATAATTTTTTTCTGCCAAGTCCCTGACCTCAATTCACATAACCATCCCAGTCTCCATGAGGGAATCCTAGATTCCACATTGCTCTTACGTTCATTTAGGTGAAATACCTTACTGCTTCTTTTGGTGAACCTGCAATGCTCTCATGTTAAAAACAGGAGATGACCGTTAACTGCCTAACAGTAGGCCTTAGACTTCTTCAGTAATCAGGCAGTGATGCTCAGACCTGGCAATCTTGCCAACATCTACAGTTCAAAAAAAAAAAAAACAACCAAATCATACCTCATTGCGCTAAGCTATGGAAGACACACTTGGGGAGTCTCAAAAGACTTCATATGAAATCAGACAAGTTACCCAGAAGGTTAAATAAACTTCCTGTAAGGTAGAAAATCTTGTTCTTAAAAGGTGGGTGTAAGAAAGATTTCTCTTGGAACAGCTTCAATATCTTCTAAAAATAGACATGTACCTTCACCAAATAGCAGAGCTTCTTAACCAGCAATATTACAGCAGAAGTCATTATTGTGACAAGGAACAACCTACTTCACAGAAAATCTCAGGAGTGAAAAAGATGGAAAAAAAAAGCAGTGATCCTAACTGTTTATCCTGAGCTTCTACTTGCTCCCTTACAAACAGTTCCTTTAGTTTTCTGCATACATCTCCATTTGACTCGTTCAAAAGAAAACAGCTGATGGGAGTACACCTTTGAGACAAGTGCAACAGCAGGACTACATGTGGCTCTCTTGCTAGAATTTAAGAAGAACAAACAGTTTTATTTATCACGTTAGTCATATGATTTTCACCTACAGGTCATTTTCCCATATAGTTAGCTCACAGTGGTGTGTCTCATCCAGTATTTGGAACTTCCATTACATTTCTCAAAATACTTTAACTTCCATAATTTCCCAAGGACTGAATAGTTACAATTTGCACAGGCCTTCCAAATAAATAGGTCTTGACCTGGCTGTTCCAAATACAAACAAGCCTATTGGAACAAGTGTCCAGAACAGTAAAACTGATATACTCAGACATGAAGCTACAAAATCATATATTGTATACAATATATTATATTTACTATTATATATATACAATCATATATAGTATACTTGTATACAAGATAGAAAAGGTTTCTAGGCAGTAGTGTTTTTAAAACTCATTCACTTCTGTTAAGGCTAGCTCCAACCTTTAATACAGCTTGTACAAATTCCTATATTTGGTAGCTGCAGAAAAAGGTTTTGTAAATGAAGTACTGCACAAACAAATATACAAGTGGAGATAATATGATATTATAACTTCTGTCATGTTATTTATATCATTATCAGGAAACACCATTAGCTAGTTGATATGTTCAAGGTTTCCATTCTTTTCTGTGCCTTCAACAGACAGAAGATATGTTGTGGGGGTTGTGTGGCCATTTTGGTAGCGGAGGGCTACAGGGAGGCTTGCTTTAAAGCTGCTAGAAGTTTCTCCTCTATCTGATATCCCCAGTGCCAGTTGGCTCTAACATGGACCTGCTGCTGACCAAGGCCAAGTTAATTAGTGATGGAGGTAACACCCCTCTAAGTAACATATTTGAGAAGGGGAAGAAGTTGCTTTGCAGATGCTAAACTGCAGCACGAGTGGAAGGGAGTACAAATGTGAGAACAACATATCTGCAGACAAAAAAGTCAGTGAAGAAGGAAGAGGAAGAGATTTCCAGCCACCACAGCAGAGCTTCCCCTGCAGCTTGTGGTGTGGTGCAGCCCAGCCTCTATTATGGCCATGGAGGCTGCAGGGGAGTGGAGATCAACCTGTAGCCTGGGGAGAACCTCACGCCTGAACCCAGAGGAGGCTGTGACACCATTGGAAGCCTACACTGGAATAAGTTCCTGGCAGGACCTGGAAACCTGTGGAAAGAGGAGCCCAAGTCAGATCAGGTTTTCTGGTAGGAGTTGTGACCCTGTGGAAGAACCATGTTGGAGCAGTTCATTCCTGAAGGACTGTTTCCCCCATGCATGAGACCAATGCTGGGGCAGTTCACTAACTGTACCCTGTGGAGGAGACCCATGTTGAAGCAGTTTGTGGAAGACTGTCTCCTATAGGATGGACTCCACACTGTAGCAGTGAGAAGTGGGAGGAGGCCTCCCCGAGAGGAAGCTGCAGCAAAGTCCATCTGTAATGAACTGACCATAATCCCCATCACCTGTGCCACTGAAGGAGGAGGAGGAGGAGGGAGAGTCCCAGAAAGAAGGAGGGGTAGGGGAAGGTGTTAAGATTCAGAGTTGTTTGGTTTTTTTCATCTCATTTCCCTGCATTGTTCTGATGGTTCATTAATAAAGAGTTTTTCCCAAGTTGAGTCTGTTTTGCCCACAATGATAACTGCTGAGTGATCTCCCTGTCCTTATCTTAACTGACAAACCTCTCATTACACATCTCTCTGCTGTCCAGTTTAAAAGGGAGAGTGGTAGATGGCTTTGGTGGGCACCTGGCACTCAGCCAGGGTTAAACCACCACAAATTGGAACACAGGAAGTACTACCTGAACATGACAAGGGGCAATGGGATGAAGGTGGAACACAAAAAGTTCCATTGAAATATAAGAACAAATTATTTTACTGTGAGGGTGATTGAGCACTAGAACAGGCTGCCCAGGGAGGCTGTGAAGTTTCCTTCCTTGGAGGTTTTCAAGACCCACCTGGACATGTTTCAACCTGCTCTAGGTTGACCTGCTTCTGCAGGGGGGTTGGACTAGACGATCTCTAAATGTCCCTTCCAACCCTACCATTCTATGAGGAGAAAATTCTTTACTGTGAGGGCAACGGAACCCTGGCACAAGCTGCCCAGAGAGGTGGTAGAATCTCTTTTCCCTGGAAGTTTTCAAAACCCACCTGGACACGTTTCTGTGTGACCTGATCAAGGTGAAACTGCTTTAGCAGGGGGTTGGACTAGATGATCTCTAGAGGTCCCTTCCAACCCTACCATTCTGTGACTAAAACTTCCAAAATTATTTGCAGTACATGCTGGGGAAGGAGGGGAGGGGAAAGAAAGCATTTACATGTACACTGCAGAAAATGTCAAATTTTTAGGACTACCTATGGGAACACAACTAGAAAAGAAGCTGGGTAGCCTCTGCTACCTTGACAGAAAGGAATAAGAACTGTGTTTTGGAGGTTTCTCTTCTTACTCTGTTTTTGGAAGCATTCCAGGTCCCAGTTTGTTTTTATAGTATCCCTTCTTCCACACTGTATCTATGCCTCATAGCATGTAGACCATTGGGGAAAAAACCCAAAAAACTGCAACCAAAACCAACAACAACAAAAGCCATCTGCTAAACCAGATCTAAGCAAAGTACATCAAAGTATGCAGAAATAGGACCAAGTTTAATACGTTTTCTTGTCATGTCTATTCCCTACAGAAAAAAATATTTTCAGAGCTGTGTTCATCTTTCATCTGTAAAATGTTTATGCTTACAATATATAAATGCATGCACAAATTGAACTGAAGTTTCTCTAAAAGCTACAGGTTTATCTACATTCTCCAACCGGCTGCCAACACATTTTCTCATATAATGCTAGAGGAGTGCAAGTAAGAAAGCTGTATTCACAGAAGTACTTGTTCATTCACATGCTCTCAGAACTGAGATCTTCATCACATCAACATTTGCAATAATTTAAAACGTCTTAAAAAGCATTGTCTGAAATTGTTTTCACCAGTAGAAACAGAGCAGCTACACCTACTACCTTGAGAGGAATTTTGCAATTTTGTCATTTAGGATTACTAAGAGAAACTGCCTTTAAGGACTAAATCTCTACATTTACCCACATAGGTAACTAATAACCTTGAAGCTTTTACACAATCCAAGTTTTACCAGTTCTGTGGAATTCTGTTTCTTTGCAGCTCTAAATAACAACAAGTGTATTGATTTCCATTTTCCTGGCATTTAGTATTCAGCGGATTCTACAGCACTGTGAGGTTTCTGAAAATGTACAAAAAGATATTCTTATCCACGTTATGTGCAGATACATAGATGTTGTGACTATTTTAGAGTTAATTTTCTTCCTAGAAGTCAGCTCAGGACTATGTTTTGGATTTGTGCTGAAAATACTAACACAGGAAAGTGCTGGTTATTGGTGTGCAGTTCTTGCGCAGTCAAGGCCTTCTATGCTTTTCCCATGCCCTGACACCAACAAGGCTGAGGGTGTGGAAAGGTGTTGAATTAGCTGGGAAGGGACACAATCAAAACTAGCCAGAAGGGCCATTCTGTATTCTATGTATAAACTGGGGGGAAGCTGCTCGGACAACAGGCAGCAGATGGTAAGCAACCACACTATGTGTTATTTGTTTGAGTTTTTTTCTTTTTTTTTTTTTCTGGGTTTTATTTATCTTTATATTTATCTTCTATTCATTTGCAGTTGTTCTAATATATTGCTATTGCTGTATTTTAGTTCATTTTGGTTATTAAACTCTTCTTAGCTCAACCAACTTAGCTTTACTTTTTCTCCTGATTCTCTTTCCCTTCCCACTGAAGGGCAGGGGAGTGAGCAAGCAGCCACGTGGTGCTTAGTTGCTGGCTGGCTTTAAACCTTGACAGTAGATAATTTGAACTTTTCCTTAAAAGCATTCACCATGATCCCAGAGACTACCAAAGCAAAGGAAAAAAAAAAAAAAATCTTTGAGCTCCTTTATCATTGTGAACACTAATGAGTAGGTTTGCCTTAATCACATGAAGGCATCTTCAAACTCTTCAACTGTTTAGTCCCCAGACTCCAAAGGATCATATTTGGTAACTAAGAGTTCAGTGCCCTTGAAAGCTCCTTCATATCCTACCACCATGACAGGTTTCAATTTTCTTCCTGGTTATTTACCCTATTCCTTCAAAAAGCAAGGTCATAATAGCTGTTAAATGGCAATTATTTGTTATCCTTTAGTGCTTAGAGTAATTCACTCTGTCAATAATCCACATGTACATGGCATAAACAAAAAGACCATTTTATTTACAGGTTAACAGTCTCTCCAAAAAGAAAGAAATATTTTGAGAATGGTCAGTCAACTCTGTAGAACCAGAAGCACCAACAGAATAATTCAGGTTAGAGGAAATCTCAGGAAGTCTCTAGGCCTCTGGCCAGGATCTGCTATGACATCAGATTAGTTTGCTCAGTGCTTCATCCAGATGTATCTTTAATATTCCAAAGATACACAACTTCTCCAGACAGCCTGTTTAACTACATAGTTATTTCCACATTGAATGTTTGTTGGTTGTTTTTTTAATCTACTTATTTTCTACTTATAATAATAAGTTATAAAATCTTATTATAAATTATTATTATTATAAACTATGCACTTAGTGCTTCATCCTCCTGCCACTGTGAGAAGCCTGGCACTGATGTTCCTGATGACCTTGTACAGTATGAAGGGACTGCTGCTAGGTCTCTTGACCCTTCTTTTTTTCAGTCTGAGGCAACTCATCTTCCCTAGCCTCCCCTCACAGGTCCTGTGCTCCAGCCTCCTGACCACCCCTCCATGAGGCTTGCTCCCAGTTTATGTTTTCCTGGATCAAAGACCCCAAGACAAACACAGTATTCTACATACAGCTATGTAGTACTTAGAGAAGAATAGTCATTTTCCTGTAAATATTAGTTATGCTCCTATTAAATACAACTCAGGATAGTGTTGGCTGCCTTTGCTGCCAATACACAGCTGCCAATACACACTGCAGAAACTCTTTTCAATAAAGCCAAAAGAAATACTGACCTTTTCCCAACAGGCTAAAGACTCCCTCACAACTTGTTCACTCCAGAAAAATGAGATTATGTCTTCCTCCTACAATCCTTCCTCTGTAAAACAAGCCTGTTGTCTCTCCAGATCTGAAATATTGAAAAGTCTGTTCACTTGTATGGATACTTAAGCTCTGAATCAGATGCTTTTGAAAAAAAAAGGCAAAAAAGTTTTTCTGTTATTGCATGTTCTGTAGCATGGCAAAGAATTGCTGAGTTTAGATTCCTTTTAATAATAATTTTTAATGAATGGAAAAAAACACTCTACCAAGAGTAGAAGTCACTGTACTACCTTAGTCTCATCGAGCAAAATCATTCCCACAGAGTGACAAAAAACTCTCCAGATCATCAGGCTTTTATGCAGCTTGCTGTCTGAAGGTCTCAGGCTTCTCACTGCTAATTGCTTCCATTCCACTATACCTTAGAAGATTCTGTTGAAGAAACACTTTCTGAAACAAGACTTCTCAAAGAGGCAGCAAGTTTTAAAGACTTGTTAACAATCTAGCAGCATATCTGATGTCCCAAGTCCCTTCTAGCTCACACAGAAGTTGCAGATTACAGCCTCTGAGGTGTGGGGCCCAGCATGGAAATCATGCACGTTTTAGATTGTTTTGTGAAATTCTCCACCTAGTTACAGAGGGTAAAGGTTGCACTTCATAATGGAAAGTCAGACCCGCAGATTAGTCAACACTTTCAGTACAGGACTGTGAGGAAGCACTGTGACTAATGTGTGCTACAGCTTACTCACCACCAGGCAGCTAGAAGAGAAAGTCACATATTTTGTCACCCTAAAAAAATATTTGAGTAATTATCAAGCAGATAATGTCTGTCATTTTCTTCCCTGTGCTAATTCCAAAAGGCATCAGTGGCAACTGCAAAGTAAGAGGTCACATTCATGAGAACATTCTCAATTATTTCCTGCAGCAATAAGAACCCACTTCCTTAAAGTGAAAGGAGGACAGTAACGACTTAAGTTTGCAGAGTATTTTGTCAGGTAATAAAGAATACAGGCACAAATTTTATAATCCAGACAAAAGCTATTTTAGCAGTGAACTATATACAGAGGTTCACAACTCTTAAGTCTCATCTAACAGCAGTCTAATACAGACATTAGTCCTTGCAAGGCATGTGACATTAAAGAAACAACCATTAACTGTAATCCTTATCTGGTTATAGCAGAAAGACACCCTACCAATTCTTAGGACAAGGCATATTTAAAATTGATTAAATACTATACCATAAGCTAGTTTCACATATCCATCAGATAGACTGGCAGATAGCAATTCATGGATCTCTGCACAGGAGTAACGCTATGTTCAGAGCCTCATGCAATGAAAACATCTCTTTTCAGAAACATTAATCCCCCACCCCCAACATGTATGCCTTATCTTAGGGCATCCTGTAGATGTATACTGATCAGTGGTTTACCCTCTATGCCAGTACTGAAAATTTAACGTGCTACACACTGCCAAACAAATCAAGAGACACTGAATACCTTCTCTCCCCACTAAAAATTCCTAGATAACTTTCAGCTTGCTCAACTCTGATGTAGCTGTCAGAAAGCTTCGTGACTATTAGTTAAGAGGAATGATACGCAAGCAACACATCCTCTATCACTGACAGTAAACACACTGATTGGTTGAAACTGATTATGAAACATGATCTGCTCCACTATTTTGGTCTTCCCCTTTATCTTCTTGCCACAACTACTAGTTCCCAACCTCAACTATCACCAAGCAGCAACAGCATAAGGCTCTCGCATCACAACCAACACCCTCAGTAAAACAGAGATGAGATTACTCAGACTTTTTTTTCAAGTCATTCGTTCAGAGGCTTGGACACCCAAATCTACATTCAGCTCATACACTGGATGTTTGTTTCTCTCTCACTTCCTCCCCCAGCTTTTTATGCCACGCTTTCAGAGTAAAACCAAATAAGTTGAATTCTAACACCAAGAAGACTACTGAGCAATTTCAGTGACTACTATTATCAGCTCAAACAAATGGTTATGAAGAGAATTAAAACAACAGCTCAGAATCTGTTTTTAATATATTATTCAAGCTTCCAGTTTGCATTAACCCAAGTTTCCTATATGTAACTGAGTTTTCCACTGAAATCATAGCAAACAAGTTTAACTACTACACAGTTAAAACTGTTCAAGAAGTCATCATAACCCAAGCTTCCAATGCAGTCCCATGTCTTCCTTCAACTTGTTCAAGTGTTCCATTAGCTCAAGATTTTCTATTAATAGAATACTTTCCACATTGGGCTGAAAAGAAAAAAATATCTCCTTTTTATATTTTCTGATTGGTCAGGAAAGAAGACGCTGTTTAGCTTTAAATACTGAAGTATATGTACTTCAACAATTCCTTCTTTTTTGTTTCTGCCATGACTGACAAATAGAACATACACTTCCTTAGAATTGTCTCTTCTCTTGCCCAGCACACTATCTCTCCATAACACTGGCTATCTTTGTTAAATGAAGTTTCAAGAGCATGATAACAGTCGGACAGCAGGAGAAAGTTACAAATAAACACCTAAATTCTTTCTGTAATACCTTTCTCAGACATTTTGCTATCTCCATTTGAACTTCACCCTCGAAGTAAGACTCTGAGGACACTATTAATGTGTTTGTAGTGCCCCTCAGAGCCAATTTTTACCTCAATACCTAATTAAACATCTAAAAAATAATGTTTCGGAAAAGACATTAGAAAAAAGTAATTTCCAAATATATTTCATAGTACTTAGTCACATTTTCATGTGCTCTAAAGCTTCTCTCTAAATAGAGGGCATTTTAATTAAAAAAAAAAATATCAAAAAGCATTTTAAAAGGCACCTTTACCCCATGTCCAGTCAGACATCTATATATACACACTGATTTGGGAAAGGGAAGACAAAGGTGTCACAAAGACTAGTTGAAAAGTGGAAACAATGAGAAGGTGACAAACAGATTCTATAAACTGTTTACTTGGAAACACACTGCATTAGCCAGAACTGCAGATGACAAGACTGTTCAAGAGAATAAAGTCTGTCTCATCTCTAGACCCATCAAGGCCAGTAATGTTGTGCATGTGTGCTAAGCAACCACAGTGTAAATAAGTGGTGAATCAACTAATTCCATGTGATCAGTTACAGAAGTCCTACAAAGGAACTAAGTGTTCAACTTAAAACTGATTTCACTATTTCAGAAGAGAATGCAGAACTCAGCAAATTTAGAGCATAGTAAAAACAACTACTCTGGTCTACCAACTGATGTCTTCTCATGAAGGAGGACATCTGATTACATATTGCTATTTATGCTGTGCTCCTGCATGAATTTTCCTCAAATATCAACCATACCAAAAGAGATTTGCATGTATCAGCAAGGACAGTTCATGTACTGGCTTTAGAAACGGTATTCTAACTTTAAGGCAAATTGACATATTTTGAGAGAATTTTTGTTTAGAGTAGAACCCTGGCTTGGATTTCAAGAGCTTCCATCAATATAGCACTACAGTAATCCACAAAGCTTCTTAAGGTACCTACCTGGCTAAACACAGGCCAGCACAATGGCTTGCAGAATCTAGCCTCTGCTAACATGAGCTGTTCCAGGAACAGCTGCTGAATGCCCATTTTGCAGCTAGAGCCACTGCTCTTAGCTACTCTCATCAGGGAGAATATTATCTTGCCAGGAGTAGGACAGTGCATTCAAATATCAATGGCACCAATACTACTGTAAGAACTCACATCTGTTCTAGAGAGACAGCAAAGATAATCAAGGGAGATCTCACAGGAAATTAATCTGGAAAGAAAACCACGTCAATTTCACTTGACAGTCACTACTTCAAAGAGCAGATAATAATTTCATAGTTGTATAACTGGAGCACAGAAGATAACACTTTACATCACAACATCACAAGGATGACATTAAACGTGACTACTATGTGCTATCTGTCATGAAAGGCATGATAGATACCAGATAGTAAGAGATACCTCCAAAGTAGCAATTACAGGACTGCAAAGTGGAGACACTAAAGTCCTCTAGACTAATACAAACCAATTAGAAGGAAACAAGAGACCTGTGTACGTTAGGTTACAACCATAACATCTACTGAGATGTTAAAGGCAACTGGGACAGCTCATTGTATTTCTGTATAAACACAGTGAATCACAAGTTATACATGTGTAGGGTGATTCTTGTGGTATTGGGTTTTGTTGTTTTAAGAAGCAATGTAAGGCATGTATCTAAAATTTCAGAGCCAATCTATTTTTCCCCTTCCTAATACCTGGGACTTTTAAGAAGTTAAAGGTCCTTTTCTGTTGCATTTATTTTTAATTAACCGGAAGCTCTTGTAATAGTACAAGATATATACCATAAGATTATACCACAAGAAATGCAAAATGCTGCTCAGGTGTAAGATACAAGTTGAGTTAGAATTTTGCATTTTAAGTCCTTCAGAAAGCAGGATCTATGCCCTAAAGCAGATACATTACCCTGTCCTAAAACTTCCCAGATGAGCTCCCATCATTCAATATCTCACTCAAGACAGAATACATTTTTATTGTGTGGTCTTTACGCGGTAGTGTTAACATTCCAGTAAAAACTGGGAAACCAATCTGCCCAAAAATCACGTCCAGCTTCCAAGCAAATCTCACATCCTTTCACTTAAGATTCTTTTTTTGGTTTAACCCTGGCTGGGTGCCAGACACCCATCATCATTCCCTCTCCCTAAACTGGACAACAGAGAGAGAAATATAAAGAGAGGTTTGCAAGTCGAGATAAAGACAGGGAGATCGCTCAACAATTAATATCACAGGCAATATAGACTAATCTTGGGGAAGAAATGGTTTGATTTATTAATGAACAATCAAACCTGAGTAGAGAAATTAGAAAGAAAAAATAAATCCTAAAATAATACTTCCCCCCATCCCTCCCCTTTGTCCCAGGTTTCTACCTCAATCCCCTCAGCAGCATGGGGGAATGGGGATTATGGTCAGTTCACTACATATGGACTTGACCCAAGAAGGGCCTGACTGCAAGCTGGGGAAAGTTATGAGCAATTTTTTACAGGAGCCCCTTCCCTGTTACCAGAAACGGCTCCACATAAACCCAGGATAGCATCACTTGTCTGTGTATTTTGTCTCTTAACTACTATTATTAGTATTACTATGTTTTATTTTAATTATTATACTTGTTATTCTCTTAACCCATGATTTTTTATTTCCTTTTCCAATTCTTCTCCCCATCCTAGAGGATGCATAGGGAGGGGAATGAGTGCATGACTGCCTTGTGCTTTGTTGCCAACTTGGCTTGAACCACGACATGTTTTGAGTAAAGTCATCTTCCAAGGCCAAAAGTGTTTCTTCTTGCATTCCTATGGTAAATAAAGCATACACTCAAAAGTTTTATTACCGACTTAGAAATAGTTCAATTCTAACAGACTAATTAACTATTCTAGTCTAAAAAGTACTACTCGGAGAAAACTCCCAGCTTCCCAAAGTTTATTCACGTCTGACAGAGAGACTTAAAAAACCAGATCTGGATAGAACAGAAACCTATTCAGCTCTGCTTCTATGGGAGAATAGCACAAATCCTACAACGGCACAAGCTATGATCTCTTATTCTATGAAAAATCAGTCAGGGCAATCACTTGAAGTGTGCAGGGTCAGAATTCACAGTAAAATTTCTCAAGTATGTTCAGACACCAGAATGCTATATACTCCTGTACACATATCAAGACACTCGCCAGAAAGAATTTGAGTTTCCACTAACCTGCAACATTTGAGCTGAAGTGGGGACTTACAGCAGGCCATTTAACACAAAACAAACAAAAAAACCCAATCAAACAACAAACCACCTCAACAAAATCAAATAGACATAAGTAGGGAAGAAGTTAATATTCAGATTAAATATACAAACCATTTTCATCACATACAGGAGGCAGAATAACACAAGATAAGAAGGTGCTCACAGATCTACATACTTTCACTAAAGTAGCAACTCCACTCTGAACTCTTAGGTAAAAGGCTGTATGTTGTACCAGCATGAGGATCTATTTGAAATACAGCTTGATTATCTGTAAACATACCTCATAGGCAATGACTCTACAGGTGCTGCCTGATTAAGAGAGAAACAGACAAAAAGGTCCTCTCAGACAAGGATAGACTTAAGTTACATTAGGTTGTACATTGAACATTAGGCCAAAAGTGGCTAGCCAGTTTTTATGCGTGTATCTTCTCAGGAAGAAGGTCCTATTGAGCTAAGGTATAGGTCAATTCATGAGTACATCTGGCTTACATATCTTCAGCTCCCCAAACAAACTTGCTTTGGGTGAAGCATTTCAATCTATTTCGTCAGACTAAGTCTGACATTATTCTCATAACAAGTTTTATGTGTCAGTGAGACGTAGCAGCCACTTCGTAGTTCAAACAATGCCCAAGGAATTCTAAACTAAGAAAGTGGAGAGGTTTTCTAGAGGTACATGTACTTCTAATTCACATACCTGGCATTATGAAGTGACTCAGCACTGGCAAGAAAAAAAAAATATACACAAATTGAACTCATTCTACAAACTGTCCTAGAACTTAGGAAAAGAGGGGGTGGGCAAGAGAGGTATTTCAAAACACTCAGCTTCCAGACTCATAACAGCAGCACGACCAAAAAAAGTAATTGTAAACAACAATACATCTTTCACTCCATTGACTCACTCTACTAGAAATATACAACAAAAAATACTCTGTCCTGCTGTTTACAAGCCTTTTGATGAAAGCAGAAAGGCTTGTAACCTAATTCTAACTGAATGCCGTACAACACTGTTACAAATGCATGTGTAAGCAGATTTTTCATGTCTCCTTTTCAGAAATGTGTAACCAAATCACAAGCTACATAGTATCACCTGCCAAGTAATACAAACCATTAAATACACAAAAAATCATTTCCATAATAGTGTTATGGAAGATTAATTGAAATAATAGTTTTTTGAGCAAATTACATGCAGCCTAAGTACAATACTCCTCTTGCAGCTGTTCGTATAATTGCAATATAGATTTTGATAACCAACAACCTTTCATACATATTACATGAACCACAGTCATATTTTGACTACAGTGTTGCCTTAAGCTCATGTTCTAGAAGGGCTTACAGTGATAAAGGCTTTGTGTCTGATTTCACTAGAACAGGATGCAGATGCCAAACACACATGCACACTCAAAAAAAGTTGTGGGTAAGGTAAAAGGACGTGGTTCTAGTAACTGCCATTTATGCAGCACTATAAAACAGACCACTCCTACTTTTCTGCAACTCTTCTCTGCACTCCATGCCTTTGAGGGGAACAGTATCCCATTTTAACTTCACTTAGTACTAAGCTTCTCAAATGTACAAGGAGCTAAAGAGTTCAGTAAAAACCCTATGATGACTTTATTTTAATCTTTCTCCAAGTCCAAATTAAGAAAAAAAATGCAGAAATTGTTTACAGGAACACTCATCCTGCAGAAGAAAACTAAGACAAACAGCTACTTATCTTGTTCAGATTGTCTAATGACTAGAAATCAGTGTCCACAGGAAAGCATAACCGGCCTGCAATCTGTGAATTATGCTTTGAAAAAGACAAGCACTATGCATCAGTGAAAAATATTTCTAGAGCAAGAAGTATAATTTTTTTGATTTTTGTTAAAG
This sequence comes from Urocolius indicus, assembly GCA_013401255.1. Lineage (NCBI taxonomy): Eukaryota > Metazoa > Chordata > Aves > Coliiformes > Coliidae > Urocolius > Urocolius indicus. The sequence continues at coordinate 449,707 of WBNH01010229.1, forward strand.
ATGAAAATTTCTTTGGCTCAACTACTTCAGCTTTGGTATTTGACAGACATTATGCCTCATCCCATGGTTAGTCATCTGAGATGTATTTCATCCATCTTTCTAACTTTTAAAAGTCAGTACAAGTTACTGACTTACTACAGACATACATATTATTCCACTCCACTCTATTTTACACAGACCATTGTTTTACACATAAGAAAGAACTGCTTATCATAATAGATATGTCTCCTTGTACACATGAAAATAGCTTAGTCAGTCTTTTAAGACCTGCATAGAGGACCTTAATGACCATGGTTACCACAGAAAAAGTGCACTATCCTCAGTGGAGAGAGCTTTCCATTCGTCTACAGAGCATGTGCAGTACTGTCAAGGGATACGGTTCAGTTAGTGATGGGTCTGGCAGTGTGAAGTTAGTGGTTGGACTTAATGATCTTAAAGATCTCTTCCAACTGTAATGGTTCTGTGATTTATGCATTCAATTTCATAGTGGTAAATATTGCTAAGAGGATGAATTTTACGTAATTTCTGCAAATTCTGCATCCAATCATTTCAGTCAATACTCTTTTTCACAGGATAGTAAGAAACAACTCTGGAGTATCACCTTTGGCTTTCTGGCACATTTCCCACATCAAGTGGAGCTGTTTGAGCTTTTTCAAAAAATTTCAAAACTGCTTCTCATAGCTGCCTGCAGTGTATACATATGCAGTGAAACAAGACATGTACATATGCTGTGAAAACATAGCACAACTTCTGCACTTCTTCACTAACTGCAGATGAGCAAGCTGAGCCTTAAGTTGGTCTCATTACTTATTCAGTACAGCAAAATTTCACAGCTGTAATGAGCCTCTACAAGATCAAGGTGGTATGCCAGAAGACAGGAGTGAACTTTTGTTAAATGACAAACTCAAAATAAAATCAGAATAAAAATCAAATGAAGACGAGTTCATGCTTCTGAGAGTGGCACTGTAAAGAACTGTTATACAGCACCCTTACAATTAGTACAGTACTAAAAAAATAGGAAAAACTTCAGATTTTGGTAGGAATTTTGTCAGGCTTTTAATGTACAGGAACTAAAAGTAACATGAGTTAAACTTTTTAAGCTACAACATTTTGACAGTTTCTATACACTCGTGAAATATTTAAGTTACCAGAAAAAAACTACTAAGTATGAACTAAAGTAGACTCGTAGCAATTATTTTCTTTTAATCACACACAAGAAAATCCTTTCAAAATTTTGGTTTAAATGCTTTTGGGTTTATATTTAAACTGTAATACATGAACTTGAACCAGAATAACTGGTAGAGGATGAAATACCAGAAATTTACAATAGACAAGTTTTCAGCACTGTTAAGTCACAGTATTCCAGTATTTAGGGTGTCCTTTTGAAGGGGTAGCAGTGATGGGAAGAGTTTGCTTCAATATGATCTGTGTTTGGTCTCAAACCAAAACATGCGTAGTGGTATTTGGCAGCCTTATAAAGCATCTAGAAACAGCAAGTGTCATTTCCCTTGGTTGATGTCGGTGAAGTAAAAAAAAAAAAAAAAAAAAAACTACAACAAAACAAAATCAGACTGTAAGCTGTAATTAATATAGAAATGTATCAGAACTATCAACGAACTACAGGATTATACTATGCCCTCCATATGAAAGATGACTAACAACTATGAGGTATGATCTTCTCTATTGCTGTTTCTCCCTCCTTATCTGGGTTCATTCCACTAATCAACTGCTCAGCACTAAAGTGAACATAAGCAGGAACTTGAGTGTGTGGATAAACAAACATTTTGTCCCTGTTATATACATTTCACACAACTAACTGTGAAAAGTCATAGAATACTCACCACGCAACACTTTAAAATCTTACGAGGCTAAGCAAAATAGAAGCTCTAAGAAGAGAAAAACTAAGAAATGCAAATGTATCAATAGGAAAGGAGTAAGAGCAGGTGACTGCTTAATAGAGGACTTGTACAGATGCCAATGTTCTATTAAAGCTATACTGAGAAAGTATAGAGCCAAACACCTATAGTAACAATTCAATAAAGGAAAACCATTACATTTCACATAAGGCTTTAAGATAGGTCTTTGAAGATCCAGGTTCTAGGTAGGCTCTGCCAGAGGCTTGTTCTTTGAGGCTGGACAGATTCCTGTGCTCTGATAGGGTTGCAAGCTCCTACTTATTTTACAGTTAATCAAAATTTTACAAACAAATCAACCAACCAAATTTAAGTTCTAGTATTAGAGGTATGAATACCAGAGATACAGGTACATTTTTGTTTTGTTTTATCATGTAAGTTGCTTTCAATCAATGCAACTCAGTTGCTTTCAATCAATGCAACTCACTAAGTTTTGCCAGCTCACAGTGACACTACCATCAGAAGATAACAATTGAATACACATACTAGTATGATTTAATCCATATTAGTACTTAGAACTTGATTTTTGGAACATTGGAGCTTACAATAGTAGCAAGATTGTCTGAGGCCTTGGATATCAACAGATATTAACTAGGTAAAAAGATCTCTCCCAAATGAATAAAAGTTATATAACTTTACCTAGGACATCCTGGTTTGTAACTAGTAACAGGTAAACCTGCCTCAAACATCACGTTCCACAAAGAGCACTAACAATTGCTTGTGAAAACTGGCAACTTCAGAAAACTGGCAATTACAAACTGCTACAGGCAGTTTATAAATTCTCAGATGGGGGATTATTAGAATAAACAACTTAAATATATTGAGCTTTGTTTTGCTCACTTTGATTTCCTTCATGATGTCCATGTCTTTCACCATCACAGTAGCATTACTGTAATTGAAGATACACATTTAATCAATTGTACTCCAGACTTCCCCATTGATACGCTCATGTTTTATCTAATAAGCTCTATAAACTCCCCTTCAGATTCCAGATCACTGCTAAATCAAAAATAATCCTGAATGAATTAAAAATAAGTTTAGCTATTCTTAAGCATGTGTCCATAAGTGCTTTGCCTCAGTTCAGCTTATATCACCTTACATTAACCTGATGCAACTTTCCAAAACATTCCGTTTTAGACTAACTGAACCCAAGAGGCTCAGCATCTTTTCTCAAGGAAGAACAAGTGTAAAACCATAGTCTACTTTGCATTGGTAACCACAGAAAAACACTGCAAAGCTCAATGTGAAGCTTACTGCGTTGCACAGTACTCTCGTAAGATTCAGCCTAAGAAAATCTAAATATACAGAGAAAAGCAAACAGAAGACTACAGAAGGGAGCAGCAAGAAATTAAGTCTAAAAGCCAGGAATAACAAGATATTTATTGTTTTATGCAGCAGCAAAGCTCATCCTTTGGAAGCCTCATAGTTCCAATGTCAGCAATAATTTAGTTTCTGTTTACAAAAGCAGGATGTCCTTGAAACTTAAACATGGCAGTTGCAAATTAACCTACATAAACTGGGTAAGGCAAGTGAAAGCAAGACATCTGCTTCTTTTGTTCATGTACCTTTCAACAGCATGTTCTCCTCTTCTAGGGTTATACATCTAAAAAGAGTTTTCTCTGGAAACTTAAATAGTTAAATACTGAATATGTGCTTTTATACTATAAAACTGTCCTGTCAAAGTGAATATAATGAAGCTTTCCTGAGTAATCATGCTCAAGAATTATATTCTTTGAGGATTTAGACTTAAACATTAAGAACCATTCTGTTTATGATTAACTTAACAGATTCAGATGCTCTCAAAAACTATTTCAGTTTCTCAATCTGTATCAGAGACAGACCAGTATTTTTAAATGCCATTAGACTGCAAACAGGAGGACCCACAATTGACACTGCATATTTCAGAAGGGATTTTACAGTAAGGCAGGAAGTCTTATTCAGGAACCACAAGCATGTCCTCAAGGTGTGGTAGTCCCCTTGTATTACAGATACTACATCTATGTTAGCTAGAGGGCAAGTAACAGGTTTTCCTGAAGCTGATTTCGCTTTAGTATACAGTTTACATATATTAAAATTTGTAGCAACAGCTGTAGACTTCTAAAACCAACTGTACTTGTAAGTATTTCTTTACTCTTTGCATCACATATGTCCATATAAGACTTTCTTGTGGCAACAAAGTGATAACGTAAGCAAGCGTCCTAACGTAGGAGACTTCTACTTACTGAAGTTCTGGAGCATCACTAAAACAGTTGAGTTTAGTTAAGAAATCTCTTTCAAACAGGTGTAGAATGGACAAGACAAAGCCATCTGTGTTACATAAAACTTCCCCATCAGTGGTTCTTAAGGTCCTCAGCATCTGCTGGGACAGTGGTGCCTGGATGACTGACATTCTTAGTGTCTGCAGTATCTTTGGGGACAGTGGTATTCATGGTACAAACAATCCTCCCAGCAGACAGAGATCTCTGAAGACAGTGGACCTAGTGTTACATAAATTTTCCCAGCATCTGTTTGGACTACTGCAATACCATATCCATACCAAATAAAATGTCACAGCATCTGTATTGTCCACTCCCCACAATTAGTATCAAAGAACATTGTAGGCCAACATTAGAAATTAGAATCAACATTAGAAAAAAACAAAAACCAAACAGAAGACGTATGCTTTTTTTTTTTTTTTTTACAAATAGCTGAATCTTCAAAGTCCATTTCTATACCACGAGCCATTAACTGTACTGAGTCATTTATTCAAAACACTTTTTTCTTAAGGACCAGGGAAGGTAAAATAACTCATTTTTAAATCCATCACTTGTTTCAATATGCTTATTTTTTAATTTTATCTTTAAAAATAAAATCAATATACTACTTTCCAATCTTCATGTTTTTATTTGGTAAACTGTAAATAAAGAATTCTGTTTTTCAGAATTAAAATACTTGAGATGAAATCTTACTCAGCTCTCACAGAGACATTGAGAGGGGTGTGTGTGGGTTGTTTGGGATTTTGTAATTGGTAAGAAAATATGACATTTTCACAATACTGATCTGTGATAGAATATTCCTGATGCCTAATTAGGACATTAAGTTTTGAACTCAGAAGAAAACTAGTTTAGGAAAACAGGATTGTTAAGCCCCATCATTTCTGTGTCCTATAATATTACAATCACAAGACACTTTTATCATCCAGAAAAATCATCAACATGCCAGTCATGGCTCAATATTTAAAACTTACATAAAGTCACTCTGGATTCAGATTACCAACCTAAGAGTAGTAAAAAAAAAAAAAATCCATCTTTGATCTCTTCAAGTTCTCATTTCTCCATTTGTTTCTGTACTGTCATTGAAGTACAACTTATACAATATCATTAGGGGCCTTTATCTACATACTATTGTCATCACCTTACAATTTCACCTAAGGTTCCTCCCTCCTGATACCTTTGATTTGTCTAAATACCTCTTGTGAATTTACATACTACACAAGGTACACTGAAGGATTTTTTTCTGAAAGACAGACACAAGTATATGTTTCTCTAAAAATCAGTCACAGGTTATAAATTTTCATTGAACAGCATATAAACCCTATCAAAACAAAACAAAAAAAGGAAGCAAGCACACTGACCCTTTCCAGTAAATTAAACCCCAAAGCACTAGGTTAAGATACACAGTAAGTTGTTTCATAGATTAAAAAAAAAAAAAAAAAAAAAATCTCAGGCTGTACAGTCTCCAAGCAACCTGCCCAATCATGTAATAATACACAGCAACTACAATAAACATTATTTTAAAAACAGTTTGGTTTTTAGTCAAACCATTTAATAAACACAACTTGAAGTGCACCTTGCCAAAACTTCTGTAAGGCCTGCTATCTCAGAAAATACCATGCACCTGCTTGGTTTATGATAATACTTCTATTCACCTATATAATTAGCTGTGTATAATATCTGTCTATCCTCAAACCGCTTATCAGTTATTTGATTTTCTAAAGTCTTAAAAAAAAAGATTAGAAATGGATTCAACTGAACAACAGTTAGTCTACATTGTACTCAAGGACTTTTATTATCTTGCCAAAAGACTATGCATAATTTTCACAAGTATTCTGAGCTGAATTTACACCAGAAACCATGCATGTTAGAAATGTACTCTGCCACTGAGTCAAGAAGTCGAGTTTGACTGCGCTTCAAGAAGTTTAAGACAGACTTCAACAGAGCAAACATACAGCAACAAAAAAACCCAAGCAAATTCTACAGCAGTATACCTTTACAACAGCATTGTGATCCTTATACAAATCCTTTATTTTTCTGAACAGAAACTAGGCATTTTCAAGTCCCCTCCTGTTCAACCAGGTATGTGCTCTTAAGGGGTATGCACATATTGTCCACAACAAGAACATACAATTTTACTAGCAAACTAAGTAAGTTCCATGCAAAAAACGTATTTGCCGAAGAAATCAGCAGAGCAGGTGCCCTCCCTAATCAGAGAGGCCTCTTCAAGAGTAAAATTAAGACTATTTTACAGGTAATACATACATAATCCAGAAATGGAAGAGACCATATGCATGAGATTGCTCTTCCCAGTCTCTGTCCGGTAGAGGGTCTTCTGTGAGTGCATATGGTATGCCACGCTTTTAATCCACCTGTGCCGTTCCCAACTTACCTACTCAGCTGTATATGCACAAGCTTGTACTGCTGGCAGTTCCTCCTCTAAAGGCAGCTGGAAGTCTTTTCTGGAGCCTCGGGGCTCTTAGGTTTGGGCTTTGCAGTTCCTTACGGCCAGACACTCCCACCACTGAGGTGGCAGCAGCACGCAGAAGCAGCTAGAAAGTTTGCCACAATCTCTACCTTCCCCTGCAATTGGCTCTTCTCACAGCCTCAGGCTCTTCTCCTTCCTGGCGAAAGCGACCGGCTTTAAAGGCGTCAGCGGAGGCGACACTTCTCGGCGAGGTTTCCTGCCGGCAGCGCTCTCTCAGCGTAGCCGGCGCTGGGAGCTGCCCCGCTGGAGGGCGGCTCCGGGCCGGGGGTACTGGGTGCAGCGCTCGCTCTGGGCTGCCGCCGTGTTTACCGCAAGTCTCATGCTCACCGCGAGAGCCACGGTCCTCCCCGACATCAGTCATCCTCTTACACATACACCCGCCCACTCCATTTCCGAACAGTGACTCACCCTGGCGCTGCTGCTATTCAGAGGCAGGGCTAGAAAAACCGGCAGGACCTCTACGGAACCCCCGCCCGCCGCTGAAGGTGGCGGCTGGCGGCACGGCCCCGCCCGCTCGCTGCCGCCACCCCCGAACGCGCCCTCTGCGCGCGCGCGCGCGCTGCCGGGCGACGCTGCCGCCAGCCGCCGGCCCTCCCGAGGCGCCCAGCCGCGCCGGCGAGGGCACCTCCTCCGCCCTACACCCAGTCTCGGCAGATGCGGGGCTGCCAGTGTCCTTCCACCGCTGCCTGCTGCCTCCTTTCCCTGCCCCTGCTTTCAGCCGCCTTCTCCTCTTCAAACTACATAACTCTCTCCCGGGGGCGAGGCGGTTCGGCCACGCTCAGCGCGGAGGAAGGGTTGAGTTAGGTCTTAAAATGAGATACCCACGTTTAGACTGCACCCATAAGAGATAACAGAGAGGGCATCGCCCTACCCGGGCGCCAGCGCGGCGGCGGCGGCGGCGCAGGTGCCCGTGGCCGCGCTGGCCTTTGACCGGTGGGCGCTGCAGCGCACCCTCATAGCGAGGCCAGACCCGAGCGAGGAAAGGCTCCCCGCGCTTCCCGGGGGAATTTAATTTCCCAAACGCTGTTCTCAAATAATGGATGACTACCAATGAACCCCCTTGCTTCTCAAGTTTCACCTGTGTCTTCAAACTTCGCTTTGCCTGGGTTTTTTTTGCGACATGTGGAGAAGCAGGGGAGTTTTTCCTCCCTGATTTTAAAAACGAAGGAGCTCCCTATCATTATGCAGCAACTAGATTCTGGGGGAACTCTTCCAGTGTAACAAACAAGACTAACAGGGGCAAGGGCGAAGCGTAAACTCATTCATACTAAAACTGGCTTTGTCTGAGATGCACCTGTCCTGCCTTGAAGTCAAGTAGCTTTAGTGAGCACAGCCCCATGAAAGAAAGAGGCCTGGCTCGCAGCGTCGGATTCAAGGAAGGCACCTGACCCTGTATTTGTCACATCCTGGAAAACCCCCTTCACCCAGCTACTGGCAATTCTGCTTGGGTTGCTCACACTTTTTTTTTTTTTTTTCTTCACAAAAGCTTGGGTGAAGGGAGGGGGCAATCTGCTTTATTCCAGCACAGAGTGGAAAGATTTTCTGCACTCTGAGAGTTCTGTGGGACAGAGAAACTGCACCCTGATCTAACAAGCAACAGGCAGAGTCCTGGTACAGGCAGCATGCCAGGATTTCAAGTTTTCCCTTCCTGCAGGCTTAACACAAATAGTATATTATAACCAGATAAACAATTCAGCTAGACAACTGCTGTTCCTGTTGCTAGGTGAATGCACACACACACACACACACACACACACACCTCCCCCCAACCTGGTGCTGAACCAAAGAAATCTGTTGGAACTTCACTGCATTGTCACTGCCTGTGCTGATCCCCCCCAATTTCTGTAATTGGGTAATGCATCCTTTGAAACTAATCTGAAAAAGCAATACAGGTACCAGAGCCAGGGAAGGGAGGGCACGGTGTTTGCTTGGTTACAGAAAACACGTGCATAATTGCGTACACTTGATTACATGCAAGTTTTCCCAGAATTGGGTTTTGAAGATGTTACACAAAGGGTGTAATGACTGACAGAGTAACAGCTCAAGAGCAGAAATAGTAATGAGAGTACAAAGTATCTACAGGCCAACATGCATACAGGTACAGCAAATACTAGACAGAGACGCCCCCCCCCCATTTTTTGTGCGATAAAAGAACTGTTTACAGAAAGAAGATCAAAAGTAAAGAAGGGAAAAAGAACCGTTTTATTTAAAGAAACAAAAAAACTCCTAGTAATAGAAACCACTGACTGTACTCTTAAATATGATTTGAAGCACTGTATTTGAGAGAGCAAAAAAACAGTACTGTAGCTCACTCTGTTCAAGCCTACACTTCACATCCAACTCTACAAGCACATCATCACAGGTGATCTGCTGAAGTATAGCACTTGGTCATGGAGCTCCTGTTAAGCTCAGAGCTGCATTTATAAAGAACAGGTTGCAGGAGATGGTCTGTAACTAATTCAGCAACTACTGTTTGCCGGTCTTGCATAGCAACAAACTTTTGAGAGCAAGTGGCATGTTTGTGAGAGTCACAAAACTTGGCAGAGAAATTAGCAACACGTCTCTTAATCATTACTTTAAACTAGATTAACATCACAGGGTCCTTTTCAGGCAGGAATTTATAAGGAAGAGAACTTAAGACTCGCAGAATGATGACTTGTTTTATGTGTAAAAAGAAGCATCTCACATACGCAAAATCCCATGGGGGGACCAACACACAAGTCGCATTTCACCTCCCAGAGAGGCAGATCAGAGGAAGGGAGGAAAGAAGAGACTTGAGGGGAAGAAAAAAAAATTATTGCTCTTTTCAGCTGGAACAAACCCAACATCTTATTCATTACTGTTTACTTTTCCCCCTTTCATGAGATCAGCAGGGATATTATTGGAAAGAGTAATTCTATAAATGAACACAGCCAGCCTGTACATTAAAATTATAACTACTTCCAAAGAGACACCCAGGCAGTTTTCAAAAGCAGCAACCACCAGAATCCTGCTTAGTTCTGCCACAGGACAGAACTAAAGCTGCAAGATAGGGTTTGCGTGGGGGAAGCAAGAGTCAGATAAGAATTTCTAGTTCAAGCTAGCTTTATACTTTATAGACAGAGTAAACAAACTAGTACAAAAAGAAAGAGCCTACTTGGTCATAGCAGACATCTATGCTGAAATCTGATAGGGAAGAACCCTCTATCTGTGCTCAGGCTAAGTAGTTTCAGAACTAATGAATTGTGTAAGCACATATTCTAATGAGCTCACATATACTTGCCGCCTTTGTTACAGCTGCGTTAAGGGCAGATTAAAACATGCATAGATATCTTACACTGAAGTGACCCATAACCTCCCCCAAGTATAGCCTCTTGCTTTTTCTTCAAGTGTATAAATGAGAGTAATCCTTCAAACTGCATTTATCCAGGCCTAACATATTCCATGCCCTGCTTCTCACAGCAGCTCCATAATATCTATGAAGGGGCTAGTTAATACTCCCACCTTGAAACAGATCAAGCAACTCCAGAATTATCTACTGCTCCCATCTAGTTATGAAAAAAAAAAAATACAGTAGAGCCAAATGTATGTAGTGTATCAATTTGTAAAGCGGTTCTTCATCTGCATACACTTACTGGATACTTAATACCACCTAACAAAAAAAATATTCACAGTTTTGGGATTAGATCTATTCCAGCAATCACACAAATTCTGTCTCCAGCTAATTATTTTTAATAAATTCACAATCCCTTTTTCATCATCAAGGGCTTTCAAACTAGATTAGAAAAATTAAAAAAAAAAAGTTTACCTTATAGGTTTATCATTCATATTACTATTTTTCTAACTGAAAAAATAAATGAAAAAATAACCGACAAAAAGAATTTTTAAGACAAGATTTCTTGTGACTATTTCATAAGCATCATATTCAAAAGTACACAGTACAACCTCACTACTGTAAGAGTTTGGACCTTCAGAAACACATTTATAAATCATCACAGCTAGCACAACCACAGATTCAGTTGTTTAGATAGCAAGCCTACACCTTAAGTCAATAGAAGCTGAACCCAAATAAATATGCACAGAAAAAAAAGAATATTATCTACTATAAAGCACTAAGCTACGAAGACAAGCTATACTAGCTGTGCAAACTTCGAAGATTTTGATTACTGCTGCCACTTTGCAAGAAAGCTGGTGAGCAAAGAAACCTCAGTGAAGCTCACTGAAGTCAAAGGAACCCGCCTTCAGCCCTCACTACTGAAAACTCCGAGCGAAGGAAGGCGCCAGCCCCCAAGCGCCCAGAGATTACCTGCAGACTCCAGCCCCGCCGACTGCTAAGGCAGCACCGCCGCAAGCCCTCCTCAAGCTTTCAAAGGAGGCGGGAGGCGGCGGCAGGCCAATGGCAGGCGGACGGCCTGAGGAAGGGAGCCCGCGGGCCGCGCCCCGCGGGTGCCCGGCTGCGGCTCTGGGGAGCCGGGAGAGAACGGATTTGTGCTGCCGTTGCCAGCGAGACTGCTCATGTCCAGCTTAGCACTGCCTGAAGTGGCTCTGAAGGGCAGGGGCTTCTTCTAGATGCTCTCATTTATTTTCTGACACTTAGAAAACCTGTGATTTTTGTTCACTATTTGCCTATTCTTAGTACTTTACACGATTTACATTCCTCAGAAATTGCTGTTATTAGCTGTTTTCATAACCAAAATCTGAGAAGTGATACTAAGTTTTCCAAACTGTTTTTTCCAAAGGCTTACATGTTGTGTAGTACATCTTTGGATTATTTTAAGAAAAACCGTTGAAGTTTTGTGGAATCTATACTCCCCACTAAAGTTCATGGGAAAGAAAAGAACTGAGAAAGAGAAAAATGTAGTCTACAGTGTTGTGGTTTTTTTTTTTTTTTTTTTCATAACAAAGCGATAACAGAAAACAAACTATGTACTTGCTCCACAATATTTCACTTACATAGGCAGAAAAAGCTGTATCACAAAGTTACGCTGTTTTTTTCTTTTGAATGCTACTGTGGTGTGCAGTTTGCCAGGGAGGAGAGAGGCCACTTGCTTGGTTGGTTTTTAAACTATATGAAATCACACATGCTTTAGAAGCTGTGAAATAAGAAAACTGGTTCAATTTCTTTAAACCAGTTTCCCTTATGACTGAAGCCAAACATTGATTTTTCTATCTAAAAATATATGCATCTAGAATTACTGATTCCAGCTTCAGAGCTCTTTCTATACACAACAACAGAATCTGATGAAATCATAGAATTGTAAGGGTTGGTAGGGACCTTGAAAGATCATCTAGTCCAATCCTCCTGCCAGAGCAGAATCACCTAGAGTAGGGTCACATGAAACAAGGCTTTGGTATTTACTTGACTCAAGGTGTAGGGGAGAAACAGGACATCAGGGAACAGTAAAAATAAATGTTAGTTTATCATTTCTATCTGCATGTTTGAAAATCAACGTAATTCTAGGAAACTGCTTCAAGCAGAAGTATGGGAAATATTCTTGATCTTTTAGGAAATGAGATAGCATTTTTGAAAACAATCAAAAGAATGATGCTACGCAGCTGAAAAAGCTTAAGGTTTTTCTGTAACATCATAAGAAGTTAAGGATTTGACATTAGATGAATGAAAACAAGGAATTGACTGCTTAACTGTCACAATTATCAGAGTCAGCTAAGAGCATAATTAGCCTATTTGCTAGTAAGCCTTATCCAGTTTGTCTTCTCTTCACGCTCCTGAATAGTCTTTGACTGCTAGCAACCATCTTCTTAAACACAACGTTTATAGGGCATTCACTCAGTAATACGAAAAAAAAAAGCCTCTAAATTTTAATGCAGACTAACAGTAATTAGTAACTAGCTTAACACTAGTTGCTAGATAGTCTCTTTTTGTCTCTCTCTGTGTTTTTTTTCTATGAATGATAATTTTATCTTATTCATCTGGGAAAGGAGGAAAAAGAAATAGAGGGAAAAGGAAGACTGGAATGTGAATGAGCAATCCCAAACTGCTAAGATTTACCCCTCCCCACTGAAGTTTATAAGCAATATTTTTTATCTCATTATCTCACATTTTAGGATTCTATTAGTATGAATATTTTTTTTAGCAAAAATTATTTTTAAACCTAAGCAGCTGACACAATTGCATGAGGGACAGGTGGCCTACTTAAAAAAAAAAAGTGACTGCTGTTACCATCTGAATGTAAATTCAGTATGAAACATATGGAGAGATCTATCATAATAGGGTAACCTTCTATCTAATCTGCTCTCCTGGCTCTGATAGCAGGCAGTGCAAGAAGCTTCAGAAAAGGCACAATGGTAATATCAATAAAAGCTAGGAAAAAGAAAGAAAGGCATAAAGAATCTTTCTATTCTAGCTGCTTACCTGTTTACCATTCCAAAGTACTTGCTTTTTGTTTTCTTTCTGGTTAGCATAACAGGAGATACTTTTTCTGCTTTTAAATAAAAGGACCAGCAACCAACAAGTAGGGCTTAATGATGGTATGTACTGAAAACAAAAAAAGACTGCTGCTTTTGATGGGGTTTTGTTGTTTGCTTTATGTGTAGGGTGTGATGCTCCTTCAATATATGATCTTCATGCAATCTCATGCCAGTTTCTCTAAGAGTTTAAAAAGGTTTGAGGAAAAGTACTACAAGATATGCAAAATAGTATCAGGGTTGGACAAGATGATCTTTAGAGGTCTCTTCCAACCTCTACCATTCTGTGATTGTGATCCTGTGAAGTCTCTCTATTACTTTGTGAAAAGCTGTAGAATAAAGTCTGAGAGTGAAATAATGGCTAAAGACATTCTGACAGTTATCCTTCAAGTAACTGAATGAGTCATGAACCTCAGAGATATGAAGAAATAAAAGACAGAGCTGACTCAGTTCTGAGTTTCAAATATGGCATGTTTCTTCTGTTATTCTGTGTATTAGCAGGGTTTTAATATGTCTCTCTTTTTCAGAGGACTCAAAAGATAAATTAATTTGGGAAAAAAAGACATGTAGACATTTGTTCCACTGTATCTGAAATGTATCCAGAAGTAATTTTGAGCTTATTCTTATGTGGGAGCAAAATGCCCCTGTCCTGTGTATAGAAGGTCATGGCCAAGACATTTGGTGCAAAAGCCCTGGCTGAGAAAATGTTGATTAATGGATGGGGTTTTAGACTGAAAAGCACTTCCAGATGACTTGATGCCAGTTTATATGTATAATTACACAGACATGACTGCGTAATGCTATGTGATAATGCCAAAGTAAAGAGATCCAGGTAGTGTTATGTCCTGTCAAATGTATTTACTGTCATTAAAACATGTTCTCAAGTGTCTTTTTCTTTGGTTCAATATTTTTAAAATTGATTTGGAGGAGGATGCAGAAAGGGTGAGTCATAATACAGGGAGAAGGATTCTTTCTATAACCTGATGCAAAAAAAAAAAGATGAAAAGTCTTCTCAAGACTATAGTTTGAGAAGAAGGGCAGTTCTCAGAAGAGATGAGGAGGCTGACAGATTTTCATTAAATGTCTCCATGGAAAGCACCATAACATAACCTTGACTTTAGGTACTACCAGTTTATATGTAGGCAGATCTTTGAGATGGTATTCATTGTAGATTGTAGGTTGTAGATTCATGTTTTGTTCTTATAAATAAATCACAAGGATTTGTAAATATAGATGTCTCCAAGGTTGCACACACTGGGAAAGGCAACAGAAAGTGAGATGGCAATGGAAAAGTATTCTGCAATTTGAAGCTGATGGGAATCTCGTATATGGTATGGATATAATTGATACTGATGAATTATGCACTGAACTGAATTCACATTGTCCCAGTTCAGGGACAGGTGTAAAACATATGAAAGTTGTACAAGGTGATAGGCTTTGAAAAAGGAATTATACTGGAACCAGAAATACAAAGATCTTTGACTTCCTTTCAGAGTATGCTCTGACTGGAGAGTAGTGCTCTTTTCTGACTCAGGAATAAGCAAGTGACTCTTAGAAACACTGATGATGATGATATAACTGCTATGATAAAATGTTGGCATCCACAACCTTGGCATCCCTAGTGAGTTACCATTCAAATGAAATTAATGAAAAGAAGCAGCTTTATAAACGTGTTTCCCTAAACCAAAAGCAGCCTTTGTTGATCACTTTGTACAAATAGCTCCAGGCAAGCATTTTTCTAGACGACCTGGAAAATCTGTGGTACCAGTGGTCTTTCCTGAGGTAAAAAAAAAAAAGCCCTACCCTGTAAATATCCAGTATGTGCTGTCACTTAAATCTCTTATTTCTGCTCTGCTTTATACTCTAAAGATTATTTAATGAGTTTGTTAATTTCTTGAGAAAATTGTTGAGGAGAAAGCTAATAACAAAAAAATACTGCAACAGTGGAGAACTATGCCATGGTAGGCAGTCATGTCTAAACTGGATATTGTGGCAACTGGGAGCTAGTTAATTAGGACCTCTTTCTTCTATGCCTTTCTGCTAAGGCCTGGGACAGACGGAAGCTGGTGATGGTGTAATCCACAATACAGTGGAAAAACATTTTCAAATCACCTAAAGACTGTAAGTGGAGTGTACATAATGATTCCTGAAGATTTCATGCTGCAGTGATTATATAAGTTAGTTGAACATTGTATATAGAGGTAATAAGATTTATAAATATATGTTTTTGAAACCTACTCTTACTTAATTCAAAATGCCTTTCTTTGCACCTTAGGAATTGTAATTTTGCTGCCATATGGAGACAAGAGAGGGACAAGCTAAAGACAGTTCCTTGTACACATGTCTTTGTTTGTGTTTCTGATTCCTATCACAGATTTTTAGAGTAGGCACAGGATACTGCCTACAGCAAAAAATATTCAAAATACAAAATCTGGGAAGTAAGGTGGAATATGAGTGTCTTATACTCCTTACATCTCTGGAATCATTCAGGGATTAACTGCCTTTGAACCAGAGAGCTCTTGCCTAAGAGATCATGATCACACTGGGCATCCTGAGAACAGAACTGGAACCCACCAGTGGCCAGTGTTAATTACTTCCATTCCACTCTTTTCCTGTACATCACTACAATCCTTACATGCTGATACTAACAGGTTTATGAGCCTACAGTGCTTTTACACAGACATCAACTCCTGGGATAATTTTTCTTCCTGTGTATTTCTCTTAAATGTAAAGGTCACTTGTAGAATTACATTTCAGTCTTTATAGTGCATTTGTGGAATAACTTTATCACTTTTTTTTTTTTTAATGCCATTATCCTTTGAAAAATATTAGGCAGACTATGGCAAAAACGGGATGCAGGCAAATACTGCTGACTGTGACTGACCAAAGAAACTTAAAGGAAAACTGCCATATATTCACTTGCTTTTACTTAAGGGGAGCAAAGTAGATGACAGTTTGCCTACATCTGTTCTACTTAGCTAAATTTTCCTTAAGAGTATCAGAGTTACATATTACTTTCTGTCCTAAACTCTTAAGCAGTGCTGCACACTGCCTGTTAAAAAGTTGTCATATTCAGTGCCAGAGATAGCTGGAAATTGAATCAGAGACTCAGTCAGGGGGGAATGGGCCTCTGGAGGCCACATAGTGCAATCTCCTTCACATAGATGGGTCAACATCAAATTCAGGTCAGGCTGCTGAGAGCTTTGTCCACTTGAATCTTGAAAACTTCTGAGACCCCACATTCTCTCTGGGAAATCTGCTCCAATGCTTAAATATCATCATGTTGAAATATGTTTTCTTTCTATCTTCAATTTCTCAAATTCTTACTCTATTGTTTCTCATTCTCTTCCTGCCTCTCCGTAAAGAGCCTGGCACTGGACTCTTGGGTTGGTAACTTTTAAGCATTGGAAGGCTACCCTTGTGAAAAATTTACTTTCTGCTGTAACAGACTATCTAATAAATCTGTGAAGTGTTTAGGGAGTTACTGGATTGAAAGTTTTGACATTAATGTAAATCCATGAAGTTCTGCAGGTCATGGATAAAATCTTAAAAATTCTACTATATTTCTGTATGATGACAAATTCAGAAACACTTTTTGTAGACTTAAGATTTTTAGCAGAAATCCAGAATCACATTTTATTTCAGAAGTTATTAATCAAGTAGGTGATGGGTCATAATCACCAGCTCTTTCTTTATATTGAGCTATGAGGGACTTTCCAAAATAAAACAGAAGAAAGCCCTATATCCCTTCTTCAGTAATTTGAGATAACATGTGAAAGATGTTGAGAACAATTTCTGTTCTGCAAGATTTAAAATGGCTACTCACATTGTTTTAATCAAGAATAGAAGCTGTAATAGGAGAATAATATATTTTTCAAGATTAGCTATATTTACACATATTCCATTTTCACACTGACTCTTCATTTGTAAAAAAACTTCAGTTCTTACTGATGGTAGACTCCAAGACAGTCATGAATTACTAAACTCAAATTCTTGAGGCTCTATGACTCTCCTCTATGACTACTCTATGACTCTTCTGCCTAAATTCACTATAAATTTTCCCATTCATTACTATTTTCATCATCCTCCTGTGCTACTCCTTCCCTGTGCTCTACAAATTTTCTTATAGATGCAGTGCTTTCTGTACATTCTTACTGTCATTCAAGGTTTGTATGATCTACCGTTTTCTCTTTATATGATTCTCAAGGTCACAAAAAGTTAGGACTTTGTAGAAGAATAATAAACATTAATCAGTAAGAAAATTAATAAATGGTTATTTTTTACATATTTTAAGGATGTTTTATTTGAGTGTTAATGTGTTAAATAATTTTAATGCTTTCAGTCCTTGAACGATAGGTAGTGTATGTAGTGTATGTAGTGTATATTCAGCTGATTTCTCTAAGCATTCACTTTTAGTAATATAATATCTAGTGTTTTTTTAATCCACATGCTTCCAGTCTTTTTTTTAGAAAGGAAGGTACGTAAAATTAAAGTTAAAGATCGTACAGTGGTGGCTTCTCCAAGGTTCATTCCGTATCAGAAACAGGATGAGAATTCCTGACTTTGTCTCACTGACCTATATGCTGTAAGGCAACATCACACTGTTTACATCTAGTGTGTGTAGAATAACTAAATCTACAACATTTAAATATACCCAGAATTCAACCACGTAAGTAATGGAGTGGCTGTGTGAATGCTTGCACAGATGCAAGACAGATCAGGCTTCTGATATACAAACTATAGGAAGGAATTCAGAAAGTGCTGGAAAAACCTTTTAACATGACTGTATTATAACATTCTTCCAAGAACAGTACAGAGAGAAAGAAGGCCATATAAGCCCACAGTGTTTTGATAAACTTTGTTAGTCTGCCAACAAAAACCCCTCAAACTGTATATATGTTAAGGAACACTGTAAATCTAGTGTGTCTTTTAGGATTTTTAAATAGAAGTCTGGAGTTTAATTTCCAGCTCAGTATTGAGATGTTGATCAAGTGGCTTCTAACTATATTTTATATATATTTTCACTTTTTTGGCAGTTACAACAAATCTAGGACCAGCCTCCTCTATCAAAGATTTTGAGATTTTGATGAGTTGCAGCTGTATTTTAAAGCTCTCAAATAACTTTATACATATACTGGGGAGGGAGGGCAAAAACCTTTTTTTTTTCTCCCCATTTATCTGTCCATTTTTTAAAATACTTTTGGAATCCTCACCTAAAAATGAAAACCTGGAAAAGTGACTGTACATCAGCAACAAGTCTCTGTCATATATTGATTGACTTCCCAGGGTTTTGCATGATCACATACTAAATGGGTTGGGGTTTTTTTTTATACAGGTATATTGTTTGTATTGTTTAAATACTGCTAATGTTAGCTCAGCTAAGATACAGGCTGTAGCATCCTAAGCCCTAATGGATGTACACTTGTATTAGTTGCAATCATTTCAGCTTGTAGAATATCCCTTCTTAGTCAACATAAATTGTGTAAGATAAACAGCAGTGACTTTTGTATGTTTCAGTATTACATCCCATGCTGGTTTTTTTATCAAAATAACCTGACATCTCTCACAAATAAGATCAATTACAGTAATGGGAAAAATGTAGACTCAAATGTAGCTTTCACCATTTGAAAATTTCATGGCTTTCCAACTGAAACATTGTACTGTACAGCAGTTGTGTGTATTGCCTAAAACTATATTGATATCAGTACTGAAAAAGCAGAGATTCACTTTGCTAGTGACTTCCAGTTTTGGCAAGATAATTAAGTACAAGAAAAAGAGAAGACCTGTTCTTACCATAAACAGGAAAAGAGGCTTTATAACAGCAGCATTTGCAAGCACCTCTAAAATTAACTCTGGGTCAAGCTTTCCATGATAAATGTCTTTTTTTTAAAGTTAGTACAGAGCAGCTCAGCCTGTAAACACATTAAAAATATATTTCAAACAAATCAGTTCGGAAACTAAGTTTTAAAATAGTACAAATGGAAACAAAAACATGGATTTATACTGAGTATCCATTTTCTATTATAAATTGGCTGGTCTACAATATTTCCATCTTTCTCCGTGACTGAAACCTAAGGTAATTTAGGGCACAGTTAGCTGTAAATCATAGTAGAGGTTAGTTAAAAGGCACCTCTGGAGGTCATAAAATCCAACTCTTTACCAAAGCAGGGATAAATGTAATGCCCTGTCAAGGTGCTTAGGACTGTCCAGTGAAGTTTTGAGTACCTCCAAGGATGTATATTCCATTGACTTTTTTCAAGAAATTCCAGTGCTTTACCTCTTCACCAGGATATTTTCCTCCTATCTACTTGGCATTTCCCTCTCCTATATTAGTTTCTCTTCTATATTAAGTTTCTATAAATACATTAACAATCAAAGAATGACCAGGGATAGACCATCCCCTGTTAGATCCGGAAGAAAATTTGGTAACAAAAGACGAGGATAAGGCTGGGTGCTTAATGCCTTCTTTGCCTCAGTCTTTAGTAATAGCAGCATTACCATTGGGGAAAGTCAGGTCCTCAAGCCAAAGGACAGGGAAGAGGAGCAAAATGTCCCTGCCACTGTTGCCGTTGCAGGCAACACTACGTGGTGGTTCAGGCTGATCTCCCAGCTCTCCGACAGTCGAGGGAAAGGATCACTGCACACACGGTGTGGATGGTGCTCTGTCTCCGTCTATGTCCGTCTCCATCTCTCTTCGTCTCTCTCTCCGTCTCTGTCCCTGTCTCCCTCTTATTGTTTATGTTATGCCCTTATATCTGCTGGCATAAGCACCTCCTCTATCTCTGCCCCGTGCCAGACCTCTCACTTCCTCTTCACCCCTTGCGTTACAATCCGAGATCTTCCGGACGCCTACTACATGCCACAATTCAGGAGAAGATGGTCAGTGACCTGCTCTCCACACTGATGTGCACAAATCTATGGGACAGATGGGGTACATCCTGGAGTGCTGAGGGAACTGGCAGGGATGCTTACTCAGCCACTTTCCATTATTTATCAGCAGTCCTGGCTGACTGGGGGGATCCCATCTGATTGGAAGTTAGCCAGTGTAACACCCATATATAAGAAGGGATGGAAGGATGACCTGGGAAATTACAGGCCTGTCAGTTTGACTTCAGTGCCCAGGAAGCTGATGGAGCAGATCATCATGATAAGTTCTTTTATACAGCATATGCAGGATATCCTGGTGACCAGGCCCAGTCAGCATGGGTTTATGAAGGGCAGTTAAATGTAAGGGGCTTCTTGAAAGTCTACCAGACTATGACAGTGTAAATCGAAGCCTTTTCTAATCTTCTCCTATCTAGTACTTAAAAGTATTTATAGTCTTTTTTGTATGGGGGGAAAATGTAACATTATTTTGTTGGTGCATCAAAAGGCATACTTTCTGCTCTGTTCTTAGAATAAGAGTTTCTAGTGGGAATTTCTGTGGTTTATACACTGCTCTTGGTCAGTAAGTGATTTCAAACTGATGCAGAATCTAACACAGGGACAAGAGCTGGCACTGCCAGTGGTGGCCTGTTATTGCTGCAGCTGCTGCTACAGCTGCTGGTGTCTCCAAACTCCTAACACTGTAAAGGAAGTTAACTAATACCTTCCGAAGCCATGTCCTTCTCTGCTGACACTGCAAATGAGATTAAATTATTCCAAATAAACAGAAGAGAGACTGGCCTTTTTAAGTTTTTCCCTCCGCTACAGATAATGATAATTAGGAGAGGCAAAATTGACAAATGATTCTGAAGAACATTTCTAAGTCTTAAAGCTAACAGTACAAGTTAGACACATCACTAGATCCTAACAGTGGCTGCCTAGGTTTTAAGGCCTTGCACAGGGAGTGCTGAGTCATTTCAATATTACACAGAAGAATATTCCCCATAAGGGCAACTGAGTAACACTAGTTTTAATCCAGAATACAAAATGCACTAGAGAATCTGTCAGGATCTGTGGCAGTAGAGGAACATGGTTCAGAACAGACAATAGCCAAGGTCAGATGAAAGTCTAGGTGAATATTTCTTTGTTATTTAATTTTTAACAATAATGGCCAGACCTGGGGAAGGCTACATTTCTATTATACTCCACATAGTCACGTATTCAACAGTGTACAAACTCTTTACCCCAAGGGTAAATCCTGCAATGGTTCCACACTGCAACTTGAAGACAAGAACTACTAAAACCTGACAGACTTGAGAGTTTGGCAAAATTTATGTTTTGATTATAAACCAAGCCTAATTTCTTCAAGTTTGGAGAAAATCAATATTTAGAAGTTAAAAAAATTGTATTTTATGCTATTTTTGGAACCACGCAAATATTGACAATTTTATTTGGTATTGGTGGGCGGTAAATTCTGCATATACACATTCCAGAAAAAGATTTTGAGGTTTCACAGTAAAAATTATGAAGGCTGGGTATGTGGTAAATGTAGTCTTAGTCACAGAATCTTAAGGTTGGAAGGGACCTTGAAAGATCATCTAGTCCAATCCCCTTGTGAGAGCAGGACCTCCTAGAGTAGGTCACACAGGAACTCATCCAGGTGGGTTTTGAATGTCTCCAGAGAAAGAGCCTCCACAACTCACCTGGGCAGCCTGTTACAGTGCTCCATCACCCTCACAGTGAAAAAGTTTTTCCTTTTGTACCCATTGCCCCTTGTCGTATCATTGGACATCACTGAGAAAAGCTTGTCTCCATCCTCCTGACACCCACCCTTTATGTATTTGTAAACATTAATGTGATCACCGCTCAGTCTCCTCCAAGCTGAAGAGCCTCAGCTCCCTTAAGATGCTGCTGTTTACAACAACTAACAGCTTACACCATTTTCTATCCACTTTCTGAGATTAACCAAGATTCCAGTTAGATATTAATGTCAATTATATTTTCAGGTTATATACTCATATGTAAGTTGTCATGGTTTGACATGAAGCTGTTTCTGGTAACGGGGAAAGGGCTGTAAAGATGGCTCCTGTAAGAAGCTGCTTGAAACCCAATTGAGTCAGACCCACTTCTAGGGCTGAGCCTATTAGATGTCTCCACGATCACTATTTAAGAAGAAGAAACTGGAAGAGGAAGCTTCTTCCTGTTTCTTCTTTCTTCTGTCCTTCTTTTCTGGCTGGTGGTGGTGCAAGAAGTTGGGAGAGAGAGAGAAGCAACATTGTGGACCCCAAAGTCAGTGATGGTAGAGAGGAGTAGGTGTGCTGGAGCAGAGACTCCCCTGCATCCTGTGGAGAGTACTGGTGAAGCAGAGATTTGTTTGCATTTCATTAAAGACCCTGCATCAAGGGCAGTGCCTATGCCAAGAGGAGACCATGTCCTGTGTGACAGACCCCATATTCACAGAAGCTGTAGCTGTTGGGAAGAACTTATGCCAAAGCAGTTTATTAAAACCATGCCCAGAGGAGGCCTTGTCCCATGTTAAGGACCCTGTATCTGCAAAAGCTGCAACGGCTGGGAACAACCCACACCAGAGAAGTTCGTTAAGGACTGTGTCCTGTGGGAGGGACCCCATATTGGAGCAGGGGAAGAATGCCAGGAGTCGTCCTCATCTGAGCAGAGAGAAGCGGCAGAGTCCATCTGTGAGAGACTGACCACATCCCCCATTCCCTGCCCCCCTGAGCCATTGAGGGGGGAGGAGGTAGAGATATTGGGAACAGTGAGCTGGGCCTGGGAAGAAAGGAGGGATGAGGGAGGGAGATCTCAAAGTGCTGATTATAATTTTCTTATCATTCTACTATCTTTTTTGCTTTTTGTTCTGTTTTGTTTCTTGTAGGTAGTAGAATAAGCTTACTTTCCTTTCAAAGTCGAGTAGTGGAATCTGTTTTGCCTTGAACCATAATTGGCAGTGAGCCCTCCCTACCCTTGTCTCAATCCACAACCTTGGTTATCTTTTTCCTCCCATTTTGCTGGGGCCTCCGCCATCCTAATGAAGGTGGAGGTGGATGGGGGGCACCGAGTGAGAAACTGTGGTGGTACTTCATTGCTGGCTGGGTAAAACCACAACATAAGTAAATCACCATATTCTAGATTCTCCTGAATTCTGTTTATGTGAAATGCTTCAGTTACAAAACTTACATTGCAACTTTCAAGTCAGATACAAAACATTTCAGACAGAGACAGCTATCATCATTCGCATCAATACTAATTTTTGAAGTCTAATTATAATAGTATAAAGACTGGTCTATATACTTTGTAGAATTTACATGTTCAGAGACTAGGGCATTTCTATGCATTTTTGTGCCTATTTGTAACCTTAGAGACAAATAAGTATAGGCCACCTAAAGAACCACATTTCCTCATGTCCAGTTTTCTTTTATGCTCCCAGCCCCCTGGTGAGATTTCTGTTAAGTCCTCTTGGCTGCTCCTCTCCCCCTGTCCAGCCTGGAACCAGAATAGTCCCGGTGCTGGTCCTTCCTATGGCAGTGGTCCCTGGGCTGGAGATCCTGCCACTCCTCAGAGCACAGCTTTCATGCTCTGCTTGCCCAGATGTTTTTGAGTCTAAACCCACTGGATGCCAAACAAAAGCATAAACATGATAAAATATGTATTAAAAAATATGTACAAAATATTTGTACAATATGTACAAAAAACCCCCAAACAAAATATGTATCAAACACTTTGCCACCTCCATTATGGAAACACAGATTCTAACTACTAGCATATGTATACAGATTTAAAATAGAAAACCCTGAAAATGAATAGTCATTATTGTTCCCGAAGCTGAACAATGAAAAGCAAGTTTTTTCTTTTGTTGTTGGTATCGGCCTTTGTAATTCAAAGAACGATAAAAGAATTAAAAATCACTATTAGCTACTGAATTAACGGATAGGTTGTATGATTTCAATAATCTCTGTTGAATTGGTGCGTATGTTTGCAATTTGTTCTACAAGAGGAACAGCATGGCATTTTGCAATAGCTGGCATATACAGTAGTGGGCATGTTTTATAACTATATTGATTCTTTCTGGTGTCTTGTAAGAGAAGTCTGTAAATTATTCATAGCTAAAACAAATTAGGATCTAGAAAAAACCCTTTACTGAAATCCATTTTAAGAGCAGCAGAATTGTAAAGTCAGCTGGCTTAGCTATAGCGATTTCTAACAATCATTTGGTTGCTCATAATACCTCAATCACCATGTAAAAACTACAGAATATAAAAGCAGTGGTGTAAAGTAACTGTAAATAACAGGCTTCAGAGGCATCTTAACAGGTTATCTCTTTGCCCCAGAAGTGCTAGCCTGCTTACATTGTTTTGCGGCAAGAAACAAAACCATGTGGATATTAAATGACAAACCCTAAAGGCCTGAGATGTTTTCCACACGTGTCTTACACATGTATATTCTCCTGCACTGTAAAGCAACTTAGTGTAATGATCGAGGTTTGAAATTTTCAAGAGGAATGAAATCAGGTATTCAATGAGCACCCTGAAACAGGACTGGACAAAGTCACTAGTCTTCTTGGAATCCACAGTTGAACAGTGCAGAAACAAAAATAAGTTTGCAAAGTGGCCCTTGGAATAATTAGGTGAATATGTAAACATGTTTATGGAAAACATATACAGACAACAACGGGTAATATTCATTGGATACACTGCTAATGTAATATTACTGCTTCCTCTAAAATGTCGGATACCTGAGTACTAAGGAAAAGGTACTGACACCTTAAGAGTAGGATTAAGCATCTATTACAGTCTCACATTTTTGACTAAGAGATTACTACACAGACACTCAGAAAGAAATGGAATCATTTTTCATTTCTTTTTCATTTCACAAGCACTTCCAAGTCTGTTGTGCAAGGCACTAAAGAGCCAATAGGTACAGCTATTTTGTCTTCTGAGGCTGAGGTCACCCTGAGTGGCATATAAAGCAGCTAAGTAGTGTAACTGTTGTAGCACAACTACTCTGTGCCAGCAAGTTGTCCAAATATTTACTTACCTTTACAGGCAGATTTTACAGCTGACACTGAACTACTTGCTGCCATGGCTACACTGTTTCTAGTAGCTGAACTAGTTTATTTGACTTTAGCTTGAGTTTTTCTTCAAAACACTGCAGATAGAACTCTACAGCTCTACAACATATATGACTTCAGTTACCAATGTATTTCTGTTCACTTTCTATAGCATGTAAGACATTGGAGGATGAGGTTAAGTATATCAATGAGAAAAAAAACCCTCACGTATAAAGCACAATTACTCCATGATAACTGTAAAGGGATTACATGCTAAAGCATGTAAAACCAGCTGGATTTAAAGGTGTTTCTCAAGATGCCTTAACAACATTAACTTTTCTGGAAATTCTCAAGGCATTCCAGGATTTTAATTTGTGCTATAGAGAGTCTTTTGGAGTTTAGAGTCTGAAAGTAAAATCTGCATTGTTCCCTTCTTTTTTTCTTCTTTTACTCTCTTTTTATGTATTGCTCCAGATGTAGCACAGCCTTTCCTACTGCTTTAGCATATTACAAATCATGTTACTATAATTAACGCTGTACTGTTGGAATTGGTAAATGGATTAGATGCTGGAACATGGAGTTCAGTTTAGACTGTTTGATTTTGGCTTACTACTCTGTACCAACACCAGATGTATTTACTCACCCTCCATTTAAGTGAAGCACGTCTGGAAGGACCTGTAAAGAGGGAGGAGACTAATAAAATTTATGTTAATAATTACAATACAAAACTCACTATTTTTCAGTTGCCTCATCTACTCCCATGTAACTTGTTTTTCGTAGAATCACAGAATGGTAGGGGTTGGAAGGGACCTTTAGAGATCATCTAGTCCAACCTCCCTGCCAAAGCAGGTCCACCTAGATCTGGTCACACAGGAATACGTTCAGGTGGGTCTTGAAAACCTCCAGAGAGGGAGACTCCACAACTCCCCTGGACAGCCTGAGTCAGGGCTCCCTCACTCTCACAGTAAAACAGTTTTTTTCTTATGTTTAAATGGAACTTTTTTGTGTTCCAGCTTTGTCCCATTACCCCTTATCCTTTTAGATAGAGCACCTTTATAGAGATAAAAACTGATCAGCTTTATTAAAATAGTTATGGTTTATCATTTGACTTTAGATTTCTTATTGCAACCTTCCCTTGGATTATCTGATTCCATATACTCTTCAATATAAACTCCTAAATATTTACATATTAAATACATATTATTTATTACTAAATAAATATCAATACACACACTTATTGATGCAGCTAACTCTTGAAGGACTAAAGCTATGCTCCAAAATTGAAAGAGATGCAGCCAAGTTGCAGACTATGAAATTTATCTCATCTGGTCTGGCTTTCTAAAACTAATGCAAAAAATTATTTAAAAATCTAGTCTTCAGATATCATTTCATCAGTTGCTATGACAGTCTGGTTTAGGAAAGCATGTGGCACTATAATCCAGATTACAATAAATTTAAACAGGGAACGGAAATCTTCCTAATCCTGAGTATTGCTTTATTACATCAGTTGGTTAAATTATATCATCTGTACCACCTGCTGCCTTCAATGTGCTCCCAAATGAGCACAACTACTACTATAAATATGTGGGTTTGTGTTTTACTTTGTGTATTTAATAGGATCTAAGGTCAAAATTACTTTTAAACAAGTTTCTTGCTAGAAGCACAGGAAAAGCATTCAGTATGAGGAAAATAATTAAGGAGAAAATCGGTGTATCGGATGAAAAGTTTCCTTCCCAAATAGATTAAAAGCAGATCTTGATGCTATCAAGTGAAATACAAGTCAAAGATACATTGTTAGCATGATTTTACTTTCATTTAATGTTTTGTAACACAATTACTTGAAAATACAACTCCCTTATGTTTTTCTACATAGCAAACAAATGGATTTGAAAACTCAGTGAGGGTGTGGTAGGTGGCTAAATAAATACATACAAGCCCCAGTGTTTTGTCATGCCACAAACTATAATAGCACTTCAAAGTTTCACACAGATTTCCTTTTATTATTGGTTTAGGGTGTAGCCGTGTGGAAAACTGTGAATGTTGTTTTTTGGTACTCACTTTACAAGCCTTTGTAATCTTCAGCTGTATTTATAGCCTGCAGTGGAAAGAAATCAAAATTAGAGAGGCCTGTTTGAGCATCCTTTGTAATCAAATGTTTTTCCCATTTGTCCTTAAAATAAAAGCGCAGCCCACGTGTTCGGCTGCTTGAGAAGACCACCCGAAGAGTTTACAAGTCATGACCTTACCCTGAAATATCTTTATGGAAAAATGCAAGCTGCAGAAACACACAGAAAAGAGCCGCGGATAGTCTAGCTGATTTTTGTGGGGGGAGATAAGCAGAAAGGGGAAGGGGTGAGGTTTTCTTGCCTGGAGTCAAAAGAGTGAGGGGTTATTTGCTAGGCGAGGCGCTGGGAGGGCTGGTCGCTCAAGTTCACCGCGGAAGCGGAGAGCAGCCTGTTCTCACAGGGCCCACGCACGGCCCAACTCGCGAAGCGGTTTCGGGCCCCCAGAAAGGCCGTGGCGCCCCAGTCCCCTCAGCCGCACGGGCTGCTCCTCCTCGACTCCGGACCCAACGGCCACCGGCAACGGCCGGAGCCCGCAGTGCCCTCTGCTGTCCCCCGCGCGCCCCAACGGCCGCCGGGGCCTTTGCTTGTAAGAAGCCGCCATTTCTGCCCACCTAAGGGCAACCTTGTCCCCGTTGCTTCCCGCTCTTGCTCGCGCCGAGGGCCCGATACAAGTGGTGCCTGGCCTGGAGAGGGGACAAGGTCTGAGTGGCAGGTGCCTGGGAAGGTAAGCTGGGGTGTTCCAGAGCCTCAAAGCTGACTGCTGCCCTCTTGGAGCTGCCGCAGAAGATTCTAGCCTGAGGCGAGTACTGACCCAAAAGAGTTCGGCAAGCTCCTGGATCACCTGTGCCGGGGAGATGGGGCCGAGGACTGTGCGAGGGGAGGTTGCTCTAGTGAGGGAATGAATCCAGTTACTGGCAGTGACGGAGGCAGCTCAACTGTGTTGATTGGTGATAACCAGAGATAAGCATCCAGCCAAACACGGTTGGGCATCAAAATGCAGAACCCAAGACTGGGTGTGAAAAGTTGGTCATGAGTTACTTTGTCTAGGCTTTTGTAAATCAGGTGGTCCAGGAACTGCTTTTAGGTGGTTTTGACTCTCCCATGTTGTTTGAAAGATGCTCAAGGCAAAGTTTTAAAAGAGATTGCCTTTTTATTGGACTAGCTGCTCTTTTTTTGTTGTTGATGTTGTTGTTCATCAATGCTTTCAGACAAAATGTTCAGGTTGGCAAAGGTGTAGAAAGGTGTCATGGGTACATAGATTGAAGGAACAGTTGCATTTCATTACAATTTTGTTCCTTTATATTTGGATTCAAGTGTTCTTGTTGCCTTTTGCTTCCTTCATTACACAAACCTTATCTGCTTTTTTCTAAGTAGCATAAAAGATCAGAAAAGATTTCTTCGACCGTGGAGTCTAGTTCCTTCCAGCTTCAGTTAAACAGGTCATAATCCTATTTGTAAATTTATCAAACTTACATCTTTAAACAGTTTTGAGGAATTTTTGCCTCCATATTTTTATTGGGAAGCTGTTGCAGTACTTAATGTCCCTGACAATTGGAAAACTTTTCTAATCTCCACGATAGATTTTTATGACAATTTACTCAGGTAATCTTACACTGATACTGAATTCTGCTTTAAGCATCTCTCCTTTTGGTGTTTCTCTTACCTTCTCTTATCTGCAATATATTTGGAGAGCAATAATAAATCTTTTTTTTTTTTCTTCATGTTTTCCATAGATAAAAAATAGGTAATAAATCTAAATAAGGTAAATCTTTTCAATCTCCTCTATCAAGCTTGTCACTCATTTTACATTATTTCAGAAAAGGTTGTAACAAATTCTTTCATAGTAGGTTGTACACTTGCCTGTCTGTAGCAAAACTGTGGGGAGGGTTTCATAGCTTCATATCTCCTAGTAGTATATAGCTCTGCTGGAACAGATGAATTCATTAGGATTTTTACCTAAGTATCTTTTCTAAACTATGAACTGTTAGCTGGTAATAGAAGATTCTTGTTATTAGTTCCAAAGTGTACAACCTTACACTTTGTACACTTTAACCTCATCCCCTTTCAGTAACTGAAGTTCAGTGACCTTTATAGTATTCCAAGACTTTTCTAGTTTGACACTGCCTCCAGACTGTGTCATCAGAAAATGTCATAAGCACACACATACGCTGTACCAAAATTACCTATGATACAATCCACTATTTTTAGTCTCCAAACTAATGCTAGAAAATTCTGCTGGTAACTTTCCTCCAAACATACACTTCCCCTTTCAGTGCAACAGGTTGAATCTTTGTATTTTTTGTTTCAAATTCTCATTTATCTTGATGAGTTAATTGTTCTTTCCTATGCTGTGTGTTTCAAAACCTTGGATACTATTAAAGCCAGTTTAATAAGGTTGTAGTTTATTTGGTTACTTCCTCTTCTCTGCCCAGACTCCATTTGGTAATCTTTAGTAATATAATACAGTATTTGCCTCATTCACCCAATTAACTAAGCCTTTGCTTTTAAGTTCACCATTTCAGGCAAAGTAACAGATTTTTAAAAATTTTGTCATTCCCAAAATAAGCTTGGCAAGGACTACTGTGCTACTAGGAGCAGAACTGAGGTGCCTAAAGCAACAACTCTACAGAACTCATTTGGCTGTCTGCCCAATGGTCATCAAATCCACAGGGGTTGTATCTGAACTAGGGAATAAAAGAAGGAGACTCACTATAATTGTATCTCAATTAAGTTAATTGCTGAAATGCTCAGTTTTTCTTGTCTGTCTTATTTGAAGTCACTGTGATTTACCATAACAATTACTAACCAGTTTGGTCTGAACTATTATTCTGTCATATGGTGTGTTCTTAAAAAGTGATACTTTGTTCAGTTATTTGTATTATCTTGACCTCCTTAGATATATTCCCTAAGTAACATGTGCGTTTTTTTTTTTTTTTTAATTCCCCCCCCGCCCCCCGTATCGACACCAAAACAGGAAAGATCCATCAACTGCATAGTATTGACTTGCCAGAATCCTGGAGAATGTTGTCAGAATTGCAGAATTGCAAAGGGTACAAGTGAAAAGAAAGACCAGGGTATTCTCATCTGGAATGGTACAAATCCTACTGCACAATAGAAATATAAATTTGAATTTTTCCATGTTTGCAAAGCACTGCAGAGATTAAATCTCTACGGGATCTGAAATGGTCATCCTTACATCCTTTATTTTAATGTGAAAAATAAAACTTGTCACCTTACAACATCCATCTCAAACTTACTTAAAAATACCATTCCAGGATGAAACAATAATGTCATTGTTTGTCCTGTGTTGTAGAAATGAATCACGAAGGAGAATTACAAAAAAATTCAAAAGGGAATCTGAACTCCTGTTCCATGCATAGGGAACTGGATTTTTCTTTGCAATATCCAGTGTAAATGCAGCCATTTAGCAGCCTCAGTAATGACTTCAGGGAAATCCAATTTTTGTGTAGTAAAGCAAGCACTTTGAGAATTTATGTAAAGCATGGGTTTAAAGTTTGGCCATTTATCCAGAAATACATCTGTTTTACTCTTTTAACACTCATAGTACAAAGCCTTGGACACAGATACTTTGGAGCTGTTTCTCTTGAAGCCAGAACATCTGAAAAGAAAGCTCTTTTTGTCTGATTTGTGAAAACAATGTCTCCTGCTTTTTGGTGGTTGTTTTTTTAATGTCCTTCTGAAATGTGAATAGGCGGTCAATGTGTACCATGTCTGCTATTTCAGGGACGTGCCTATTAAGATGGAGGAAGGTCTTGGCTTTCCTAGGCATCAGATGGATTGATCAAAAGGGCCATAAGCCTGTGGGTTTCTTTATTGCTGAAGAGTGCATTCTGCTTCAAAGTTTTGGGTTTTTTTTAAACCACAATGAATCAAAGTCTTCAAATATGAGCTCTGAACTGAGAGATTACAGATTCTGAAAAGAAGCCTGTCTTGCCTAGATAGATCACAAGGGTTGCTATAAATGTTAGGTCTACAACTGAGCCTTTCAAGCCACTGGACTGAAAATTGCAGTCTTAGATGGAAAGGGTGAGGCTGAAGTGCACCAGGAGCAAAGGAAATTATCCAAACCTGCCAAATTGTATAGATGCTGACAAGTATGGAGCATGGTGGAGTGTTCTTGAGCTGTATTGTATGGGATCTGTTGATCTCATGTTTTCCTTCAGTCAGAATATACATCACTGTGTCATCTCAAAACAAGATGGTTACTCTTTTTGATCTTTGAAATGTGAATCTTATGCAGTATGAAGCCACAGAAAACCTGATAGATCTCAATGACATTTTTTTTTCTGGGTAAATAACATGAGAAGCTTGCATTGTTTGAAGTGTAGGGAAAGTTTGTGAGAAGTTTATTTGTGTTCTATGTGTCAAATTGTTCTGTATGAAATCTTTGGCAGCCAACATTGTACCTTGAACCCTCTCATAACATAGTATCTGTGGAGAATAAATGACTGGTTTTATGGTTTGGTGTAATACAAAGGTTCAGGTTCCTCATTTCTGCAGTATGCAGAGACACAGAGATTGTTTAAAAGACAAATGTGTAAGTTTCTTATCTTGGCTTTTTTATCATCTTCTGTTTTTGACAGGTTAGACCATCCCTTCTTAGTTCCATCTCTGGGAAATTTCTCAAGAAACCTATGAAATTCTCCAAGAAGAATGTGTTTGCTGAGCTAAAAAAAAAAAAAACCCATTAAACTGTATTTCTACAATTTTAAATTACACAAGAAGATTATGAAGGACATACTCATATGTCAGGTCAGAATAAAATTTTATAGTGTGCTATGTAAATATACACGAAGTTGTTCTTGATGTGGTTTCCCACAATAGTTGCTCTAGGCTTTCATCTGGTGCAATTTTCACTGAGTGCCGTAATAACAGGTTCCACAAACCTCCTCCCATTCACTTTTAGCTCTACCAAAGCAAAACAGAAAAAAATCAGAAGAGAACAGCCAGCAGCTAAAACCAGACTCAGAAATAAGAACTCCTCATGGTAAATCCTGTCTTCACACACTCTACTGAAAAACTGTGTATATATAGACAAATATTTAGAATGCAAATAGATGGAGTTGGTTTCAGACACATGAGGCAAGGTGAATATCAGTGGCAGCAAGAAATCAAGTAATTTTATGGCACAGGTCAGTTTAACCAGATCAAAGGGACTAAGCACAAAGGCTGATGATGACATGGAGCTACCCCACAGCAGGTAGCCAGCTGTTCATGTGCAGCTTTGAAATAATTGTGTTCTCAATGAAATCACAACTTTACCAAGCTAAGGGACTAAAGTCACTATGAGTTAAAATGTTTGTGAAGATACTTTCCTTAAATCAAAGAATTGTGATAAAGTAATATAGATACTGTAGAGGATAAAGAAAAAGATATAAAATAAAATTAAAATGATTCTGTTAGAATGAACTTCATCTCCATCTCTTATCTGAAATGTGGTTTTGGTTAAGTGGAGGAATTTGAAATAATAAATAGTAGCATAAACAATAAATAAATTATTTCCTATGATGATGACCCTTCCAGTCACCATTGCAGGTTGCCTTTCTATTTCAAAATTCTACACAACCTACCACCCCCCCATCCCACAAAAAAAAGAGAGTTTCTTGAAATATGGACAAAATAGTATATTTTTTTGGTCAATATTTCACCTTGAGTACTAAGACCATGATTTTCACTCTGATCCTCTGCCCAGCTCCTACAGAGAGGGTGTTTAAAACTGCCAATGTAATTATTTAGGTAAATTATTGAAGTTAAAGCTCTATATAGAAGTCTTTTAGTATAGAACCTAACCAAATAATCCTCATGCTTCTTCCCCTCTGTACTGCAGATGGAATTTAGGTAGCACTCTGTTGATTCACTGCCTATTGAGGTATTTAGATTGTGTTTACATGTGGTAATCCAAACTTACATGTAACCATTTATTGGAGTCAAAATAACCCTGGTGTTTTTTACCTTAAATCTTCAGTGAATATGTAAACACTGGAATTGTTGCAAAGATATTTATGGAGCACTAACTAAAGTTTACTCAAGAAGAACAAATTTCTTGAAAGGATGATTCTGTTTATACATGTCTGCATTTCAAGTAATTTCATCTTGATCATCTGCTTTGATTTCCAGAGTAGCAGAAGACTGAAATGGAAAGCTATTGTATAAAGGAAAAATTGGATATAAATACAGTGATGATTTTGCCAGAGGTACACCTTGCTTTACAAATTCAAAGCTTCCTTTGTTTTCTACGTTATTTAACTTCTTCTGTTCTGCTTTTTTGTCTTTTCTATTCAAATGTTCTCTTTTTTTTTTCAAATTACTGTGACCTTTTTCATTCTCTCATAATATCTTGAAAGATAATTCTTCAGCAAAATTTTCCAGAGAACAAAAGCACACTGTTGAACCATTCTTTTTCCTGCATGGCTGTATTCTGTATCATTACAATCCAGCTTTGAATAATAATGTTAATATGAAGAATTACTCATCACAGTAATAAATCTCCTAAGATTTCTCTAGTTGTTGTTAGGCATTTTGCTGAACTTTACTTGAGTCCTTTGCATGAAGTAACATGTAAGTGAATACATATTAAAACATGATATTAAAGGCCCTACACTGACATAACTTTTACAAATATTCAGAAATGTCGAACAAACTGTGTCCATATCTCTCTGACCAAGTAAAATACAATGTAATACATGAGTTAATGCTGCCACAAACCAGGTCAGTCTGCCCCTTGGACACTTAGCAGATTGTGCTGTTTGTTCCAAATCAACTGGGCCTGGTATGCATTAAGCTTATGGAGCCTAAAGAGACTCCAGGTGCTTCCTTTGTATTGTGAAATACCAACTTTAATGGTCTCTTCTGAAACCGAACATACAGTTCAACAAAGTGACTCCTGTGCCTGTTGGCTCTTCATGACTTAAGCACATTCAATTTGCATGGACATTTTGAACTGTTTTAGTTATGTGGGCATATATAGATGTGAATGGTGAATTGCAAAAGAAATAAAATAAGATCTATGTTTACTTATAAGGTAGAAACCAGTATCTAAATGCAATACACTTTTTTCTTTAAAATTACTAGAATCATAGAATGGTAGGGGTTGGAAGGGACCTTTAGAGGTCATCTAGTCCAACTCCTCTGCAGAAGCAGGTTCACCTAGATCAGGTCACATAGGAATGTGTCCAGGTGGGTCTTGAAGACCTCCAAGAAAGGAGACTTCACAGCCTCTCTGGGCAGCCGGTGCCAGGGCTCCCTCACCCTCACAGTGAAATAGTTTTTTCTTATATTGAAATGGAACTTCTTGTGTTCCAGCTTCATCCCATTACCCCATGTCTTGTTGCTAGGTACCATAGAAAAAAGGGATGCCCCAACCTCCTGACATCCACCATTTGGATATTTGTAAATGTTAATGAGATCCTCCCTTAGTCTGCTCTTCTCTAGATTAAACAGCCCCAGTTCCCGCAGCCTTTCCTCATAAGGAACATGCTCCACTCCCCTGATCATCTTGGTGGCCCTGCGCTGGTCTCTCTCCAGAAGTTCTCTGTCCCTCTTGAGCTGAGGAGCCCAGAACTGGACACAGGACTCCAGATGAGGTCTCACCAGGGCAGAGTTGAGGGGGAGCAGAACCCTCGACCTGCTGGACACACTCTTCTTGATGCATCCCAGGATGCCATTGGCCTTCTTGGCCATGAGGGCACATTGCTGGCTCCGGGCTAGTTTATTATCAACCAGGACTCCCAGGTCTCTCTCTGCAGAGCTGTTCTTCAGCAGTTCAACTCCCAGCCTGTACTGGTGCATAGGGTTGTTCCTTCCCAGATGCAGGACTCTGCACTTGTCCTTGTTGAACATCATATGGTTCCTCTCTGCCCAACTCTCAAGCAGGTCGAGATTCCGCTGAATGGCAGCACAGCCTGCTGGGAAACCTGACAGTCCTCTCAGTTTGGTGTC
>WBNH01010231.1:0-29890 GCA_013401255.1 Urocolius indicus
AAAAATGATGGAAAATGGCTTAGTAATAACATCAACCAGATGCCTCGTTCACTCGTGGATGCATCCCATCCAGTCCCATAGATTTATGGGTATCCAGCTTGCCCAATAGGTCTCAAACCCCTCCCTCATCCACCAAGGGAAAGTCTTCCATTCTCCAGACTATCTCACTCTCCTCCAGGACTGGGCTTCCTGATGGCCAGCCTTGGCAGTGAAGACTGAAGCAAAGGAGGCATTCAGTAGCTCTGCCTTCTCTGTATCCTCTGTCACCAGGGCACCCTCTTTGTTCAACATCAGGCTCACATTCACCCTAATCTTCCTTTGGCTACTGATGTATTTGATAGTCTCCATGGCAGAGGATTTCCCAGGGCTTGTCATGGGCAGCTGCTATAGTGCTGAATGCTCTCCTTTCTCATTTTCCCTCCCCTCCTTTCTCTTTTCCATCCTCCTCCCCGCCTTTCTGCCCTAGGAGAAGTTGAAAAAAAAAGTGAGTGAAGCAGTGTAGTGGAAACAGGCAACACAGACCCACAGTGGTCTTCACAGTATGGTGAGAAGCAGCAGCAGTAAGGTTTCTATAGAGATGGACTTTGCAAAAGCCTTGCACGTGTAGCAGCCCTTGCCTTGCCTCCCAAGACACAGCACAAAAAGCCTTTCTAGTGAGGCTCCAAGCTTGACTTACCTGCCTTCC
Source organism: Urocolius indicus (assembly GCA_013401255.1). Classification (NCBI taxonomy): domain Eukaryota; kingdom Metazoa; phylum Chordata; class Aves; order Coliiformes; family Coliidae; genus Urocolius; species Urocolius indicus. The sequence continues at coordinate 686 of WBNH01010231.1, forward strand.
TTCCTTCTGCTGTCCCCTAAAGCCCGGATCAACTGCTTGTCATGGCTTTCACCTGGACTACAACTTGGAGGATCCCAAAGAGGACCTTTCAGCTAGCAGATCAGGCTAAAACAGTCCAAGAAAAAGACATGAAGCTTTGCTTCAGGCCTGGGGCTCAAATGTCCAAATACCACACAGTCATTAACCCCAAACAAACCCTCTACAAACTTCCCTGCTCAAGCTGTGCCAGGTGTTAGCATTTAAAGAAAGCTCTCCAGTGACAGGGTGTTCTCTCCCACCTGGTGAGGGGCAATTGCCATCTCCTGACCTCCATTTTCGTGCTTTACTGCCTAAAACCTGTAAGGCAGGACCAAGGCACAGCATGACATTGCAAGAGCTTTTATTGTACCCTTAGACCACAGTACTGGATCTGGCAAGAGCCTTGCACATGGGACAGCCATTGTCTTGCCTTCCAATGTGAGGCAAGAGTTTCTGCTCTCTTCACACTTGAAGATGACACTCCTGTGCACAATTACCTCTTTGTGAGAGATAAGGCCTCTTATCTGCCTTGCAGATGATGATGCTTGCCAGGAGTTTCTTAAATTCAGAGTGTCTTTTGACAGTCTGTAGAATATGCAATGGAGAAATGTGCTGCTCTGTAATTTCCTTGTCTGTATGTACAGTTTCGTATGTCAAGTTCTGGAGCAAAGGAACCAGACACAGAGGAGTTCCAGGCTTAGTGCCTGCTGCCTGCTTCCCTTTGCACAGCTGCCTGTCTCTGTGGCTCACAGAGAAGACCAGCCCAGGCATGGAGGAGCGGTACATTTTCATTTTTTCACTCTTCCAATCACCCTGCAAAAGGCAGTTTGCCCATCCTGTCTGCTTCTCAGGCCTTTTGCAAGATAGTACTCTGTAATCATTCTTTAGCTTATATTGAGGCCTTTTTTTTGTCTTTCCTGACTTTCATTTGTGGCATGACTGATTTCCTTAATAATTTTTCTTTTAGGGGATAGCTCAGTTCTCTCTATCAGGTATTTTTACCCATCGGTGAATTTTTTCTTTATGACTTGCTTTTCCAACCTTGTAATATATGTGTAAACAAACTCTTTGGCACTGGAGACTTTCATGATAGCATCTCTCTTTAAATAAGGGAATAAGTGGCCTTTTAGGGTGGGTGGATAGGAACCAATGGGAAGCTGTAGCTTTTGTTACTCAAACACAAGAGGCAGTTCATGTGTTATTGTGTCATTGGCATTGACATACCCTCTGCTGTCTAGTTCTCTGATTCACATGGTTCAGAGAAGTTAAATTCTCTTATAGGTTTACAAAGAATGTTACCTAGTAACTCACACTATTCTTGCAAAATACACTTTAATTTAAATAGTGGTGAAGAAAAAGCAAGAGACACAAATCCAATCAAAGGCCGTAAGTGGCCTTTTGTGAGAGTTTATATGAATGGATCCCATAGGTACTGGTTGTCATTGATGTAGAAAAAGTTACTAGACAATAGCAAGACAAGGAGAGGGAAGTATGTGCTTTAGAGGCCTTATGCAAGAAATCTCCCAAGGATTGATAAACTCGGTAGCCAAAGAATTCTTCAGAAGCTGCAAGATCTTGTCAGCCCAGAATACCAAATCTGTAGCCTACTAAATCTGTATCGCCAGCATCTACAATATGCAGAGTAACTCAAATTGTTCGTGAGCACTGGCTGCTGTGTCCAAGAAAGGCTAAAGGGATGTGCATAGATGTGATGAACTCAGGGCCCCCTGAGGGACTTTCCAAAGTTGCCTTGAAGCCACCAGTGTGTCAATACAGCCTTTTGCTGCTGCGTGTACTGTTGTGCTTGGCCTCACTTGTGCTGCTCTGGTCAAGTAGCTACAGGTGTGTGTTCGAACTGTGTAAGGGCAGCAAGAGAATGTGTTTTTTGAATAGCCATCTGCTTTTGGCTCTACCAATCGTAACTGTTAGTTAATAAAAGGCGTTCCAAACAGCATTGACTGTGACCTCTGTCTCTCCTAAATCCATTTTTTGTTTTGGTTTGGGTTTTGGTTTTTCTGTGAAGGAAACGGCACTTTACAAAGGAAAGATTCGTTTCCCAAAGAAGAGTTGTTAGGGGCTGAAGAAACTCATTATTCCTCTGAGAAATATAACATCCTGAACTCATTTATTGACTTAAATGACACAATGCTCAGACAATCAGAAATTTATCCTACCTTGCTGCTCTTAAACATGCCTAAAAATAGCATTTCTGTAGTTATTTTATTCTTTGAATCGAATAACATAGAAGAGGTTTCTAACAAAATATGATAAGTTTTCAATACAAGAGAAAGTGTGGTGACTTGTTTGGAGAAACAAGAAGTCTTGAGAGGTAGAAGGGAAGCAGAATTCAAGACTAAGAAGTAAAAGAAAGTGGAGGGGGAAGGGTAAGGACGAGTAGAAAACCCCAGACAGACCAGTATTATCTAATAGAGAAGATGTATAAGAAAAAAATATCAATTGAACTAGTTAATCAACAGGTTGATTATCAGAGCTGGATGCCCTCAAACTTTCCAATCATTAAGACCCAGCACTTGATTGTTAGTGTTGGTTTCTCAGACATCTTTAGATTTGTGGCTTCAAGCTTTTAGAACGTTGGAAAATCATAATGCAACTTAATAACTTGCAACAGGATTACCTTAAATTGGACTGGGGTCTGACATTAGCTGAACTGTTGACTTGAACTGAGGAGCAGCAGGAAGCATTTTTTGCGATTTGACCATGTTCAGACATACAGGGCCAGCCTCAGCAGAAAGGACTGAAGCTCTCTACCACTGGTTCATTTCCATGTGATAGAACAGAAATCATGGTGGCTCTATTTGCTCTAAAAATGTGCTCATGTCACATTGTGGGGCCCTTATGGGGAGTAGGAAGCAGAATTGCTGAGGGCATACTGTCCTGCTCCTCCAGCTGCAGTCACTGTCTTTGTAGATGTCAGATCACACTTACCTAAAGGATTAATTTCCCACAGCTGTTTACCCCCTCTTTATCTATGAGGCCTGCCATTTCCCTTTCTAGATGGCATTCTGCCCATCTAAATGAGACAAGATTTTCAGTTGTTCTCCTGTAAGAGAGGCCTCATACTCCTGTCATCAGCACAAGTCTTTTTCTGTACTTTAATTTAGATTCTTCTTTTCTGAGCAGAGCCACTTTAACCATAGAGGATTCCAGATGAAGCTGAGCCTGAGCACGGCTTGTCTCTGTTTCTGTTAGGAACACATTTCACAAAGTTTATCATGCTGACAGGATGCAAATGGTCCATATACATCCTGTGACCAGCTTTCACAGTCATTCCAGTAGATGAACTTATTGTTTCAAGCCGTCCTTTTAGCTATTAGTCTTACAAACTCATGACCTCTTTTGGGCTATCAATTTTTTCTCTTCTGTTGAGTTTAAGGAGAAATACCTATGCATAGACAGCTAGTTGATCTTATTCATTCTAGCGACAGGACAAGAGGTAATGGGATTAAGCTGGAACACAAAAAGTTCCATTTAAACATAAGAAAAAACTATTTTACTGTGAGAGTGATGGAGCAGTGGAACAGACTGCCCAGGGAGGTTGTGTAGTCTCCTTCCTTGGAGGTCTTCAAGACCTACTGGGACACATTCCTATGCCACCTGATCTAGGTGGACCTGCTTCTGCAGGAGGGTTGGACCAGATGATCTCTAAAGGTCCCTTCCAACCTTACCATTCCATAATTCTATGATTCTAGCTTGCTGGCCTGAGTATATTCCTGCAGGCCTGATATTTGTATTTCACTTCCTGAACTCTTCTGAAGGCACCAATTGAATTGAATTGCCTCAGTTTTAGTGTATTACATGCCTAGATGAGCAGCTATGGGATGTAGGAATGTGCTAACTCTGTCATAGGTTTTCAGGGGCTTGAGGATTCTTTTAGCTCCCTTGTTTGCTTGTTTTTACTTTTGTAATAACAGGTTTCTGGTTTAGTTTTTTTTTTTAAAAAAGCATCTTATAACTGAATGGATCCTTCCCATGATATCTGACTTTATATGGCTTTTTTATGAGTACAATAGCAATCCATGAACCTTAGGTATGACTAGCAACCTGCCTTGTGGGAAAGGACTATTTTTACAAAAGGGAAGATGAAAGCCTAAGATCAGATTACACAGAGAGTGTAAGAAATATTTCTTTTAATTTACAGCTTTAAAATATTCCTAAACGAGGTTATAATCTTCTGCTCTTGGGCAGACACTCTTCAGTACTCTCCCACAACAACTCTACTTGTCTTTGACTAGCAAGGATAAGCAATCCAAGATCATTTAATCTCCTGAAGTATGACAAAAAATATACCTAACTTTCTACAGATAATCCTTTACCTATTCCCAACAGATCATATCTTTCTTAAAGTTTGGTGATCAGAACAATGATGCAGACTATTCTGGATGTGATGTCACCATGGCCTTATGTACCAGCACTTAAATTTCATTACTTTTGCTCTAAATATTTCTCTGCTCTAATGTAACTGGTTTGAGATCTTCACAGTCACAATATATTCCTAGTTCCTACTCACACTCACAGGAAATATTATTCTACTTCGATCCTTCTCTTTTTGAGCCCTTTCTGATTCAGAAGTTCTGGCTATCAATTCCCATATATGTGGCCTTGCCATCTGCATTATTCATGTTCACCCCATTTTAATTTTTCTGTTCCTTAAGAATTTCAGGAGAACAAACTGTAGCCATTTTGCTTACAATAAATTATAAAAGCTTTGTGGTTTAGATTCAGTCAAGGAATCTTTCTTCTATTTACATTTATCCCTGTCAACTAGCAGACGATGCTTGTAGCCTTCCAGATTTTCATGATGCATTTTGTGATGTAGCACAAGTTATGTATCAACTAAACAAACAGCAAGGGTTTCTGCCTGTAAGTCCAGAGCTTTGTTTGAATCAGCTGACTTGGTCAAACAAATGTTGAAATTCCCACATTATGCAATTTTTTTAATTCTTCAAACAGAAGTTTCCTCACTTCTGTATAACGATCAGTTAAGAAATGGAGAAGAGACAACATTTCTCAGCTGACAAATAGTCATACTACAATAGAATGACTATATAAATTTTCTGTTAAAGCTTTAATTTACTTTATTTTAGACTTTAGCTATAGTTTTTCTTAAATTACTATGATTTCTGACTGTCTAAAGCAATAATCTAATATTACATTATAATACACAATATATATATTAACAGAATATCATTATAAAGATGCTTATTTTTCTTAATGCCTACATGGAAACATGACAGGTCTTAGAGGTGCTGAGTGCTGGTTTGTCTCCTTTAAGTCAATGAATATACTCTGAAAGTTGAAATCCTGTGACTTGATGCCTAAGAGAGGATGCGAAGTAGAACTTGTAAATGTCCAGAATTATTTTGGTGCACAAAGATGATGGATCATTTTAGGAAGTTACAAATAAACATATTTTACCAATGACACTTCCCTAAACAAGCACACTTGTGAAGGGTACAAAAAAAAAAAGGAAGGAAAGAAACTCCAACAGAAAAAAAAAGTCAGGTTGATTTTTACTAGAGTTTAGTTTTACACTCCTCACACAGGTCAGATTAGTGTTCATAAGCCACATGCTTACTCAGGTGTTTACTCAGGAGGTAATACGCATGTGTAACCTATTTCTGTTCACTTTTTTTGCTTAATTGCAAAAATAGTCCCGGAAACTCCAGACATCCTGCTTTCATCATGCACATTTAAAGTTTCACAAGTGTGGAAGTGTTAAAAAACTTCATGAAGAGGGGCATAAAACTCCTTAGATAATCTATCCTGCTTCTGTTTCATTAACGAATGTGTCTTCCTACTCCAGATAGAATCACTAATATTTTGGCATCAACTGAATGTTTTCCTCTTGCTCTAGAAGATCCTATCAAATGGTCTCAGTTCTGCTCTTCAAAACATTTGTTACATATCACAACATTTGCCGTTGGCAATTCTTTGAGTAATGGCAACAGTCTAGCAAAACATTGCCTTACCAGGATAACAAACAATTGCTGCTCTCTGGAGAGATGCAGCAGCCAGTAGATTCATGGGAGGCACACAACAGTAGACCAGGTGGACAGTTTCTCATCCAGTGGTCTAACTAGGACCTAACTAGGTCTGCCTGTGATTTCTTTTCCTCTGTAGATTTGTTTGTCCACTTCAGCAAAAGCTAGTTTCTATGTCCATGTGCATCTCTACCAGTGAGTTATATTAAATGTATTTTCTTGAAGACTCACTTTACCATGCAGTCTCAAAATCTGAGGGTTAGCGTATGCCATAAATGTGGAGAAGAAACAAAGAATAAAGAAAGTTACTCCAGAAATTGAAATAAAACATTAATTCCAGAAAACTGAGTGGAAGAAAAAATCTTCTGAGATATAGTCTTTGTCAAGATATCCTTCTAGTTTGGTGACAGAGCACCCAGACCAAGTTGACATGGAAGGCAGGAGTCAACACCCTGACATTTTCTAGTTGAGGTACTAACCTTGAGCACAAGTTCTTATTTCTTTTGAATGAAAGCACAGTTTGCCAGTTTTAAAATGCAAGTCCAACTGCTGGTTTGCTTTCAGCATATTTCATTAGAAAACAGGTGCTAAAGTGTGATCGCATGTCTTCTGCTGAACACTGCTGTCCAAACTAAAAGACAGCGTGAAAGCTGTGAAACATATTATTAAATTCTGTATTTCAAACCTGAAGCTGATGTAATCAGGAATTAAGTGTTGTCTATCCAAAAGAAGAAGTGTTCTTGTGAAAAAGAGAAGTGTTTCACAAAAGTGGCTGCATTTTCTTCAATAATGGCAGAAAGAAACCTATGCCAGTTAGAAAGAGTAGAAGTGGAGTAAAGAGGAAGAGAGAAAATACAGCAATGACGAACATTTTGTTGATAGCACTGTGATTGTGGCAGTGCAGATATTATCTTGGTGTCTTTCCTGTCTTCTTTTGTATCTGCCACAAGAAGTAAAATCGAGCTTACCAGCTGCCAATGCTAGATGGTTTTCTGGTCTTTTTGTTCTGACACTTTTCTTCTTACCAGCTATGACAGAAGAAGTAACATATGCTAATCTGAAGTTTAAAAACAGCCATGAGTTGGATAATATTGCAGTGCCTGAAGATACTCGGGAAAAAGGTATGGTATCTATGAAGCTTTCATGATTTATTCTTGCTAAAATAGATGGGATGGGAAATACTTTTAATTATGTGGCACTAAGGGGCATTTGTTAGCTCTTTTAGTCTCAGAAAAGTTGTTATAAATATATCCTATCATTTCTGCCTAAACATTTTAGAGTTTGGAAGATATATCCGAAATAGTGATAGTTCACGGAAAAGCATGCTGCTAAGTGCTATATTAAGCTCCATAAACAGTCTTGATTGTCTAAATCTAAAAAAAAATTAACTTGAACTAATTTTTCAAAGTGAATCAGTTCAATTTTATTTCTCCATGCATTTGCATTAATGCTTAGAACTGAATTAACTTTAACTGACTCATTTCATTTCACTTCTGAAGTTGTAGCCTGAATTAAGGAACCGGGCTTTCAAATGGTTATATATGTTAACGGGATTAATGCATTTAAAATATTATATTTTACATATATATTTTTAATTAATTTTGCTTAATTTGTGTTTAGTCAAGAAGATGAGCTCTAGATATGAATGTGCAATTCATGGGAACAAAGAACGTAGAAAATACTAGCCGTTTGTGGGATCAGTCTCTGGAGCTGAGCTTTACAAACAAGAGGACAAGTTGCTTGTGATGCAGAAGGAATTGTCTGAGAAATTGTGTACCAAGGAGTAAGGGTTTCAGGCACCATCATTTGTTTTGAACATATGTTTCTTGAACATATGTTATGCTTTTTGAACACATGTTTTTTTAACATTGTTATGTGAAGTTATGGTTTTCAGCATTGACAAAGTGAAGTTTAGGGGCTAAAAAAGAAAAAAATAAAAAGTACTAATCCGATCTGTCCTTGTGTTAAGCTCTGAGCTTCTTTTCCTTTAACATCCAATCACACCAGTATCTTCATAAGGATAATGTTTCTTTTTCTGAAGGGCCTGAGTATTTCCTTTTTATGCATACCAAGGAGTTAAACCACTTTCTTAGTCTGAGATTTCATTCTGGGATGAAATGCGAGTGCAGACACAGATGTAATGCATATTTTATTTTTTATCATTTTTTTGTTTATTTTTTATGTTTATTTTATATTTTTGTATATGTTTTGTCAGCATCTCTTACAATATTGCCATTTTAAAGCTGAGGCAGTTATGAGATGGCCAATGGACTGTTAGCTGGATTGAAAACTTTCTGCATGAGATGGCCAATGGACTGTTAGCTGGATTGAAAACTTTCTGGACTACCAGGCTCAAAAAGGAGTAAAAAATAGCTCCACATCTATGTGGTGGCAGAGTCTCTTGGGGGTACCTCAGGGGTTGATACTAAGCCTATATTGTTTAACATAGACTCATAGAATCACATAATGGTGGGAGTTGGAAGGGACCTCTAAAGATCATCTAGTTCAATCTCCCTGCTAAGGCAGATTCACCTCCATCAGGTCACACAGGAACGTATTCAGAGAGATTTTGAAAACCTCTGGAAAAGCAGATTCCACACCCTCTCCAGGCAGTCTGTGCCAGGGCTCCCTCACTCTTACAATAAAGAAGTTTTTCCTTATCTTTAAGTGGAACTTCTTGTTTTCCAGCTTTTGTCCAATACACCTTGTCCTATCACTTTTAAAATACTTACGTGACTGAGATCCCTCCTCAGTTTTCTCTACACTAAAGAGCCCCAGGTCCCACAGCCTTTCCTCATACGAAAGATGTTCCAGTCCCCTGATCATCTTGGTGGCCTCGTGCTGGACTGTCTCCAGAAATTCCCTGTCCTTCCTCAGCTGGGAAGCCCAGAACTGGTCACAGGACTCCAGATGAGGCCTCACCAGGGCAGAATAGAGGGGGAGCAGAACCTCCCTCGACTTGCTGGCCACACTCTTCTTGATGCATTCCTGGATGCCATTGGCCTTCTTGGCCATGAGGGCACATTGCTAACTTGTGTTCATAACTTCATCAGTGACTTGAAAAATGACACAGAGTGTATCTTCAGCAATTTTTTTCTAAAATAAGGATGATGGCTAATGCTACCAAGTGGTAGAGCTTCAAAACAGGAGAACCTGGAGAAACTTGAGGGCTGAGTGAGCAGAAGCCCCATGAAACCTCACACACTGTTGTGCAGTGAAGGTGGACTGATCCCAGGCAGTGGTACAGACTAGGACCATGCTTGCTGTGAAGACTGGGAAGGAGCTGCAGTTTATGGTGAATGAGAGGTTGGATATAAGCCAGCAGTAATCTGTGTTACAGTTCAAAGCAACATCCAATGCCCGATCTTCTTTTCTCTGAATATTCATCAACTTCAGTTTCTATAGGTTGAGGTCTTGTACCACATTTTGCCCAGCATTGCTTCACCACAGGTTGTGACCACAGGTTATTTGTAGGAGAGGCACACTGCATACTTTCTGTTCTTGTTCCTACAGCTTGACACAATAACTTTCAGTTCCTATTCCTTTTGGGTCCCCAGTTTTAAGTACTCCTTTTCTAGATGAGGAATTTTCTCTCCATATTCCCATTCTGCTGCCTTTATTGGATTAGGTCAAGCTGGTTGCAGCTCACTACAAAGTCCATACACTGGCAACTTCAATATCTGCCTAAGATTTAGTGCGTCCCTGACAAGCTGAATACATTTCTTCCATGCTTCAGTGCACCTTTGCTCAGAAAATCTTCAAGCTCCTACGAAGAAAGTGTCTTTTGGATGACTCACATGCTTTAAGTTTATTTTCCTGGGAAAAAGATTGTTCCTTTTTCTCCTCCTTGAGCACCCATTTCCATATATAGGCTGTAACATTTACTAAAAAGAACCCCAAAACTATGAATTTCTAGCTAGAAATCTCAAACTAGCATAAAGTACCAGAGGAATTTACTGTAACACTCAAATTAACCAGACAAATTACCACAGCTGTACAGTACATACTTGCTTTCAGCTTTGAGCAATCAGCTTTCTAGATTTTGCAATGTCTTGTTTTCTCAATATCTTTCTTGCCACAGTCTATGGCTTTTGGGAAGACCAAGGCTGTCCACATTGCCCACTGAGCTGTTGCCATCTCTCATTCTCTTACTTTGTTTGGACATCTTTTGCTGTGTGCAGACACACTGCATCAGGGATATAAAAACAAGAAGTAAAAGTGAATATTTTTTGACCACAAAGATGGCTGCAGTCTAATGAGGCTGTTGTGGTCACCATTCCCTTAGTATGGCATCTCCATTTTGTGACTGAATTCCTTCTAGGGCCTGCCATTTCGTCTCGTTCTTGCTGGCCAGTCGTCCCGATTTTGTTTGTGCTGTGCTTGGCATTGCTGGTGGCACTGTTGACCCTGGCAGTTTTATGTAAGTACTAATGAATTCCTGTTTGCTGGGGGGATTCAAGCTACTCTGTAATATCAGACTGACATCTCCTTTGGGTACAGCTTCTGGTTCTGCTGAGAACAGGTAACCCAGCTGTTTTCCCTTATTGCAGCATCTTTACCCTCTTCCTGACGTACAAAAACAACATGGAGAAGAGCTGGAAGGGGGTGGAATAGGAGATTCACTGCTTTCTCTGGCTGTCATTTTTCTGGTATCCATAATCCTTCTGTTCTGACTAACAATGCAGTGAATTCTTCTTTGATAATGCTGGACCTGAAGGGAAGAAAAACAAATTGTGGCACAGTTAAACAGGTTGTGCCCACTACCTCCCATCTGCAACAATTCCAGTGTGCTCCAGAGCTGAAGTTCACATTTTTAGGAAAAAAAATCTCACCTTGGAAAACAAAATAAGTGAAAGATACACAATATAAATATAAAAAGAGATATTTTAATTTTGTTATTCACTCATAGCCAAATAATAAGAAATCCACTATGCAAATATTCTCCATCTCAGCAGATTTTACATGCAAGTGTTCAAGGAGGAATAATATCTATCCAAAATAGTTTATTTATCCCTAATTATCTGCTAACACGTTCTCTATCTGCATCCCACCCTTTCTGAAGGACAGCATTGGAAAATGTCTTATTGTGAATTTCAGTTTTCCAGATTCCCCAGGACTACAGGACACGACTTAGACATCTCAACATGACAAAGAATGAGCTGCATGCAAATTTCTCAAATATGCTGCAAGCAATAGGAAATCATCTGTGCTTGGAAGGAGATAAAACCTTGAAAAATAATGGTAAACCAACAAGTTTTGATGAGAGTTTATCTATCAAGATGTCAGGAAAGTGAAATGAGATGTGTCTTCCGTGCATACACAGGTCTGTCTCCTTGGGTGAGCCTGTGTCTCCTCAGATGTGATCACCTAAAAAGTAGGCAATGGGCATACCTGCCTCACCAGCTGCCTGGAGAGAGGCACCCAGCTTGGCTGTATGTGAACTGGCATGGTACTTGCAGTGATATCAGGGTTCCAGGGTTTAGTTTTCAAAAGAAAAGTGTTCTGAGAGATGCCTTCTGGACATGCTAGTTCCTGCTAGCACTAGTGCAGGAATCTCTGCAACATGCTCATCTGCATCTATCAGACAATTTTACAGAGGTGCCTTAGAACTAAACAACTATGTGAACAGTAGCCCACATGCAAGACAATGTGCTAATACCTACACCAGGTAAGACAGGAATCTCCTGAAGTCAGAACTGATGTGTGGTGAAGCACAACTAAACCAACCTGGGAGTTCATTGGCTGTCTCCTGCCTTTGTAGAGTGAAGGGCTGTTTCTGAAGTCAGTTTTTCATAGCTCAGTTATTTAAGCATCATCTGACAATGAGCCAGACAGAGAAATAGTTTTCTTCAGAAGTTATACTCTGAGTTGTAGGGGCATGGGGCAAAGGGTAACTGTTGGGAAAGAGAATTTGATTTGTCCAGATATTATTCCACACACAAGCTAACTGTCTAGGTCTCCCATTCAGTCAAGGAAGACAAATTGATAGCATGAGCATACAGTCTGGTTTCTCCCAAGAAAAACACTTGACAAAAGAAGCACATGTGAGACACACCTACTTCTGTCCATTGACTAAACCAAGAATCCGGAAGGGTTGACTCATGTCACCTTTGTGGCTCCTAAAGTTAGGCAAAATTAATCCCATTTGCAACTCCTTCCAGTGCTAAAGGAGTGGGAGAGATATGGGGATGACCTATGATGATCTCTCTCATTACCTGAACCTTCTGGAGCAACAGTGAGTTTATGACTGAATGAGGACATATCAAACATCCTCAGTCCCTACTGATGGTCTTATCACAGACCAATAGCAAAGTTCTGTGAGGGACAGCCTGTGAAAATAAATAGGGTGATTTTTTTTTATTTTTCCAGGCCAGAACTGTGTACTCTGCCCAGCAAACTGGAAGTGGGAAGGTGGTGATACGTGTTACTACATCTCCAAAGGAAAGGAGTCACGGGAAGAGAGTCGCCAGTTTTGTTCCTCACAAAACTCTACTCTTATTCTGATAAAAGATGAGGAAAAGCTGGTATGGACTGGTTTCTCACTCTGTTTAGCATGGAGGAAGATCATACACCCTATCAGCTACTGGCTTCACATAGAATTTTCTTAAATGGTGCTGTGAGCAGGAGTTTTTCTACATGATGAGATGGTGAGGTTGTCTTGGACAATGCTAAGTCATAGGACTGGTCTTTGCAACCCAAAGTATGGCCCTTGGAGCAGCTGACAGTTGGAGACAGTCCATCTTGCTTCAGGTTTCTGTGACTGGCTAGGTAACACCTAACAAATGCTAGTTCCACTCTGACTGAGCAGAAGGCCATAAGGTTTTGCCCCAGAAGGGAAGCAGCTTTAGCCTCACAAACTGGTGATGGCAAAGATTGAAGGTTTCACTCAGAGGGCTTAAGTCAGGTTGATGAGAGTGACATCACTCTTCAGAGCTAGAACTGTATATTCTCTACAATTGAGAACAGCTCTACTGTCATTTCTCCTTTGATACTAGTCTTTTCCTTAAAGTGTAGAACTTCGGTTAATAATTTTTGTCATTTATGTTCTTTAAGTGATTTCCATTAATACTTTTAATTTCCCAGACTAAATATTTTTTTAACATCTTCCTGAATATTTATTTTAAATTGTCTTGATTCTTCATAGGAAATGTTAAAAAAAAAATATAGAGAGTATTACTGGATTGGACTAACATTTAGAGCTGAAAAGCAAGCCTGGTATTGGGATGACAACACAGCTATTACAGAAAAACAAAAGACTTGGTAAGTGGACACCCTTCCCTCCATATATAAAGTTGGTCCTCACCTACATGCAACATGCAACTCTGAGTTTCTTCGACACAAAGGGCACATTGAACAGCCAGCTTTTATGCAGCTTTCTCTGTATGCTGTGTCTCACTTTTCCATTTCAAGTTTTTCTTGGCCTCACTCAGAACTGCTTGGAGGGTGATCTAAGCACTACAGGGTTGGTGGGGAGAAAACTACCTGGGAAGTTTATTTCCACCATTTAGTTTGACCATAAATGTCACATGTTTCTCTTGTTTCAGTGAGGACACAAAGAAAAATCTCCAATGGAAAGGTGTCTCACTTCATGTTTTGGGTTTTATACTTTTTAACTTTTGTATAAGATGCTATTTATTCTCTGGAATGATTTCACTTTGGTTTAACATGTTATTTCAGAAATACGATACATTTCTCTTCTTCCTTTCCAAGCTGTTTTGTCAGTTTTCCTTTTCATTATTGGGTAGTCTCCTCAACATTTCTGTTGAAACAGCCCGTGCCACTCTCTAGTCAGTACCCAGGAATTAGTGTTTCTTTATTGCCAAGTACAATAAATGCTTTCGAATCCACACTTAGAGTCTGCTGGGAGTGCTTGTTGGCACGTTCAGGACAAGATCAGCTTCCTAGAAGTTAGTGCATGAATGCTGTATTTCTTTGTTGACAGTATATATACTCCACAAAAGCCACATAAGTAATTTTTGCTAAGTTTTGGAGGGGGCAAGGATGCATCATTTGAATAAGGTGATATGTAAAAATAAAGATTTTTTTTTTTTCCTTCCTAGGCTAAATGTCCAAAGCTACTACTTCCAATACTGCGGATATTTTGCATCTGATGCTGTGTATAGCACATCATGTGAAAAAAAACATTCCTATATCTGTGAAAAGCCTGCCATCCAGTTACAGCGAGGTAACAGCCGTTGGCAGGAGGACTGGTTTGTCAGATCAAAATGATTACAAGAATCTGGAAGACCCTCCACAAGGTTAGAATTTTTAATTTTGTTTTTGAGAACTGTCACAGGAGTATTTGAATATGTTGGATCAGACCTAACACATTCCCTTGTTTTCATTCTTTTTAGATGTATTTTAAAATAGCTTCATATGAGGGAAAAGGGCCTGGTGGGAGGCTTTAGGAGTAACTCAAGCCTGTCACTCCACATCCAAAACTGCCAAAAGATTATTCAGCGATTGACAAAATGGCCAAAAGGAATGGCCAGGAAAAGAAAGCACAGTGACAAGGCAAGCACGGAAACATACTGCTCCTCTCCCAACATCCACTGATTCAGTCCTAATATCACTCGCCAGTTCATTGCGGTACAGCTGTAACATAACACAAGTGATGAGGATTAAACATTTCTATTCACGAGATGCTTCTGATGTCTTGTTCAACTGACTGCTTTAATACACTACTAGGCTGAAGCATACAACACGCTCAGCTATCCTCAGAAGGTGAGACAAAGTGTTCCTGAATTGTATTAATAATCATATTTGCTCTGGAGCACAGGAATTCATAGTCCTCATGAGAACTTGTGCACGTGTCACGGGAGAAAATATCCTTCAGCAATAAATGTCTATCTCTCCTCTACGCTCTCCATTTCTTCCTGGCACTGTTACGTCTCTTTTTTTTCCTAGTAGCATTTCTGCTCTTCTTTTCTACTTGAATACTCTGTGGTTTTGATCCCTTGTACCAGGATTCAGTCAGAAGCAGGAACAGAACCTCCTTTTATGTATTTTTTAGGATATTTTCTGGAATGTCATACTAATAATCATAGAATGGTTTGGGTTGGAAGAGACCTTAAAGATCATATAGTTCAAATCCCTCTGCCGTGAGCAGGGATGTCTTTCACTAGACCAGGTTGCTCAAAGCCTCATCCAACATGGCCTTTAACATTGCCAGAGATGGGGCATCCACAAACTCTTTGGGCAATCTGTTCTGGTGCCTCACTGCCCTCACAGTGAAGAACTTCTTCCAAATACCTGAGTTACATCTCTTTCAGTTTAGAGCCATTACACCTTGTCCTGTCACTACACGGCCTTGTAAAATGTCCCTGTAAGTCTTTCCTGTAGGCCCCTTTAGGTACTGGAAGACTGCTATATAAATGTACTGAGAAAGGATCTACAAACTCACCCATAGGAAAAACACCCCAAGCAGTGAACAAAATGTCTTTTTTGGAACAAGAGTCAGGTTGGAATAAGAAATGCACGTCCCATAAACAGTGTTTTGGTTTGAGAAAAAAAAAAAGCCCACAATTTCCTGTGTATTCCTTGTGGATTGCATCCCAGACTATTTGTTGTGGATCATTTACCACTGATGTAGCTTGCTATGCTGATAAAGCATTAGTCATTCCCTTCAAAAGGTTGTTCTAGTGTCTCACTGTTCTCAGCACTACGCAGCAGTTTCTGATCACCAAAATGACTATTTCAGGTGTTATTTTCAAACACCAGTTTCACACTTCAGAAACCTTAGTAGATTTCTCTTCCTGTCTACTCTTTACACTCATCACTCTCATCTCTAATGTAACTTCTCCTAGCTTTGCCTCTCAGTTTCTTTCCTCATTGTTCCTATCTTGGGGTGTGAAAATGCAGAATGCTTCTACCCTGCAATGCAGACACAGTCCTTGTATGTGTCCCAGAGGTTCTCTCAGTATTCATTCCAGCTGCACCAAAATAAGCAACCTCATGTAAAAGGTGTCTTGAACTGTATTCATGGTGCATAGTTTCTTGATAATGAAAGGCTTTGCTGTAATTTACCACAAGAAAAAAAAAAAATAAAGAAGAAGGAAAAAAAGTCTGATCTGGTTTTCTCTTATATTAGAGTAACTGAGCAAGAGGGAAAGATATTTCCATTATGTTTTTTTCATTAATGAGTCACGCCTAAGTGCAAAATCCTAAGGGCAAATCCTAGATATTTCTGCAGTTAGTTGAATTCAAACATGAGTGGAGATTGACAACTCCCCGCACTGACGAGCAGTTATAAGGCTACATTATATCTTGCTGTGGCCTTGATCTTTTGAGTCAATTTACTGCCAGAACAAAAGCAGCCACTGGTGTGGCAACTGCATTTGTAACTGCAAAGGCAGGCAGAGTTAAAGGTATGGTTTCACACTGTGCCTTGCTACCAAGACAGAAGCAGCTGGCTGCTTCTCCTCAAAAGCCAATAACTGAAACACACATACACACACAAAAACCACCCCAGAGAAGACAAGAGGCAGTCTCTTACCATTCACTGGAGAAGTTCAGAGTGCTACCATGAATAAGCTCATCTAGCAAGGCTGAAACTGG
This sequence comes from Urocolius indicus, assembly GCA_013401255.1. NCBI lineage: Eukaryota > Metazoa > Chordata > Aves > Coliiformes > Coliidae > Urocolius > Urocolius indicus. The sequence goes on from WBNH01010231.1 coordinate 17,263, forward strand.
TAGAGGTCATACCCTGGTGGTGGAGTAACCATGCAGGGCTCAAGGATGTGCTCTCTGACCGTATCCCCTATTCCATTGAATCAGTACAGGGGAAGAGATATAGAAATGTACTGTTTGTGTATTGGCTGAGATGGCATTGTTGAATCACAGTGTTGTACAATAGTGTGTTTCCCATGTCTAAAGTCTACTTCTTCCTCGTGCCCGCATCAGACTCCAGATGATGCAATTTGCAAGGTAACATTCTGTTTAATAAACACATATGTTTCGTCCAGCCTGCTGACAACATTTATACAAAGGCTGTGTTCAAATGTAGACTCAAATTTCCTGCCTTAGTTTACCTTTCATTACATTTTAGTCCAAAGAAACAAGAAATTTTTCCTGTCCTAGATCCTTACAAGAACAGAGGGCATGTTGATGAAGCCCCATCTTGCTATCTTTTTTTATTTCTGTTCTTGAAGCAGAATCTGTTTCAGGAGATGATTTAAAAAAAAATATTAAGACTGCTTATCAAATTCACAGCTAGAAAAACAATAGAAGTAAGGGACATTAACTCCTGTTTTCTGTCCAGAAGCAAAATCAAGTTGAAGAAAAGTTTCCTCAAAGGTGATTCATTACATAGTTAAAAGTTCTTGCTAAGATTGAAGAGATTGTTTTCATGAAAACTTGCAATAAAATTCAGTAGCACTGACAAACCTGACTCCCAGATATCTGCAGAAAAGCCCTTTTTACACTAAGATGCCAACATACAGTTTTTAGGCTCAATAGACAAGTGGTTTTTTACCATATTTAGTATGAGATTTTTATGGAGATATTACAGATACACAAGGAATACACAGTGACTGCTATTCCTTCCGTGATCTCTGTGCAACAAAACTGACTGTAAGCACCCTTTACTCCCCGCTTTTCCATCATTCCTTCTCTTTGCATACAGTTAAGATGGAATGCAAGAAAAACATGCAGACAGAGATGTTTCTGCTCTGAAAAAACATCTATCCTCTGCACAGCAAGGCAAGAAGAACAGCCTAGTCATTACTGTGTATTTCCAGTCTGTTGATAGGGTTTTGCAAATGGGAACTTTACACATAAAAGCAAGAACAGCTACCACAGAAATTCCTCTCTTGCAATTTCCTTCTGACTCACCGTGACATGATTCATCATGTCTGAGCAAGTGCTCTGTTAAGGAGAGATAGTCTCTGAAGATGTTCGAGAACCATAGCTCAGCATCAGAGCAAGGCACTGCAGAGACCTAGAGATGGAGAGTGTGGATTGGTAAGCCACTCCTGCACAGTGAATTTTGCATACCATGCAGGAGCAGAGAGCTCCTCAGTGTAGACTGGTCTTTCTCTGACACTGGCTGAATGGTCTCATGAATCCTGCCAAGCTCCTGGTCTCACCACCCTTTTAGCTCAGCTTTTCCCCTTCTGGTATTTATTTCAGTACATCTTTTTGTAAAATAATTTACTTTTTCATTCATTTCATTACAGTATACGGAAATGCAACCTATTGCTTTCCTTGCAGGTGTTGTGTTCTATTTGTGCCCTCATACATGAACAGGTATCTTGTATATGTTAACACAAAATAGCAACTATTTCTAGAGCATCTTATTTTAAGGAGGTAGAAAGTCCTGATGCTTGTGGTATTTACAGGGTCACATTAGGTGGATAGTTAAAAGTAACAACAGCAATCTCCAAACAGGAACCAAGACTCCCCTTCTTCACATTCAGGAAGAAAATATCCATCTTTGACAGTGCCTTTTTAACTCCTTAATATGTTTCCATTATGTTACACTTTTACTGTGGCATGTAATCAGAAAGGAGCCAACTTCCTCTGTGGTTTCACTGGAAGTGCTGAAACATGAACCATTCTCATCATCTTGGCATTGGTCTCCCTGTGGTGTGCCCCTACTCTCAAAGTACTGCTATAGCAGTAAAGAAGTGTGGTGATCTGGAGATGGAGGATGAGGAAGGCTACACCGCTTTAAATTTACGACCCTCAGCTTCAGTTATTGCTTCTGGATATTTGAGCAGCAACAAATGTTCTGCATTTAACGCTCCAGCCAGTTGTGTTACAGTAGACAGTAAGTATAGATGGAAATTGCCTTTTCTATCTAAACCAGGGCATAACTTCAATTTGCATGTTCACATTCATTGCTTTGGAATCCTTCCTGGATTTATAGTGTATTCTTAGATAAATGTTCATAGGGACAGCAGAAAGAGTAATCATAATGGCACCTTGTGTGCCATTGTTTATGATCACGGCTGGTATTTTTTTCTGAAGCCTATCTTGACTCCCATTATTTTTTCCATTTACACAGAAGACAAATTTCACCTTTCTATGGATTTTTTTTTCATTTTTGTAGCACTCATTTATTATAGCAGAGCACTACAAGAGAGGAAGTCACTATAGTTTTATGAGATAATGCAGGCCTTGGAAATGGAAGCAATTTCCTCAGCGATGGAGAATAGAAAGGTGCCCTGTTTATCAGTCTTAATAGTAAATGAAAGCTCTGATAGAAATATACATTTGTATTGGTTTATACTCAAAGTTTTTCTGTAAACAAGCTGAATGTTCACTTAGGTAGTGGATTGTGTCTGTACAATGCCTGACACCATAAAATGATGACTGGGGTACTGTTGCTGCAGTACCCATAGCTTCTGTGTGAAATATCATTGCTGCCATTTCCAGATCAGGTAGAGTAAACAAAGACTAGTTTAACTTCATTCTGGTGCTGTCTAGAAAAGATCTAGGGCTATCCATTGAAAACAACCTCTTGACAAGGAGAATGGAGGAGCAGCTGTTGAGAAGCAGCAACCAGAAAATCAAGGACAAAATATTAGGGATTCTGATCTCAGGGCAGATCTTCCCACAAAGAAACAGGTTGGTAAACTCGGAAAACTCTTAAAATACTCTTTTGATGCACTGTCCTGTTTTCTGCTGGTATGGAGTTAGTTTTCTCCAAAGTAGCTGGTACAGTGCTGTGTTTTGAGTTTACGCTGGAGGGAAGGTTGATAACACACAGATGTTTTGGTTATTGCTGAGCAGTTCTTGCACAGAGTCAAGAACCTTTCTGTTTCTCATGCTGCCCCAACAATGAGTGGGCTGGGGGTGCACAAGAAGCTGGGAGGAAGCATGGCCAGGCCAGGTGACACCAGCTAGACAAAGGGCTATTCCATATGATAGAACATCATGCTCAGTGTACGAACTGGAGGCAGTTGGCCAGGAGGGGCAGATCACTGTCTGGACATTGGTCAGTGGGTGGTAAGAAACTGCATTGGACGTCATTTGTCTTTCCTTGTGTCTCTTAAACACTACATTTTATTATTCTTGCTGTTATTATATTTTATTTTAATTTAGTTATTATACTTGTTCTTAACTCACGAGGTTTGATTTCTTTTCCAGTTCTCCTCCCCATCCTATGGGAGGTGTGGGAGGGGAAGAGGAGTCAGTGGGCAGCTGCACAGGACTTAGTTGCTAGCTAAGCTTAAAATATGACATATACACAGATAACATGTAAAGTAGGTAGACTTATGACTAAATTAGGTTTGTGGGGGCCTCTGTAGTCCATCTTTTGTAATATTTTGCTCAAAAGGACCAGCTCTAAAGTCTGATAAAGTTGCTCAAGAAGGATTTTTTTTTTCCTCATATCAAATCAGAAGTTTTGCTGATGCAAGTTGTGACTGTTGTATTGCATCCTTTCACTATGGCTCTCTGGCTTCTTCTATAATGACTTTTTAGGTAGTGGAGGGCTGATATAAGGTCCTCACTTAGTGTCTTCTCCAGGCTAAATAAGCCTAGGTCCTTCAGCCTCTCTATACATTCCTGACAAACTCAGCAATCCTCTGCTGCACTCTTCAGAGTTAGCTGACATCCCTCTTGAACTAGAAAGCTCAGCACTGGGCACAATACCTTAGACATGCCTTCATGACTGTCAAGTACAGTGAATTAATCACTTCTCTCAATCTGGTTACAGCTGGTTATAGCCATGCCAATGCAGCCCACAAGGCTGCCACAAGGAGGACTTCACATTCAACTTGTCCACTAGGACCCTGAAGCATAGTTGCTTTCTAATTAGGCAGTCCCCTACCTGCACTGGTGCATCAAGTGGTAGTTACAGGTGCTGACCTTCACATTTGCCCGTGTTGAGTTGTTGCACCTAACAATTCATTCCTACAATTTGTAGGTCTCTTTAAAAAGAAGCATATCAGTCACCATCCAAATATTATGTGACCTGCAGTCTCCCAATTACCTTAACTGGTGAGGGTTAGGATCAACTACCTTTAGCTATGTAAGTTTTAGTTGCCAAGTCTGTCTAGACTTCTGGCCACTTCTGGAGGGTGTTTTTTTTCTCACCTAATGAGAGATTAGTTTCTTAGATGCACTGATGCACTAGACTCCAGTAAAATGCTTCATTTGTATAGTGCTTTTCAGTTAACCTAAATAGTCTAGAATAGTTGTGAGAGTAAAAAAGAAAAAAAAAAAAGAGTATTCCCAAAATGGAAAAATACATACATATATAAAAGAACACATTTTAGTCAGGGGATAGTCAGCTGGAGAACTATATTCCTGACTAGACACTGAACCACACTGGAAAATGAGAGAAAAAGCCTGAAGAAAGATGCAGAATTCAATATTGAAGCATTGCAACCATTTACAATCACTGCAAACAGATTCCAGAAGTAATTATCCAAAACTAGATGGCAATTTTTCCTTTTCAAGGTGGAGAAGTAGGAACTTCAAAATCTAGCCTCTTTCATGAGAAGAAGTTTTAATCTAAACCACATTTCTCAAAGGGAAATTCAGAATCATGGTAACAAAAAGTGCAGGAAGTGAAAAAGGAGACCCTGCAAAAGGGATAAAAGTGGTAGTGTCAGAAAGGAGCTAATATAATTTCATGGTGAGGAGAGCTTCTGGTTTTGTTGCTGAATATTTTTTTCATTTGTCCCAGGAGTCTCTGCCTCATCTTCCTTATGGCGGCCGGTAGCCTTTGGTTTCCTTGCCTTGTGCCTGGTGCTGCTGATGGGGCTGGTAGCCCTGCTGGCCCTGTGTAAGTACCATGGTGGCCTGAGCAGCTGTGATGGGAGTGAATTCCAGATGTGCAGCTGCTTCCTCTTCCCTCACAGACTGTCCCTGGTGTCCCTGTTCTCCCAGTGGAAATCATATGGCAAGAAGGGCAATAGGATGGTTCTCTCATGGAAGAACCCTCACAGCTGTGTGTCAGTACAGGTCACTGCACTTACAGTTACCTTAACCCAACTGGTTACAGTAACCCCACTGCAACACCTAACTAACCCTAACTCTAAAACTAACCCCTAAGCCTAAAACTAATCCACTAATTTTAATCTTAACCTTAATGACTCTAAGTATAACACTGAAGATGACCCCTTCATTCTATCCCTAAACATAACCTCAACCCTAAACCTAAACCATAACCCTAAACAGAACACCATCCCACCACTGAATGCCTAAGCTTAAACCTAATCGTAATGGCCTTAATCCTAATCATAACCCCAATCTCAACCCTAAATCTAACCTATCTTCCTGACCTATCCTTACACTAAAATTTAATCCTAACTCTAAACCCTAACCCATTTCTGAATTACTTCGTTTTCACAGCTAGAAGCTCATCTCGTTAGCCACACTATCTGGTTAATGGTGCCACCCTGTGACTGTCACCAGAATATTTCAGTTTCCTCTTGGAGTGTGAGGGAAAACCTGTCATCAAAGCATTGTAATTGGTGCATTTCCCCAACAATTACAGCAGTTTTCCTGTAGAAATACTTCAATTAACAACAAAAGGTGATTCCACGTTACATTTGGAAGCAGAGAATCCCCAGCTTCTTTTTGACAGGAGGGTAGCAGTTGCATGTGCCCAGGGTGAACACTCAGGGTGGTCCATGACACCACAGAAATGTTAGCTCAGAGGCAACTGTTCAAGTTTTCTAGCCTGACCTCTACCCTTTCCTCCCCACCACTCAAAACACTGACCCCAGACCAACTCACCTGTAGCCTTTTTCAGATTACTTTTGAAAATGGTCAAGGGCAGAGACATCTCCATCTTCTCAGGTGACCTTTTCCAGCACAGCACAACCTTCTTGGTGAAGAAAGTGTGGATGATGTACACACAATGGTGGATATACAAATAAAGTAGACTACCCTCCCCCCCACCCCCCCCCAAAAAAAGGTGCCAAAAGCTAAAAATTAAAGCTACAAAATTTTATAAACAAACTTTTATAAGCACTGTCATGCCCTTCAGTTTTTCAGGTGTCCAAAGATTCTGAGGAAGGAAAGAAGCTGGAGGAAATGAGGGAAGCATTGTGTTTTGAAGGGAAGGAGAACAACGGTAAATTGTTTCACAAATCAACACAAATATCCCCTCCCCTTTTCAGAGCCTGAGAGACTATCAGATCACCTGGAAAAGATCTAGTTGGTTGATGTGGATATGTGTACCTTAGCTGCAACAATTTGTCTCTCCCCTCAAGAGCTTCGCTGATTAAGGGCTACCATTAATCTTTTTTCAATCTTTTCTCAGCAAAGCCGGTAGCTAAAGCTCCTGTATTCCTCACAGGTCTTCATAATATTTTCTCTGATTTCCAGAAACAAAATGTGCTCTCTGTCCGGCAAGCTGGCACAACACTGGAGCTGACAACTGCTTCTACATTTCCAAGCAGAAGAAAACATGGAAACAAAGCCAGGAATTCTGTTCCTCAAGAAACTCCACTCTTCTTGTGCTAAAAGACAAAGCAAAGATGGTACAATCTTCAGCTCATGCATTCCTTTTATGCCATGTGTCTTAACTTCCATCAGTCTTGCAGGCAGAAAATAGTTTGGCCATTTACAATGCATCCCTTCCAACACTTACCATTCTATGATTCTATGATTTTATGTATTTCATTGTCTCAGAGTTAAGTAGGCTATCTGCAAGTGGCAAGATTGTCACAGCTTGCAACGCTTTCTGAAGTATGTGCTGTGTGAAACAGTGAAATTATGGACTATGAGAAATACAATAAGCCATTGCACCTTACCTTAATTAGTCAAGGCTTAGGTTTTTCACAGAGCAAACAAATTGCATATTATCAGCATGGAGGAGGGACCCAGCACACAGAACGCATCTTTCTATTAGTTCTGTCCACAGATTTTTATTACTAAGGGCTTCCAGCCCTTAGTAATCAAACCCACACCTACATGAAATCTAGAGTGGCCAGTTCAGCATGGTACTGTCATTGGCATGCTGCAGTGCAAAGTGACTATAAAAGGTTCTTTTCTCTGACTTGTGTGTTTTACCCTTACAGAGTGATGTTAATTATGGCACAAAGGCTGAACAGTAAATTAGTCTTACTAATTTGGGGGGTACTGATGACTAGGTAAAAATCCGCAATTTGCTGCCAAGGCCATATTTTTTCCCTTTTTGTACACACATATCTGGGAACTTCTTTTTCAACAGCTATTAAGCTTACACAAAGGCCAAGTATCCTTATTTTCTTTTTGCTACATAAAACTTTTGAAAGGAAACAAGCTTCCCCAGAAATCTCTCTCTATTTTCCAGAAGGAGTTATTCTCAGATAGGGATTCTCAACTCTTCTATTTTAAGGCATAAAGGCTGTCCTTTTGGATCTTTTTGATAAAAGTGAAAATCAGACGGGTAGAGACAAAATAGAAAGCAGATAAACAGTTTGAGTTTAACAGCATTCTGAGACTAGAATCATGCTTCGCATTGTTGGAAGACAGCTGAACATCGCACCTTCAATGCTGAATTCAAAATATGATTCTGGTATGCTATGTAAATCCCTGGATAGTTTGACTCCAGCTGTCTGAGCCCTTGCTTTTTCTTCCACGTTGGGTATACACAGCTGCAGTCAGCCTAAGGCCAGACCAGTTAAAGCTGGCTGTGGATTTTAGATTTGGATGAGCTTCTAAACTTTCTACTAAGCAGCACTAAGAGAATATGGAGAATCTGAACAGACTAAGTTGCTGAGGAACCTCTTAGGTAGCAGTTAAGGAATGATTTAGGTACCTAAGCATAGATTTCTAGGGCAGAGATGCCTGGAGGTATTTGACTTATAAATCATGCCTCAGCAAGGCACAGTTCTCCCATAGGTTCTGGGTCTTTCTCTGTCAGACATATGTGAAGACCTCAGACCAGTTGGAGAATCTGAAAAGGTGCTAGAAGCCTGTATTTAGGCAACATGCCCTGCTCTCTAGGCTGAGATTCCTCTCACCTAACTCCAGGTGTTTACAGTTTATACTGTTGTCGTCTGCAACTTCAGAGCCACTCCATTACAGTCAGTGGGAGATCTAGGTGATGCAGTCACTATTCAATAGCACTCACATTGGATGAGATTACTCTAATTGGGCCTTAACTGTCACTTCCATATCTATATCTAAACTGCAGATATCCAAAATTAGATCAGATAAAGCTGTCTGGTTTGGTTTAGGTTTTTGATTTTTCTTTTAAAAAAATCAGAACATTTACAGACCATGAGTACATTTGTCTTATGGTAATTCAATAAACAACAGTATTTGAATGATCCTATAACCAGAGCAGTCAGCACTGCCTCGTGGAAAACAAGCATGGACAATAGGTTACTCTCCTATTGAGTAAGAATTAGGTCTTTTGAATACAGAACTCTCACAGCTGGACACAGGAACTTAGGTCTTACTTTTTAAATATTATTGTGATGATGTTCTCCTACCTACAGGTTTTCCTGCCACAGGATTCAGAGTTTTACTGGGTTGGATTATCCCACATATCTGAAAGTAGAGGCTGGTACTGGGAGGATGGAACAGCTTTTTCAAGAGAAGAGACAAATTGGTAAACCTTCCTAACTTAGGACCAAGTGTGGTTCTATCTGATCATAGAATCATTACAGTTTGAAAAGACCTGTAAGATCATCGAGTTCAACCACTAACCTCACACTAAACTAAACCATATCCCTCAGTACTTCATCTAAGTGTCTTTTGGGTATCCCCAGGGATGGTAACTCCGCCACCTCCCTGGTCAGTCAGTTCCAATGTTTAATAAGCCTCTTGGTAAAAAAGTTCCCAGTAAAACATGAGAGACTTGTACTTCTTCTTACTTTCCTGTGTTTGTCATGTGTGCAATGCCGAAGGAGCATGGAGACCATAGTATGGAGCTCCAAATTCTTCTCCTGTACAACTCAGGACAAAGTACAACTAAGTCACGTGGCACCAGACCTGAAAGGACCACCTAGCACAAATAAGGGGGAAAGAGCTCTGCAACACAGTGGTGAATCAGTATGATTACAAATGGTCCAAATATGGATCACATTATGTCACTGGGACATTACTAAGCCATATGTTTTAATTTCCTAGGGTTGTATTATATGACAACATCTTCTGTGCTTCCTTATATGGGCGGATTATTTATGCCAGTCGCTCCTGTTCAACGAAACAATTCTGGATCTGTGAGAAAGTGGCGATTCATTTCACCTGAAGAAGCACTGCAAGAGGGGTGTGGAATTTGTCACCATGAGATACCAGCTTTAGGAACTGGAAGTTTTAAACATATTTTTATTTTTGTTTGTTTATCATGCAGGTTTCTCAGATTCACAATATAAATGGGCATGTGATTACAAACTAAATTTTCTTCTTTGTCTACAAATGAGAGAGAGAGAAAGCCCACAATGCTAAAAACTACAAGCTTAGAAAATAATTATTAAAAAAATATAAAATATATCAAGATATATATTTACTATATTACAGAATCACAGAATCTCAAAGGTTGGGAGGGACTTCGAAAGACCATCTAGTCCAACCCTCCTGCCAAAGCAGGACCACCTGTAGGTCACACAGAAACTCATCCAGGTGGGTTTTGAATGTCCCCAGAGAAGGAGACTCCATAACCCATCTGGGCAGCCTGTGCAAGTGCTCCATCACCTTCACAGTGAAGAAATTCTTCCTTGTATATATTTGAATATATAAAATAATTAGCTCCAGTCAAGCAATGATTCTTGCATGACTCTCTAGGCTGACAACCACACATTCCATATTTCTTGAACTTCAGTCAGCATTTTGCACTAACACCTGCCACTCATAGACCAATCCAAATACATCCTCAATGATTTCATTCACTGAATTACTTACTGTACACACTAACTCCTGTACACTCAGAATACTCATTTTGCCTAGACATGCCTTCTTTCCTTGAATTTCTTTTTCCAATTATTCCTCTGAGGTACAGACATACAGAAAGAACACAAGGTTCCATTTACCATAAAGATTTTTTTGTGTGTCCATTAATATTTATAGAAACAAAAAGACATTTGTGAGAAGATTACATAATCCCTGGAAGCAATCTCTGTGAAAAGCAGAGTCAATGTCATAGCTGGATTAAAACATTACCTGACTAACTTGAGGACTATCATAATATTAATTACTATGCAAATAGCAGCAAGGATAACAATTATGTGCTCCATTCACAGCTACACAATCAGTACTCAGCCATGCCGCTGTAGAAGCCATGCCACAAATCTTACTTGAACACTTGTATTATACTCACACAGTTCAGGATCTCTGGATCCCCAGTTACACACTATATGTATCATGTGTTATTAGAGCACTTGTCATACTTCTTGAAAGAAAATGATGCCTCCACTTTTCTGAGTGGAGTTTCATTGCATGACTTCTTTAAAGTTCTGTATGTCAGAATCTGTTTTGAATGACCTATGCATATATTCCTTATATATATACGCCTTGTATCTACGGACGTATGCCTTAGTATTTGAAGAGTTTCATTAAAATAGATGAAAAAAAAATAATATGTCTTTAATAGTCAATATTTCCTCGGAATATATTCTCAAAGCCTGAAGCAGTTGCTTGGTAAAAAAGTGAACTGCTCTTCTTGGTGTGCTGAAAGATGTTTGTGACCTGAATAAATTCACTATATTCACTAGAGCCAAGTCTTAATTCATGGGCAAAACTACCAGATGAACGATCTAGAATTCCTTACTACTGCAGTAGGAAGTGCAAGGTACAACGGAGGTAAGGCACAGTGTTTCACCTGTTTCAACCCATTCAACTTGAAAAAAGTTCCCAGCAGGTATCTAAGCTGACATATTTTACCCTTTTTTCTTCCCATAAACTAACACTTGATTTTTTTTTTTTTTCTAGCAATCTGTTATACACATTTGATGACCGTATTGTGAAAAATAGTGTTAGCCCCTGTTTTTCCCGATGACTGCTTGGTGTGACTTTTTAAGGAGCATTCACTGTTGCTGCAAGAAGGTCAGGTCAGTGATAACTACCTGCAGGGTATATTTATGTCTATGGCTGAATATTTTATGAAGTATTTTTATATCTTTACATAGTAAAGTCCACTTGGTCTCAGCCCAAATTTTGGCCCCAACAGCTTGAAAAGAGTTCTTCTCCTGTTAACTGTGATGTATTTCAGAGGGAAGAATTTTTATTACCCAGTATTTCAAATTCAAGTAAACACATTATTTCATCCAGTCTGCCTTCTCACTTAAAGTCTGTCAAAGTTCTCCTGACTGCACATGTATGGAGCCCAAGACACAAGCTGTCATGGAAATGGTACTATCTTTGGGGATAAGAGAGGTTCACAATACTTTCATGGTACTGAGACATTCATCAAAGCAGTTCATTTGAAGCACATTTTGTGTGGAAAATAAAACTTAGTACCATGTACTAAATGTGAGAGTAAAGCCCTCTGTAGAACCTGAGACACCATAAATCTTGAAAGGTCTGGGAACTAAAGAGAAATTTTGGGCTTCAACATCTCTTCAAACAGGGTATGTACAGTGAAGATACATGTGAAGTGAGTAAAGCTGTGTATTGGGGGAATGAGCCCTGCAGTGCCATTCTGAAGAGGAAGGAACATGACAATTTGACATTTGCCTATCTACACAGCCAAGACGGTCAAATGGGAGGAGCCTAAACATCAGCTGCTGGATAAGAAACAGGAGTGTTCATGGATATCAGGAAGGTGGGTTCAGAAATAAAAGAGTTGAACCAAACACCCCCACTGCACAGTGCTTCTTCACATCCTGCACTACACACTTCGTTTCAGGTCCTGCACCCATCCTTTCTCCTTCCCAGTGGCCTCCATCTCCTTGTTATGAGCATACCAGCTACCCTGGAAGGGGTTCAGACTTGCTAGCAGATGTTGGTGACCACAAGCTGAAATGAATTGCCAGCAACATGCTAAATAATATGGTGACAATTTGTATTCACAGACACTGTGTCTGGAAAACAAAAAACATCCTTTCCCTGTGAAGATCAGGCCAAAGAATTTGATGCCCTTGTGTCTCTGGATCTTCCCTCTCTGTTCTTTTATTTCTATTCTTTTATTTCAAATGAGAATCCTAAAGCATTAAACCATTATAACGTCTTTCGCTGTGTCACGGTTTAAGCTCAGCTGGCAATGAAGCATCATGCAGACACTGGCTCACCCCACATCCTGTGGTGGGATAGGGATGTCGTGGTTTCTGCCCATCAGGGAACAAAAGACCACGATTAGCCTCAAGTACCGAAGACTAAAGGATTGCTAAAGGGCAGGGAGGGCTTAATTGCCGCGTAAGGTGCAGGACAAAACAGACCAGGCTACTCGGCTTGGGGAAGAAAAACAGAAAACAATTTAATACCAACTAAAACA
>WBNH01010231.1:30174-43851 GCA_013401255.1 Urocolius indicus
TCGCCTCCATCTTGTACCACTCTTACACCTCCTGCCTCGCACCTCAAATTCCCGTCCCTAAATAGTGATCGCAGAGGCGCCAGATTGGCCCAGCCGGGCCGGGGGTGGGTCTGAACCCAGGAGTCGGGGGAGAGTCTAAAAAACTTTTACCGGGTCTTCACTGCAACCCGCTCCCCCTGTTACTAAGCAAAAGCAACTCCTTGCTAAACCATGACAAGGGACAGAAAAGATAACCAAGGGCCTTGTGGATCGAGGAAAGGCCAGTCAGGGCTCACGCACCAATTACGGTTCTGGGCAAAACAGACTCAACTACCCAACTTAAAGAAGAAAACAAGAAAAAATTTAATATGCCACCAACTAAAACCAGAACAGACAGAATGTAAAAGCAGGAGACATGTCTTAAGACACCACGGTTCTGCCATGAACCTTTTTGTGGAGGTGCCCAGACTTCTTGACACAGGTCTCAGCTCTGGCTCATACATCTCATGACAGGTTTCTAGTTACAAGATTTCACTATCACCCTACAGACTCACATCAGTTTAAGCCTGCCTGGTCTTTCCCACAGTGCCTTCTGTTCTTAAGAGGATCATTTTGTCCATGGAGCATGGTCCTGCTCCCTGTCTGACTGCCTTCACTTGATTGATTTATATGTTTGTTTTATGTTAAATTAAGTAAACCTCTTTTCACCTGAAACATATGAGGCAGCAAGAGAGGCAACAGCCTTTGTGACTTTAATGCATCCTGGTAGGGGAGCTTTCAGACAAAAAAAGGAAGAGTGCACAGCAATGTGCAGAAGGGCTTGCAAGCTGTGAGCCAAGCTTTGCAAAAATAAAAGGGGTTCATACTGTTAGTTGGGTGATGCAGAGCACCTGAGGTACTAGAAGAAGTCATTCCAGTCTGTTTCTCACTTTTTAAATATTTCTTACCAAGTTAGAAGAAAGAGAACATAGTCTTGTTTCAGGTTATCTACTGTTCAGCATTCTTCCCTAAAAATCGTAATGAGTCTTCTCTTCGTATTCATAGGTCACAACGTGATGGAAAGATTTAATTTCTCTGAAGTCTATTTGATCCAAACTCCTGTTCTACAGGTCTAATTTCAAAGCTAGATCAAATCCCTCCAGTTCCCATCCAGTCAGAAAATCATCAAGGATGGAGATGACTCATGCTCTCTGGGCATATCTTCTAATATTTGGCCACCCTACCTGTAAGTTATGACCATGGCTGCGTTCCTTTCATTGTGTACCTCTGAAAAATCTGGCTCCTCCTTTTCCATAGTCCCTTTATGCACTGAGAAACTGTAATTAGATTCTCCTTATCTTCCTCTTTTCCAGGCTGAACAAATCCAGTTGGCAGAGTCTGTCCATATAAATCAAATGCTCCAGCTCCTAAGGATCTTGGTGGTTGTCCTCTTGAATCGTTTTAGAATCTATGTGGTTTATGAGATTTTTAATTAATTTTTTTTTTTTACTGGAGAGCCCAAGGGTGGATATACTACTCCAGCTGCATACTCAGAAGTGATGGAGAGAAGAGAAGAGAAGAGAAGAGAAGAGAAGAGAAGAGAAGAGAAGAGAAGAGAAGAGAAGAGAAGAGAAGAGAAGAGAAGAGAAGAGAAGAGAAGAGAAGAGAAGAGAAGAGAATCAACATCTCCTTCACCTTGTCAGCCACCATTTTGCTAGGTCAGTCCAGTACACAATTAGCTTTTGCCATGAGGTCTCACTTCTCTTACTTGTTAAATCCTGTCTGCACCTTTTTTCCCCACACTCTGTTTCCCCACTTCTCCCTCTGGGAAGATGACATTAGATTCTGGATAGCACTTCTGCCTCCTTAAACAGTTTCAGCAGCTATTTGCAGCTGTGATTTTTTTTCTCTCAATTGAATACAGACTGAGGTGATGCTTGTTCTAGTTTAAAATGTGGAAAGTTCAAAGAAGTTGAAAGTCACAAGAAGGTTAAATGGAAAAGAGGGGAAACTACCATTTCCTGGGTTTCACATCATTCTTATATGTCTTAGACCCGGGCTGAAATGCGGTGGTTAGGAAGAGAGGAATTCTTCCCCTGGGGGAGGAAAAGGAAGAGTCACACGTAATACTTGAGTGAGAATATCTTGTTTTATGGCATTCAAAGTGTGACTCATTCTCCTGTCCCTTCCCTCTTTCTGGTTTTCTTTTTGCTTCCCCTTCACAAATCATTCAGTCTGTCTTTTAAGAAGATTGCTATTGAATCACAAATGAGTTCTCAGACAATGTATCCTAGTACAGAGGAAGAGGATGGATACTCTAATTTAAATCACCTGCCACAGCGTCCAGCCAGACACTGCATGTCCCTGAACATCAACGAAGGTATGATAGACACTTGCTTTTTGACCTTTCTGTGCCATGGTAGACAATGACAATAGGAACAGGCTCTTTTGTCAAGATCAGTAAATAAGAAAAATATGGACTTACAGGTTTAATGTTACAGATTTAATTCCTTGTTTGTATTGTTTTGACTGACAAAATCCAGCATGCATGAATGTGAAAATACATAGAGTGGAACTGCTGCCACCACTTACCCTAAATTATGCAGGAAAGGACAGGTGGCCTCAGGATCAAGCATGTTGGAAGCAGCTTTAATGTGGTTAGCTTTGTTGTTTGCTTACTACAGGAAATGGCTATAGAGATGGTATAATCTCACTTTATTACGAAGAAACCTTTCACATTTTGTCCTCTGGACCTTAATGTTTCAGAAAATGCTTAAGATTTTTAGCCTTTAAGGACAGAAGTTATGATCTTTCTTCATCTGAAAGTGACCTTTCTTCACTTGAAAAAATCCATCATACTGCATTGCCATGAGAGTTTGGTGATGGTACCTCTTGAGAACTTCTGAATCCAGTGAAACATTGGTGGATATTTTGAGCTCCAGAATTTTCCTGAACTGGGTTTTAGCCTGAAGAGTGATTCCTTTGCCAAAGGCAAAGAACCCCCCCGCTGGTCCAGTGCCTCCTTTCAAACAAATCTCTTTGACATGCACCACATCTTCTCAACTTGCATTTGAGATGATCCTTAAAATATAATGCAGCCTGGAAGAGAAACTCTTTTGAGAGTCACCAAATGGCTTTTCATGGAAGGGTGGAGGCTTGGGAGTGGTGTTGAATTGGGTGTCTGCCCTTCATGTATATTGTTGATTTCTCCCAGGGCGCTCTCTTCCCTTGGCTGTATGGCGGCCAGCTATCTTCACCTTGTTTGCACTGTGCCTGGCCCTCACCATAGGAATGACAGTCCTAGGTAAGAGTAGATATATACTGTGTGTCTTTATTCGTATTAACACCCCGGGAATAACTGCAGACTGACTGCGACAAGGATGGTTATAGCTCAACATATACTGTCCTTTCCTCTCCTCCTAATTGTCTACGATGAATCCTCTACAGATTAGTGCACGTAAAGCTTTGAAGAAAGCAGGTTTGTTTTGTTTTTTTGTAAGTCTGGACCTGTGCCCTGAGCAAGGATATACAAGTCAAGATAACACATTTTGTAAAGAGTGGGAGGACTGGATTCTGTTCTCATCCATCTATTACACATTTATTTGCTAATTCATATTCAGTTATAAAATTCTAATTTTGACTTTCATTAATAAGTTTGTTGCTTCTCTTCTATTGTCCAAGTTCCTCTGTGTTATTGGAATAGCAGTTCTTGTCTCATTCCTTTTGATAAGGTCTGTAGACCAGCCTTCATATTTGTAGACTGTTGTCTTTAATTAGTTCATACTGGTATACTGAATAATGGACATATTTCCAGCACTCAGATTCATGATGAAATCTCACTTTTTCTGTGTGTTTTACTCAGCCATACCACTTTACCAGAGACATGAGAGAGAAGTGAAGATTTTTAGTTTATACTAGCTTTTATCATGTGTGACATGACTGTAACCATACTTTCTGTCACAGAGCCTGGACAGAGCCATTCTGAGGTGTTGCCACCAAAATGTTGTTGAGGATGACCTAAAAAACAATCCTCCCCACTTTCTTCAGAGAAGTTTTACCAGTCTTTAAGAAATGAAAGGTTTTTTCGTCTTCAGTAACACTTAGAATTGTTTTTTTTCAGAGGCTTATAAAACTTTAAGATCAACATGACTAGTACAACATAGTACTTCCTGAGCATATTTCTTTGATTATTTTAGTCTTTTATTAGGCTATCAAATGGCCTGCAATGGCACTGTGATTAAACTACATTATAAATTTGGAAATCCCATTTTTCCATCATTTTCTCATCTGCTAATCTCCTCACAACACATGATACTGTATCATCCGAGTTACATGTGAGCACACTGTTACAAAAAGTGAATTTGCAACATATGATGAAGCACATCTAATTCACTAGCACCATCACAACTTTTTTGTCTCATGAAGAATATCTTTATAAACTCCAGGTTTCAGAGGTTTTAAGGCACCTGCAGGACATAATGAAAACTTGCAAGGACTAAAGGAGAGACTGTGCTTGATGGATGATGCAAACAATGAGAATGACAGTAAGTAGAACTACCACTCACACAGCCTGAAGTCTGTTAGGCCTTATATCACATTAACCAAGGGTGTTATGTGCAATATCGGTTTCAGTTCTGCATAACTTTGACTTTCCAGGTCTGTGAGTATAGACTTCCCTCCTTTTGTTTGTAAGCTGTTTGTAAGGGACTGATGGTTTCTTCCTGTTTTAGGACCTGTGTGTTCACTCTGCCCTGTAAACTGGAAATGGATTGGAGGCAACATCTGTTTCTACTTTTCAGAAAAGGAGGCCACATGGCAGGAAAGTAAAGACTTCTGCTTGTCCCGAAATGCCACTCTTCTTATGCTGAAAAATGAAAGCAAGTTGGTATGGTTCCAATTGTACTGGTACTTCTTTGCATTGGTATCAACTATTCAACACTTCGCACCAGTTAGCAAGTACCTCTTGGTGTTACACAGTAACAGAGGCACTATCCCCAAGATCTGAGGCAATGCAGACTACAAAACCTTTAACCACAAATGCCCAATGATGAGGTAGCCAGCAACACAGCCAAACAATGGGCATGAGTGTCATGGATTCTGTGAAAGTTTCAAGCAGTGAGTCTTTCATTCAGGAAATGTCTTTGAATACTCTCAGAGACAGGTCTTTCAAAAGATTTGTTGCCCTGGTCTTACATTTAGTACAGATGTCAGATAAAAATTACTACTATTCACATGCCAAATAGAGATGTTATCTCTTGGAGACTGTTATGAAGGCCTGATGAATAGTTTAGAGAGTCCTTGTCAATTTGCCTCCCTGGGTTCTTTCTTGATCACCTCCTCTCTCAAGACTAGTTGTTGAGGTACAGGGGGGAAAAAAGAAAAAAACCCATAAGCTCCTAGGTGGTAAAGGTTTTGCATTTTTTATAGATCAGCGTATCTCAAATATCACCAAAAAAAAATTATTGGATTGGATTATCATATGGAGTTGATGGCTGGTCTTGGATAGATGATACAAAACTTTCTACAAAGAGAAGGGACTGGTAAGTTTTCTAAACTTAAACAGTTGGTGGGTTTTAATGTCTTCTTGCACAATATCCTCCTTGTGCACTGAAGGAGAAGGAAACCAAAGTCCCACTAATAGCAAAGCTTCAAGACAGACTGCATCAGCAGATGTATCTGGAATTAAAGTACTACTTTAGGTATGGAGTCCCTGAAATAAAGAAAAGAGTCTCAAAAGCTGGAAGTGTGAGCAGGAGAAGGAGTCAGCAAACCTATGCAATCAGTGACTGCTCTCACCATTTAAACCCACAGTTTTCCCAAATTCACTTCTGCATTCCATCAACATTTTGAAACCTTTACTACACAAAAAATGGTCAATGTGTAGGTGGAGAGGACTTTTATATTTTTTCTGTAAAATCTTCTCAGCTTACTCAGTGCATTTCTCCTTTACTAACCATGGGAAAACAAAAAAAGAAAAAAAAAAAGAATTCCTGTTCTGTTCTGTGTGAAGTCATCACTGCGTGCAGTAATATTAGAGTCCTCTTATGGGTCTGGTGAACCTCCTACAAGTGAAGATTTTCCAGCACCTTCTTGGAAAGATGTACTCATTTTGTCTTGCAAAATCTTATACTTCCGTGGCTAGTAGTCATTGGGCAGAATGATCTGTCTCCTGTTAGGGTGGACCACTGCCTTTCAGTTTCCAGACCCAAACTACTGCTACATAAAAGCAATGATTTGAGTGCCATAACCAATGGTAAGGAGCTAAAACTATTTTCTGACTTGAAACGCAGGTTTTCCTTTTTATATCTTTGAGCTGAAGTCAGCTGGGAGAATGCTCCTTCAGATTTGAATTATATGAGCTACTATGTTATTCAATATTTCATATAAAGCTTTATAAATCTTAAAAATGAGTAAGTGAATTTTGCAATAATGTATCATTGCCCAGAAGTGGTTTAATGTGTTTTTTGTTTTAACTTGTACATGAGAGTTTTTAACAAGATGGTGTGGGTTTTTCTCTAGGATGTATTTGTCCTCCAAGAAAAACTGTGCGTACCTGTTTTATCATAAACCAAGAGTTTACAGTGAGAATTGTTATGAGAAATATTCCTGGATCTGTGAGAAGGAAGCAGTCCAGCTGATATAAAAGGATTTCAGCAGAAAAAGAAATGGAAGAGTATGAAGAAGAAGAGGAGGTGTAAAATAATGTTTAATACAAATTCAGAGTAGAGTTCGTCCTTTCTTCCTAGTGTATTCACACAAACATAAAAGTGGAAGAGACTGAAAACCTTTGCAGATTAAAAGAACCATCAGCAACAAATACCTACTAAAGATATTAATCTCATTGCTGACAATCTCAAGCATTACTTACAACCAAAGTCAGAAGAGTAAAGGCCCGTGGAATCACTTCTTGTCACTCTGACTGGAATTTCATGTATACTCATTTCTACCAAGACACTCTCTTTAGCCCATTTGACCTTACTCAGATGATCAGTCTTTTCTAGCTTTGATTTGCAAAGATATGCTAACTTCCAATAAATCTTACCTACTTCTAGCGTCCACTTCACAGTCACTTTCAGTTACTCTATATTCCTCTAAAACTCCAAGGCAAGCTCTCCTCTCCTTTACTGCTCAAAAACGTGGTTTCCTTGTTCAACTGAGTTAGCAATGAAACATCATTTGGCATCCTCATCCTCCTCTTTGACGGGGTATAACATATGAGTTTCAGATAGTTTTAAATTGTCTTTCCCGATAACACGCTTTTCCTTTACATGCAATAATAAGTTATTCCAAGACTGCTAACAAGCCAGTGTTTATAAAGTTTAAATAAACATTATATTATTATCATAATCACCGTTGCAGTTATGCAGAAAGAATGGGAATAATGGCATTTTTCCAAAACCAGTGCTGTTCGTCTTTAGCTAAGATAGAATATGTTCATCCTTTTATCCAGTGCATCTCACCATAGGAAAGCATGGATAACTGGTATCAGTGGCTGCACTAGTAGCTGGAATGTTGTAATGGTGAGGAAATGAATTTTTCGATATATTGGAAACCACATATTTTTGGTACTATATATTAATTGTATTTTGTAATGGATTATTTTCTAAATCTAAGTAACTGTATCTGATGCATATTATTTAGTTCTACAGGCGACTTCCAATCCCCATCATTCTGTGATTCTGTGATTGTTCAGGATCCTGAGAGGAAGGAGGCAGTCAAAAAGCTAGCTCACAATTCTGGACTTCAGGAGAGTAGACTTCGGCCTCTTCAAAGATCTGCCCATTCCATGGGATAAAGCCCTGAAAGGTGGAGGGCCTCTGACTTACATGGCCTTTATCTGACAAATAATATTTCACCTCCTTCAAGAACAAGAGCAGCTGTCCCAATGAGTAGGAAGTCAGACAGGAATGCCAGGAAGCCTGCATGAATGAACAAGCTGATCTTAACAAAAAACAAGTACAAATAGGAAGCACAGAAAGAAGGGACAGGTAACATGGAGGGAACACAGAGACACTGTGTGAGCATGCAGGGATGAGATTAGGAAAACCCAAAGCCCAGGAGAAATTGAATCTGGTGAGAGGTGTCAAAGGCAACAAAGAGGGCTTCTACAAATATGTGGGTAGCAAAAGAAAGTCAAAAGAAAATGAGAGCTCACCTGCTGAGTGAAATCAGGGACCTGGTGAAATAGAACTTGGAAAAGACTGAGGTACTGAATGCCTTCTTTACCTTAGCCTTTACTAGCAAGACTGACCTTCAAGAATCCAATGTCCCAGAAACCAGGGAAGTCTGCAGCAAGGGAAGTATATCCATGGTGGAAGAGGATCAGGTCAGGTCAGGCAAGCTGGATATGCATAAGTCCTTGGGCCCTGATAGGATGCACCCACAAGTGTTGAGAGAGTTTGCAGATATCATTGCAAGGCTTCTCTTGATATTCTTTGATTGATGATGGCAATCATCACATTTTAAAATGACAAATTTTGGTCTATGATTGTGTGATAGTTATGAGACACTCATACAGCAGAAGAAACTGCTCCCTTTCCATGTGTTGTAATATTATGCTTCAAAATGCAGATTTTTTAAAGTGCATAAGACTTTTACCACCATATCATGGTCAAGATGATGTTAATTATTTATTTATTATCCCCTACAATATAGTGCTTTGCAGCTACACAATTCATACTAAATATCTGCACCACAATTTGTGCAATGACAAGATTTCAAGTTAATTTGACATTATAAATAGCAGCAAATGATATGGTCATTTGTTTTATCCACAAAGGCCACCTGTGCATCTTGTGCATTTAAGTGTGTTCCAACTGAGTGTTCCAATTCCATTTGTCACTTGAGGCTGGTTTTTTTTTCAGGTGCCCACAGGGCACACTGAAAAGGGAAGAAATACTAACTTTGCTGCTGATGGCTTAATCAGACTTACATGAACTCTGACAAATAATATTTCACAACTCTGAATATTTTTGTTTCAAATCAGAACAAAAGGGCAACTCGTCTACAGGAGTGAGCACTTCTTCCTTCTCAGTTTCCTGGTGTGTCTCCAGAATGATGAGACGCAGGGAGAGTAGGTAGGTTTTCAGGATAACAGGCATATGTGTGATTGTAAACCACCAGCTCTGACTTTCTGAAGCAGAGATAGAAATAGGCTTCTCTGGAAGCATTTAGACAACTCCTGCATTTCAGTTTTCAATTACAAAACCACGAATTTGGTTTTTTTTTCTAAATTCACAGGATGGGAATCTTAATTTAGCAAAAGCAGAAATCTCAACATGAGGATGAGTAACATTTCCTTTTTTACTTCTTTTTTTTTACCATTAAAATGAGTTCTTGTATCCAAAAGGGTCAGGGATGAGATGGTGGTGGAAAGAGAATCAAAGATTGGAGAGAGGACAACAGATAGACTAAACACGCTTGAATGCACAGGTTCAAGTGCAGTTTTCCAAAATCTGTCTGCAGAATTCCAATCACACTGAAAAAGACTCTCTTGACCATCTCTCATGGCTTTGACTTTGATTTTAGGTGTGGGATGTGAACACTCATTTTAAACAAAATTGAAAACCACAGTATGCAGCTGCATTTACTTTGATACATTCTGTAAATCCTTCCTTGTTCTTTCAGCAATCCTTAGCAGAGGTGATTTAGCAACATTTTCCATATACCACGCCGCTGTGCAACTTGAGAAATGACAGTATATTTTGCAAGGCTTGCTGTTTAAAGAGAGAAGTTCCTGTCTCCACTCGAAATCAGAGACAAATATATTTTCTCTGCTAATTAGGAGTATTGGGATCTTGCTGCAAGAACATTTTTCCCCACTTGGATTTGTTTAAGTTTTTATGATGCAGGTGGTATGCTGACTGTCTGCCACCAAGGCTAAAGACAATGACAATGCAGAGACGAAAACTCATTAAAAAGCAAAGCTGTGATCATTCAAGGTTGCATCCCTGAGCTTTGCGAGAAATTAAGTACTCGAGCAGTTATATGTCAATATGAAGCAACAGAAGGCAATGTAAGAAAACTAAGTGAGCAGAACAATTTGTCTTTAAAATATATAGGCACTATAAAGAAAAATACTAATGCTGGGCAACAAGAAGGACTGAGAGTGGCTCATGAGCTGAAGGCTTGTTTTGTAACACAGGTCTCTGATTTTCATGGACATTGTACTGAACTGAAAAGGCCAATTACAGACTCAAGATTATTTTTTTTTGCACTATGAACAACATAACATCGAGGATACAGAGCTGGCTGTGCTAGTAAAATCTTATGGCAACAACAGGAAGCAACTGATTACTAATCCAATGATGGCTAGCAAAAAATCCATATCCCCCTTTGTCTTTTTCAGATAACCAATAAAACGTAAATATTTGGCTATGAGCATTGTATGAGTTGAAATTAATGGATTCACTTGATTAAAGGTATGATTGCATGCTGCCCTTGAATTTTCTCAATTCTAAACATTTTCTGCAGGCAAATGACAGCAGAGATGACATCGCTCTTAAGACAAATTAACATTGAAGTTATGATAATTTTGAAGACCCAGATTTCACAGGGAAGGAAAATCTTGTGCAGGAGCTGATGAAGCATGGTTACAAGGTGAAGATGGCCACATAAACTCTTTAATCAGAGAAGAAAAAAGGAAGGAGGAGCACCGGACTGGAGACCACTCTGCAGCCCATGGCGAGAATGCAGGCTTTTCCCCTGCAACCCATGGAGGGCAATGGTAGGATTAATAGTCCACTGCAGCGCTAGGACTACACTATGCCAGGGGATGTGATTGCTGAGGACCTCATGGAAGGGAGTAGATTGCTCTCAGACAGGTAGGAGACTGTGTGTGGCACACACCATGTAACGGATTGTATATTGCACATCTCAGGACAATTACTGGATGTCACAAATGCTTCTATTCTGTGCAGCTTGGCTCATTGTGTAGCAGTTGTAACTACAAGTCATTGAGGCACAAAGATGTGGTATAAAATGAAAAAAGTCCAGACAGCAATGAGGACCAGGAACTTACCCCTTGTTTTTTAAGTTCCTGAGCTTGTGAGTATTCAGCAGCCAAGTGTTGAAACCAGTGCTTAATGTCGCAGATAGAGGGACAAGACAGGGCAATGGATGCTCCACCTAACTGCAGTGCACAACAGCAGACTATTGCGCAGTATCTCCTTCCTTCATTTTCTTCACTATTTCTCTCCCAGTAACAGTCCATAATACCAGCACTTTTCACATGCAACTCTTTTCCCTCATCCAGGCCCCTACAATCAACTACTGCTCCTCTCACTGGTCTGCTGACCTCACGCCCATCACATCTGTTCCCTCCCATCATTTTTGCTTGCTGTTTCAGCTTTCCACTGGCTCCTCTTTAGACCATCTCCCTCAGTGAAGGCTCTCCTGCTTCCTTGTGATGGGATTGTTAAGATGCTCTTTTATATTATCAAGGGTTATAAGATGGGGTCTTCCCTCACTCCCTGTATGTGTTGGAACTACAGCTCTGTATGGGTTATCCCTCACATCATTCATGTCATACCTGCATTCCCTGTAGAACAGTCAGTACTGGGATGCCAGGTATTATCTCTATAGCTACTGAGGCCACATGCTTAGACTTAGACTATGAAGTAGCTGTGTGGCAAGGCACTCTCAGTTGACCCTGCTCCTCTAAATTAATCCTTCATGCACAGAATTAAGATAATTGCCATATCGCTAAACACTCATTTGGCAAGGGATACAGCACACTTGTTGGCTGCTACTACTGCAGACTTGTGATGCACAGCTTTATGTCTGAAATAAACATAATTAGAGGCCTGGCTAAATACCTCCACCTTCTTCTCCTTACAGTTCAATTTTAATTGAATGGCTCAATTTAGAACAAAGTACACACAAGAACAAAAGTCCCAAGTATAAACTTGACTGTTCCTGAGAGATCTTAAAGAGTTCTACTCTTTGCTAGTGCTGTAGAAGAGAGATGCTTTCTCTGATTAAGTCTTCTCTTTGAACAGCCTCCTAAACAACAGAGAAGCAACAGGAGGCTTTGCGTCATTAAAGGCCCTGTGTTTGATGGCTGTTGAGCCTACTATGCACAGTGACTTACTAAAAAGACACGCTACAGAAAAGTTCAGCAGTAGCAATGTTTATTCCAGTTGTGAAACTGCAACAGAATGGGAAATGGGTTTCAGAAGTCAAAGATGTGGATCAGATATCATGGATAATTATAAAGACACATGCCTTTGCGGAACATATCTTCTGCCCTAGCAGCAGAACAATCCACTAGCAGCTGTACTGGCATTCTTGGGCATTAAATATTGCTGACTTTCCTCAGTAAACGTATGTTTTATATTTACCTTCTGTTTTTTGAGCCTATAGGTCATACAACCCTACTTAAAAGCTTTTCTCTCTAACCAGAACAACTATAGATATTTTAATTTGTCTTTTAAGGTAGGCTTTCCTCCTTTTGCACTTCCTATTTATCAATAGGTGAGGAGTGAAATTAAATCAAATATGTGGAAATTAATTGCAAATTGGGACCTTACATCTGTGAATATGCAACGGACGGATTTTGAAAACATGACACGTTGCTCTTACAAACGGTCACTGATTTTTGTTTCTGGAAGATAGGTATGAATCTTTTGTTTCATTTAGAAGGGATTTTTATGAGAAGTAGGTAGAAATGGTTACTCAAGAATGGAAGGGCAGAAAGAAGAAAGAGGTAATTAAGTTGTTGAAGAAACAGTCCAAGGAGTCTGGCTGATGTGCATCTCCAGAAGACAAGTTAAGCTTAGATTACTCCTGATGTTACAGTAACCTGAGTTCAGACTCACTTTCCCTATGGAAAAATCTGGGGCACAATTAATTCCCACAACAGCACATAGCAGGACAAGGCTCTCTGCAGAGCTCTGCACGGTAGTGCCTGTCTGAGTAGGTTACTTGCTCAACTGCTTTTCCAGCACTTTCTCACAGATGTAAAATTTGTACTCGCCACACTGTGCAGCATCTATGTTTGCACCTTGAAGCCACACACAATCTAGGAAAGGACTTGAGCTGGCTCGTTGGAGCTGAAACCTGTGAAATAAAATAGCAGAGACATTCATCATTCCATGGAAACAGTCACAGACTGATAAAATAATTCCCAACTGCTGCTAATCATTTTACCCACAAAAGCATAAAAGCTCTCTGATGGGGGCTTGCTGAGACTGGTAAGTGAGCGAGTGAGAGTGATGGGCAGTCTGCCTGCTGGCAAGCAGGTTGGAGCACAGGCAGTTACTGACCGGCAGTTTGCCACTTCTAGCTCATAACAAACACACCTGGATGTGGTCTGCTCCTATCCTTATGCAACAACTTACAGATCAGGGGAGAAAGGTGATCCATCCTCCCACAGCCAGGGCCCTTCAGCTCCGTTGCGAGACAGCCCAATCCAGAAAGAGTAAGACTCGTAAGACTGTGCTGATTGCCTTGCAAAGTCCTGTACAGAAACAAATTCAAAGCCTTTGAATCATGTCCTCGCTGCAGTCATATGTCATGGTTTAGCAAGGAGTTGCTTTTGCTTAGTAACAGGGGGAGCGGGTTGCAGTGAAGACCCGGTAAAAGTTTTTTAGACTCTCCCCCGACTCCTGGGTTCAGACCCACCCCCGGCCCGGCTGGGCCAATCTGGCGCCTCTGCGATCACTATTTAGGGACGGGAATTTGAGGTGCGAGGCAGGAGGTGTAAGAGTGGTACAAGAT